>ONZH01027564.1:0-26561 GCA_900303285.1 Rhinella marina
GGACAGACACACACCACAGGGGGACAGACAACACACGGGGGGACAGACACAACACACAGGGGGACAGACACACACCACACAGGGGACAGACACACACACAGGGGGACACACACAGACACACAGGGGGACAGGGAGACACACCACACACAAACACACACAGGGGGGACAGACACACACACACAGGGGACAGACACACACACAGACAGCACACAGACACACACACACACACACAGGGGGACAGACACACATTACAGGGCAACACACAGGGACAGACAGACACACACAGGGGGACAGACAAACACACACAACGGGGACAGACACACACACAACGCAGACAGAGGACAGACACACACAGACACACACACAGGGGGACACACAGACACACAGACACACACACACAGGGGACAGACACACACACAGGGACAGACACACACACACGGGGACAGACACACACACACAGGGGACAGACGGGGACAGACACACACACACACACACACAGGGGGACAGACACACACGGCACACAGGGACACAAACAGACAACACACACACGGGGGACACAGACACACACACACAGGGGGACAGACACACACACACAGGGGGACAGACACAACACACACAGGGGAGACAGACAGACACACACACACACAGGGGGACAGACACACATTAGGGGGACAGACACACACACAGGGGACAGACGGGACACAGACACACACACAGGGGACACACACACACACAGGGGGACAGACACACACACAGGGGACACACACACACAGGGGGACAGACACACACACAGGGGGTCACAACACACACACACACAGACACACACAGGGACATGGGGGACAGACACACACAAACACAGGGGGACAGACACACATACAGGGGGACAGACACACACACACACACACACACACACATGGGGGACAGACAGACACAAACGGCAGGGGACAGACACACACACACAGGGGGACAGACAGACACACACACAGGGGGACAGACACACACACACACACACAGGGGACAGACACACATACAGGGGGACAGACACACACACACGGGGGACAGACACACACACACAGGGAGACAGACAGACACACAGGGGGACAGACAGACACATTACACACACACAGGGGACAGACAGACACACACAGGGGGACAGACACACACAGGGGGACAGACACACACAGGGGGACAGACAGACACACGCAGCTAGGCCTCACCAAACTCGCTCCTCTCCGTACAGAAACACAGCTCTCTGCTCCTCTGGCTCCTCCCCCACTGATCACATGGGCGGATGACGTCAGAAAGGTCCTTTAGCCCACAGCACCATGGACTGCAGGGGTGAGGAGACCTAAAGAAGAAGGGGGAGACCTATCTCTTGACAGACAGGAGAAGTGGGGATACGGAAGACTAGGAAGTGAGGGGGCGGGGCCATTCAGCCCTGCCGGGCCCCCCAACCTCACGGGCCCCATAGCCATGGCGTGGTCTGCCGCCATTGGCGGTACGCCACTGACTCCGGTAGAGAAATATCAGTTGTGAGTGCTTGGATTAAATACTTTAGTATTCTGCGACTGCATCTTTTACGTACAATGTTTTAAAATGAATTTATTAGCAAGTAATGTTGTTTAATTAATTCTTCTCTGGATCAACTTGCAGGATAACGGGCTGAACTGGATGAACAGATGTCTATTTTCAGCCTAATAAACTATGTTACTAAGGCCTCATGCACACGGTCCGCAATCCGGGAGATGCGGTGCAGAATGGAAGCACAAATCGGAATTCCACGGAAACACTACGGAGTGCTTCCGTGGTGCTTCTGTCTGTGCCTCTGTACCGCAAAAAAATAGAACATTCGGATGCAGATCGCGGACCCCATTCAAGTGACATAACCTTATATTTGTCAGTGTTAAACCTCATCTGCCACTTCTCAGCCCAAGACTCCACTCTATCCAAATCCGTCTGTAGAAGCATACTGTCCTCTTCTGTGTTAATTACTTTTCACAGTTTAGGGCGATGAGTAAGACCAGACAGATGACCCGAGACACAGTGGCAGTATGCAGTGGAGATGGAGGCAGGGAGTCCCTTCGAGTCCCTTGCGCAAATGGCCCAATGTATGCTTGGTTGCTTGTGTAGTGACAGCCGAATTGTCACAGTTTGGAAGAGGGAGGACCAGTGGCTCATTGGCCATAGACCTTACAGGGAAATTTCCTGGTGGGCCGATGCCAGGGGGCCATCTGGGCCCTCCTCACGGCCAGCCAGTGGAAGTTTTTGGGAACGTATTTTGTGGTGCTGGTAGTATTTTGCAATGGACTGTGGTATTTGGCTCTGTTGGGGTGGTATAGTGTGCCACAATGTTGTATTGCTGGCCCTGCCTTCCATGGACCCAACTACAAAATGGGGCCACTTTTATTAGTTTTTCCAGGGCCACATAAAGTTCCCAGTCTGGCCCTGGGGATGACTACTGACTCTCCACCATGTTAGACCCTCACTTCCGGTCCAAAATGGGGGCCTATTTTACACCCGCTGAGAGGGAGGATAATCTGAACTATTATCGAGACATCCTATGTAGTCCGTTGGCGCTGCCTATGTGCGCCATCGCCCATCCTCTGCGCTCACGTTCTACTGCCATGGCTGCTGGACGGATTGGTGGTGGCAGGAGCTGTAGCAGCTCCATCAGCAACAACTTAAGTTTAGAGTCTCTGATAAATACTTTTCCTCACCCGCCTAGTGATAAAACCACCCACTATTACAGCAGCAAGACGTGGAGCAGAACCTGAACCAACAGGTGGTGGCATACTTGGACTGCACCCTGACACCTTTGTGAAGATGAATCAGGCATGGATCAGTCAGGATTTCCACACGCCAGTGCCTCATGCATCAGACTAGATCATTCTCGGTGCCACACCAAAACTTTGTCAAAAGAGACCCGTTTCTTCTGGCCAACTGTTTCGGCCACTATTTCGATGTTGCCACCTGCCTGATGCCAAATACCTGCTGCCATGTGCTCCTACTGCCACCCACCATCTTGTGCTGTTACTGGCACTGTTTTGCCCCCCACCTCACCACTCTGTCACTGGGCCACTGTGTTGACTCCTCATGCTGTTGCCACCTCACCACTCTGGGCCTTTCATCTCTGTTTTGGATCCACTCCTGTTTTTTTTTACCTTAGCAATACTGATGGATTACTGAGCAAATTCTGACCGTGTGAAGGGGAATAATGAAAAGACAGGATCCATTTTTTTTTTTGGGTTGGGTTGCTGACACACGCTCCACCCTGTCAGGGAGGGGGGGGCACTACATGTCTCAGCATGTGACAGAACAGGTTGCGGAGAAATCAATGTGGAATCAGCTGATGACGGTGTAAAAGGAGTGCACTCTTTCACTCTATAGTAGAATCTTGGGCCACTGCATGGTTCTTTATACCTGACGCTGACATTGACCTTTAAGGCTGAGTTCACACTTTGGTCAGTTTTGACCCTGGTTCCCAGTTTTGGGAAGTGATTCTAAGAGTGACTGACTCACAGTACTGTTTCACTAGCACAGCTGACTGCTTATGCATGTTTTTCCAATTCACAGTGTCCTGCACTAATATACAGGCTCTTAGCAGCCAGGAAATAGCTGTATTTTAACGCCATTTGTCACAAATCGAATCTTTTGGATCAAATTGAATCTTTTTGGGAAATTGAGCAAACCGTCCGAATTGAATTTTTGAGAAATTAACTCATCTCTAATAAGGAGGATAGACAAGTCATATGGCTGTTTTTAAGGTGTGCACCCTCGGTTCAATTGGATTAGAATTAGTGTTGAGCAAAGCGAACTTCGCAACGAATGTGAATTTCATTGCTCTTTGTGGTAAATAATCAGGTTTTCCAAATGGGGGCTGCGCATGTTATAAAGTGAAAGTAAGAAGCCCGAGGATGCAAGATCACCCATAATGCCGTGCAGCCAGCCATCCCTTGTGATGTTACAGCCCTATAAAATCCTCATCCCGCATGGTCTCCATCATTGTCCTGTGAGCTGAGCATAGGGAGAGACAAGCGCTTATGCGCTAGTGACAGTGTTGCAGAAAATGATTAGTAGAAGAATATTGGAGAGGGAGAGCGTAGGGAGAGTACAGGGAGACTTATGCCTCTGTCTGTTTTATTTATGTATTTATTCCTACATTTCCTTTTTTCTGCATCAGCTCTAAATGTAATTCAATACCAATGAGATGAAAGCCTTTATTATTCCAGTGCCTGTGTGCAAACCAATACTTTCCAGTCTGCACCCCTTAGGGGGGCCAGGTCTGAATGATGACCATCCTCATCTTTTGCTAGCTTTACTTCCTCCAAATCATCCTTCTTGGTATCCATGTCCTAGAAAACTCAGCAAGATGCAGAGAGGAGGAGCTCAAGGTTCCTGACGATATATTCTCATCGATCTTAGATGTGGAAAAGGAGGAAAACCAGATGGCAGAAGGGCTCCCACCTGTAGTGCAGGAGATTGCAGGCAAGAACAGCAATAATTTGCATATATTGTCCCCTCACCTTACCAGCCAAACCCCATACCGGCAATAGCCTGTTTCTGCAATTTAGGAAAAGTCCCAAACTAGGGGACTACACCTCGCTTGTCTGTGGGATTCAAATTGGTTAATACGTTTTCCCATGGCCAGGGGATGGGGTCTACCTAAGGCTACATGCACACGATAGTGAAAAAAAACGTCCGTTAAAAACGGACACACTGTCAGTTTTTCATGGCCATTTTGCATCAGTGTGTGCATCCATTTTCTGTCCATTTTTAATGTCTGTTTTGCATCAGTTTTTCATGTCCGTTAAAAACGGACATGAAAAATGGATGAATTGGATTGGCAGTTAATTTCTTGCCCCCAACTATAATCATGACCCCCATGATGCCCATAATGTCCTCCATAGTTCCCTTAACTAAAATAATGTCCTCCACAGTGTAAATAATTTTTTATAGTGCCCCAGCTAAAATAATGTCCCCCATAGTGTAGGAATTTTATAAATGTCCCCATCTTAAATAATGTCCCCCATAGTGTAGTATTTATTTTGTTTTAAGGTCCCCAGGTTTAATAATGTCCTATGTAGGCCCCCATCTTAAATAATTTCCTCCATGGTTTAAATAAATGCCCCCACAGCTGCTTTTTGATGATTTAAAAAAAAAAAACCTCAACTTATCCAATTGCTCGCGCTGCAGCAGTCTCTTCTCTCTTCAGTAAACAGGACCTGCCAAAGGACCTGCGATGTGTGAGATGACGTCACTGCATGCTACCACGTGGTTACATCACCGCGCATATCGCAGGTCCATCAGCAGGGCCTGCTCAATGAAGAAAGAAGAGACTGCCGCAGCGCGAGTAAGTGGATGAAGTGAGTTTTTTTTTTTAAGCCCTAAAATGGCCATATAGGTAAAGTGTACCCGCTTTTAACGGCCGTTAAAAACGGTCCCATTGATTTCAATGGGGCCATCTGGCTGTGGAAACGGCCAAAAAATAGGACATGTCCTATTTTTGGACGGACGCTATTCACTGGCCGTTAAAAGAATGGCCATATGAATAGCCCCATAGACTTTCATTGGTGCTAAAAATGGCCGTGTGACGGCCGCTACTTAAATGGCCGTCACACGGCCATTATTCACGTGTGCATGAACCCTAAGAATCAAAGACCCAGACAATTTTCTGGTTAAAGGATTCTCTTCCAGGAAACAATTAGTACAATTCATGTTCATTAACCACTTAATTTCTTTTACAAGCCCCTGTTTAACCCCTTCAAGACCAAGCCAGTTTCGACCATAAGGACCAAGCCACATTTTGCAAATCCGACATGTTTAATTTTATGTGATAATAATGTTTTTACTTAATCAAGGGATTCTGAGACTGTTTTCCTATGACATATGGTACTTCATGTTACTGGTAAATTTGAGTCAATATGTTTCACCTTTATTTATAAAAAGAATCCCAAATTTACAGAAAAATTTGAAAAATTCACTGTTTTCCAGATTTGAATTTCTCTGCTGTTAAGACGGATAGTGATACCTCATAAAATTCTTATTATTTGACATTCCTAATATGTCTACTTTATGTTAGCATCATTTTGCAAAATCTCATTTTATTTTTTAGGACTTTAGAAGGCTTTGAATTTTAGAAGCAATTTTGAAATTTTTAAAGAAATTTTAATTTTAATTTTTTATTACTAATTCAGTTATGAAGTCATTTTGTTGGGCTTACATAGTAGAAATCACTGATAAATGACCCCATTTTAGAACCTACTCCCCTCAAATTATTCAAAACTGATTTTACAAACTTTGTTAATCCTTTAGGTGTTCCATAAGAATTAAAGGAAAATGGAAAAAGGAAATTTTTCTGTAACACAGCAAGGGTTGACAGTCAAACAAAGCTTAATATTTATTACCCTGATTCTGCAGTTTACAGAAACACCCCATATGGTTGTAAACTGCTGTATGGGAACACGGCAGGGTGCAACAGGGATAGAGCGCCATATGGATTTTGGATGTCAGATTTCACTGGGACAATTTTAAGTTGCAATGTCAAATTTGAAGACCCCCTGATGCACCCCTAGAGTAGAAACCCCCAAAAAGTGACCCTATTTTGGAAACTACCGGATAAGGTGAGTTTTATTGGTAGCATTTTTTGGGTACATATGATTTTTTTGATCATTCAATATTATACTTTTTTGGGGCAAGGGGACAAAATGGCTAGTTTTTTTCTTTTTAACAGCGTTAGCCTGAGGGGCTAGATCATACAGCAATACCTAATATGTCTATTTTTTATTTATTTCAGTTTTATAAAATAAAATCACTTTTTGAAAAAAAAAGATGCTGGTGTCTCCATTTTCTGAAAGCTATCTAATATGTATGTTTTTTTTAGGCCTCTTTCACACGAACGTTGTTTTTGCGGGCTCCGATCCGCATTTTTCACATGAAAAATGCGGACCCATTGATTTCTATGGGTCTGCAAAAAATACTAAGAGCATACTGTGCACTGTCCGCATCTGTATGCCCGTTCCGTAGCCCCGCATCCATTTTGCGGACAAGGATAGGCATTGTTACAATGGATCCGCAAAAAAAATAGATGCCATACGGACGCCATCCGTTTTTTTTTTTTGCGGATCTGCAATTTGCGGACCATAAAACACAACGTTCGTGTGAAACTAGCCTTATTGGCCTCTTTTCAAGACAATATTATTCTAATTCTTTTCATCTTTACTCATAACTAAGACCCTCCGTGCCTCTTATCAATTTTGTTGCTTTTCTTTGTACTTTTTCCAGCTCCAGGATATCTTTTCTATGAACTGGCCCCCAAAACTGAGCTGTATATTCCAGATGAGGCCACCCCAATATTTTGTAAAGTTGTTTACAAATTGTTGCAAAAAAAAAATTGCTACAAAATACAGGTACCAGAATAGTCAGCCTTTCATGATTGCAACTTTCCACTTAATCACATTAGCTATATACTGTGCAGAAAACACAGCAACACAATTCATATAATCGAAATTTTAGGTACAAAATTGCCACTCACATATTTTCTGTTGTAATCCTACATACAGGTCCTAGTTTCATTATACAATAACATGTAATTAAAGTACCTCACGTATATATCTTAGTCACTGCCTTTTTGATGAGACATGGTTCTTACTAATGGAATGCTTAGTAATTACCCAGTACAGAATTACCCACGAAAGGATGAGAAACACAATGGGAAACAAAGGTAAACTGAATAAATTGGAGTATAAGGGCTCACAAAATCCTGCCACGCCTTGTTCTTTGCCCTGGGCAGAGAGTGAGGTGCCAAAATAGCATGCTTAAACCTTGTTATTTCAATTTTGGAAGTGTTTACATTTTTTACATGCTATGTGGGTGTTCTGTACAGTTCTTTTTGAGGGAGGGACAAGCAGTTTTGAATTCTTGCTATTAAATAACCCCCTTCCTTTATTCACTATTAATTTAATATTCTCTCATAAACTTATAATTATACACTATAACATAACACTATAACATAATTATTTCATTATTTTAAATGTTCATTTTAAATTTAGTGAAACAAATTGGTAGATAGATAGATAGATAGATAGATAGATCTATCTATCTATCTAGATCATGGATTCCTTCCCTGTTAGGCTGAGTTCACATCACCATTTAGCTTCCCATTCTTCCGATCCATCAGAAGAAGAGAGAAAAAAAAAACGGATCCTGTTGCATCAGTTGTCATCCATTTGAATTCTTTCCATTTGTGATCCGTTTCTTTAGACGGAAACTACTGTCCTGCATACAGGACTTTTTTTCCCCGTCTAAGGCTACTTTCACACTAGCGTTTAAGTTTTCCGGTATTGAGATCTGTCATAGGGTCTCAATACCGGGAAAAAACACTTCAGTTTTGTCCCTATTCATTGTCAATGGGGACAAAACTGAACAGCACACAACGGAATGCTCCAAAATGCATTCCGTTCTGTTTAATTGCGTTCTTATACCAGAGAGCAAACCGCAGCATGTTGTAGTTTGCTTTCTGTCCTGGGATGTAAGACGGATTTCGTCATGACCCCCAATGCAAGTCAATGGGGACGGATCCGTTTTCTCTGACACAATATGGAACAATAGAAAACAGATCCGTCCCCCATTGACTTTCAATGGAGTTAATGACGGATCTGTCTTAGCTGTGTTAAAGATAATACAACCGGATCCGTTCATAACGGATGCAGATGGTTGTATTATCAGAAACGGAAGCGTTTTTGCTGAACCCTGCCAGATCCAGCAAAAACGTTAGTGTGAAAGTAGCCTGAAAAACAGATCTTAGACAGAAATTGCTCAAATAGATGACAACGGATGCAACATGATTTTTTTTTACTGATCCTGTATAAAAAAATGCATCCTATGCATAACTGATGTAACAGCATCATTTTTTTTACTGGATCCTGTTTTTTTTCCCTCTGTCTCTTGGTCAGATTGATCAGGAGAACGGAAAGCTAAACGGTGATGTGAACTCAGCCTTACCCAGTGTCTTAGAGTTTAAATACAATGAAAACCTAAGTAAAGTAAAAACCAGAGGAAAAATATGTAAAAATCAAAAAAGTATTACAAAAAGTATTGAATTATAGGGAACCTGTTACATTGAACAGAAGGGGCTGAACTTCGTGTAGATTTGCTTATGGGTCTAATGGGTGGTCTAACTCAGTGATTGACAGTCTTCCTTGTATAAGTGTGTATACAGAGATAGAGATATACAGAGATAGCTAAACACTATTTAAGACAACCCATTTGACTCCTAAACATAGAAAAGGCAGGGATTTAACTGAATAAAGTACTAGTTATGTAAAGTGTATGGGCAGCTCACCAACATGGGGCTATTGGTTAAGGTTATGGGTGCACAATCTGCTGAATGCCCAACTGAAGCAAAACAGTGTTCGAGACATTAAAAGGCTTGTCTAAGACCTGAAAAAATTAGAGGTGGTCAGTCATGGTGTCAGAATAAAACAAAAAAAAGGATTTAGCTGGTCGGATCACCCTGGTTCCTGCGACACGGCTCTAATCCACGCTATTGAGGTATGCACGTCACTGCTGAGGCCATTATTTGGCCGGTGAGTTCATTTTATGGGGTAACATTGTAACATAGTAACATAGTTTATAAGGCCGAAAAAAGACATCTGTCCATCCAGTTCGGCCTGTTTTCCTACAAGTTGATCCAGAGGAAGGCAAAAAACCCCTGTGAGGTAGAAGCAAATGTTCCTCACTTTAGGGGAAAAAAATCCTATCCGACTCCAATCAGGCAATCAGAATTACTCCCTGGATCAACAACCCCTCTCTAGTAACTATAACCTGTAATATTATTACCCTCCAGAAATACATCCAGGCCCTTCTTGAACTCTTTTAGTGAATTTACCATCAACACCTCCTCAGGCAGAGAGTTCTATAGTCTCACTGCTCTTACTGTAAAGAATCCTCTTCTATGTTTGTGTACAAACCTTCTTTCCTCCAGACGCAGAGGATGTCCCCTCGTCACAGTCCTGGGGATAAATAGATGATGGGAGAGATCTCTGTACTGACCCCTGATATATTTATACATAGTTATTACATCTCCCCTCAGTCGTCTTTTCTCTAAAGTGAATAACCCTAATTTTGATAATCTTTCTGGGTACTGTAGTCCACCTATTCCAGTTATTACTTTAGTTGCCCTCCTCTGAACCCTCTCCAGCTCTGCTATGTCTGCCTTGTTCACAGGAGCCCAGAACTGTGCACAGTACTCCATGTGTGGTCTGACTAATTATTTGTAAAGTGGCAGGACTATGTTCTCATCACGGGCATCTATGCCCCTTTTGATGCAACCCATTGTCTTATTGGCCTTGGCAGCAGCTGTCTGACTCTAGTTTCTACAGCTTAGTTTGCTGTTAACTAAAATTCCTAGGTCCTTTTCCATGTCAGAGTTACCCAATGTTTTACCATTCAGTATGTACCTGGTGTCTTGCATTATTCCTTCCTATATGCATAACCTTACATTTGTCAGTGTTAAACCTCATCTGCCACTTCTCAGCCCAAGTCTCCAGTCTATCCAGATCCATCTGTAGCAGTGTACTGTCCTCTACTGTGTTAATTACTTTACACAGTTTAGTGTCATCTGCAAAAAGTGATATTTTACTGTGCAAGCCTTCTACCAGATCATTAGGGGGACGTTATAACTTTTTAAGAGGACACTTAGGACCGTTATTACTTTTTTAAAGGGTAACTAAGGGGCATTATACCTTTTTTAATGGGGATTTTAGGGGACATAATTTTTTGGGAAACTCAGGGGGCATTATTACTTTTGAGGGAACATACATTTCTTCAAAGGGACATACAAGAGTTATTACTGTATAGGGGAAAATTGGGGCACTAGTAATTTCTAAGGAGCATTGTGACGTTCTAGGGGACACACAGGACATTACTACTTTCTAAAATGCACAAAAGTGGTATGACTATTTAGTAAGGGGCATGTCATTGGGCATCATTACTTTGTGGGCACTAAGACAATCAAATTTTACTGTGTGGTGCACCACAACCACTATAACTATCTGGGGTACTATATGTAGCACTGCATATCAGCCACTATTGTTTAGGTGGTGCTGACTTCATGGTACTATTTATTTTCTTTGTGGGGTTAGTTATAGTTATAATGCTGTTTATAAAGTAGAGTGCTTTCACATGTACGTTTTAGAAGCTTTTTTTGCAACAATTTTTGCAGTTAAAAACCCTTCTCCAGATGTTAGTTGAAGGTCCATGAAAATAGGAAATGCAGGACCAACAAACATTTTTTGGTACTGGTGGTTTTTTTCCTAATGACGTGGCATCTCATGTCTTTCTGTCTTCTTTTCAAAAATGCAGCATAAAGTAGGTCTTTGTGGGGTTTTTTTGCATCACCTTCTGTATAGAGAAAGAAAACTATATGAAGAAATATGCAGCAAAAAAGTTTTGTGCTTATTCTGACTTTATTGGTAAAAAATACCTGCCAAAATATAGCCAAATTTATATGGGTACATAGTCAGGAATATCAGCTGAATGAGGAGTTTGTGTTAGTTGTGGAAAGATATGGAGTACGCTGGAAAAGCATGGAGCCAAAGATGTCTCTTTTACAAACTATGCAGTTACAAGCTATGGCTGGAAGAATTGGACTGTGCCAGATGGAAAGACTAAAGTAAGCAACTCCAAACGGACAACACATAACTTTGAATTTGATTGTACTGCATTCACTCATATGGTCTGCAAAGCTCCTGTGTATTAGTTACCACTATATGGTCAGTGTATGGTGGTATTGTTTTTTTTTTTTTATACTGTTTTTATTCAGTATAGTGGTAATATTCAGTTACTATGTGGAGGTAGTTGTATGCTGGCATTATAGAAAATACTGGTCTTTGTTTTGTTTAGTACTAGTATGGTAATATTATTCCGTCACTATTTAAAAATATTGGTAGTTGTCATGTTGTAATGGACCTTCATTTCATTATCCGAGTAATGACAGTACAGAACACAAAATACAGCATTCTGGCACCATAATAAAGTGCCAACTCTCCAGCTAAAAGAAAAATATTCACCTATAATGTATTCCAGAAGATTACATTTTGTCCAGGTCATTCATGAATAAAATTCTGGAGCATGTTTTCTCAGAACTCAGCACTGTGCCATTCCTTTGCTTTTTCTCCTGTAATTGTATTAATAAATTGACAACTGGGTGTTCCCATTCCACTTGTAAATAGTATCAGATTGTAAAAGGACATACCTTATGGACAAGAGAAATGCTAACACTCAGAAAAGGAGTTCTTAGTATAGTGTTCGGCATTGTTATTTTCTAAGGAATGCGAGTAATTTCTGAAACAGAAATGTCAGGAGAGCTGACAGGTCCTCTTTAACTGATTTCTGGAGTAGCATTCAACAGAATTTGTATAAAACATGCTCATGTAGAACTGTTAGGTGACAGATCATGAGGGCATGGAGCTTAAGTCATCTCTGTAATAGTCTTGTTGCCATGATTTCATTAAGACTTTCACAGAAAGCAGCTAAGGAGTGAAGTTATGGAAAATAACATATGCTCTAAAGGTTACGGAAAAAAAAAATCTTTGAGTGTATTCCCATGAATAGATGTTTTAGAGAAATAGCTTAGCAAATGTTGACTTGTGCAGCAGATCCTTGAATTAAAAAGAACAGCCAGAGCTGAAGTGCAGCTGTTTATTATGACACGTACAGAGGGGTCTGAATACATTAGAGAGTCCTGACCCACCTCTGTGGTTGGGAGGATTAGGATAGGTAATACACATCTGACTGGTGGGGTCTGATTGCTGGGGCTCTTATCAATCACAAGTATGGTGGTCCTCGACTCAACAGTGAACAGAATGACCCCCATTCTTGTGATCGTAGGTGTGCCAATGGCTGGGATAAGTTGTTATGGTGGGACAACCCCTATAAGGGGCTGTCTAATTTGGAGAACCCCTTCTTCTTAGGGTCTTTTCACACTGCATTTGCTTTGTTTGTATACTGAATGCACTGGGAAAGCTAACAGACCCAAAGAAATGGACGCCATAGTCCTCCATGTTAAAAAAGTATACCGGATGGTCTTCTGTGCTATTCCGTACAGTAAAATAAGGTCAAAACCAAGTGTATACCACCAAATGTAGGCCAAAAAACACTCTATTAATGTCTGTCGGTATCATGCGGACCTAAGGATTTTTTTAAAATATGTGTTGGGTTTCCCGGTACATAGGGTAAACATACACTGTAGACGGCTTATGAAAAGACCCTTAGTAGGGTGTCTTGATAAAATGATCAACCCTACTCGGTGAGAAAACTGGTGATTAGTGTTCTACCTCCCTGCAGCAGTACCACAGGGGAAATTAAGCACTATACAGTGACCATTTAACTCAATGGTTTGTGTTTGCAATGCAGTATAGTATAGATGGTCCAGAAAAAGAGGGGTGCTCTTCATAATGGTTCTCCAGCGTGGCTAAGAGAAGAGGATCCTAACAGTGGACAACATCTATGAACTCAGATTTCTCTAGTTGGGTATATGAAAATTAGTACATTTTTACTGAACCATAATGTTGCACTATACCAGGGGTGGCTAACCTGCAGCTCGCGAGCCGCATACGGCTCCTTCCCCAGTCACATGCGGCTCCGCAGGGGAGCGGCGTGGCTGCCATAAGTTTGCGGCTCGCGGGGCACAGGGGAGCAGCGCGGGAGCTCACCTCTGCCATTGACTTGTGTATCGCAGGGGAGCGGCGCGGCCGCTCACCTCTGCCATTGCGCTGTGGATCTCAGGGGAGTGGCGCGGCCGCTCACCTCTACATTACTCTGCGAACAGTATGGGAGTCAACTCTGGCACTTGGCTCCTCCCAGCTGCGCTTTGAACCTGACGTGCACAGCGTCCTGTACGCTGAAGGTCCGCGCTCTGACCTGCCGCTGTGCACGTCAGGTTACTGTGGAGAGAGCGTCAAAGTCAGAACAGCAGGCAAGGTAAATGCCTGGAAGGGTAGCAGTCATTTTATTAAAGTACTGATATTGGGGGTCTTATCTGACATGGGGGTAGTATGAGCTCAGATAAGACCCCCAAATCCTCATCAGACCCACAAAATAAGCCCCATCAGATCTCCCCTATGTCAAATCACCCTGAGCATGGGGGCAGTCGTCTGAGCATGAGTGCGGTCATCTGAGCATGAGGGTGGTCATCTGAGCATGAGGGTGGTCATCTGAGCATGGGCGATCGTCTGAGCATGCGGCGGTTAACTGAGCATGACGGTGCTCATCTAAGCATGGGGCGGTCATCTGAGCATGAGGGGGGTCATCTGAGCATGAGGGGGGTCGTCTGAGCATGAGGGGGGTCGTCTGAGCATGAGGGGGTCGTCTGAGCATGAGGCGGTCATCTGAGCATGAGGCGGTCATCTGAGCATGGGCGACTGTCTGAGCATGAGGACGGTCATCTGAGCATGAGGGTGGTCATCTGAGCATGCGGCGATCATCTGAGCATGAGGGGTCATCTGAGCATGGGGCAGTCATCTGAGCATGGGGGGTCATCTGAGCACGAGTGGTCATCTGAGCATGGGGCAGTCATCTGAGCATGGGGCAGTCATCTGAGCATGGGGCAGTCATCTGAGCATGGGCGGTCATCTGAGCATGAGGGTGTGCATTGCTTCGAGTAGCAACAACTGAATACAAGCCAGATTTGAAACACATTGTGAAAAACAAAGATTGCCAGAAGTCTCACTAAAGTTGTCTACATTACAGGTAGGAAAAGTGGTTTAAATACACATTTAAATGTTTGAAAACTCAATTGCAGTAATACTGTCGTGTGCACGCATATTTGTGTAAATGTATAGCTTGTGGCTCCTGGTGGTCATATGTTTTTTTTTTGTGGCTCTTTGTGTCTGTAAGGTTGGCCACCCCTGCACTATACAGTATATCATAAGGTAATTACCAGCATTTGTAATTTCCAGAAACTATGCTGTTGAGTGACTATATGTTCAGTACCTATAAAAAGAATTCGCTATGCCCTTAGTCTCCTTTGGATAATTATTATGTGACTGGATTATAGTTCGGATTATAGTAAATTAAATTAGACTTTTTAGCCACTGATGAAATCAATCTACATTCATAGTAGTTTTTACACTGAATTACAAAATTATAACTATTCACCCTTGCTGTGATGACATACATGTAATTTAACATTTGCACAGTCAAGTCATATCAATATTATACCGATTGAATGTATTTGAAGGTGAATCTGCTGGTAAATCAATTAAAAAAATTAAGAAAAAGAAACAATTCAAGGAACTCAATTACAAACTCATTGAATAGTACCACTCAAGGGAAGAATATACGGAATATTCCACACCAGTAAGTGGAAGTGAAAAGAATATTGTACCATTAATGGTTTTCAAAGAGTAGGCTGTCATCAGTGTCCATGCACACAAGAACGTAATGTGGCCACCCTTTGGGTCAATAAGAATAAAAATAATTTTTTAAGTTGGTTTGTGTTAAAACACAATTAGATCCCCTTTCTCTGTATGACCTTGAGATTTTCTAGTGGGATCTATGTTTTTACTTTTTCTACTCAGACAGCTCAGCTCAAAATCAGCTCAACATATCCTTAAAGCTTCTAAGGTAGAAATGAGAAGGGATGTGCATGTAACAACTATAACCTAGGTGCTTCTCCAATAACAGCTTTATATGGAAATAGCAAAAGAAAGGCTATGTTTGGCCTCTGTGCAAATCATAAACCACGCATACAGTGTACAATTTTAGGTATCTGCCTATAAGAAGGACATAGCTGAAACAGTGGGGAGTGTAAAAAAAGGCAACCAAAACAATTAATGGAATGTACCGAGGAGGCCGCTATTTTCATCCTCAATACGGTAGGTTCATGTTTATTCATCTTTTACTTGCACTTTAGGCTATATTTTTTGAACACAAGTTTTTTTCTTGAGGTAGTTAGCCTACTATTGTAATTGCAGCACGGTCATAGCATATGCTTAGTAATAGATTCATGCAATAGGGCTACATACTCTATGCTTATAAACAGACTCTGAATGTGAATAGGCTAGTAGATGGGGCATAAATGCAATATTATTATGGTACTTACAATATTTCACAAAGGATATATTGTGGTTATTATTGGATCCCACTTTAAGTAAAATTGTTCTTTTTTTAATGTAATAATCATAATAAAGGATAACTATTTTAAAGGGGAACTTTGCAGATTCCGATTCCTTTTGTTGTCATAATTAAATATAATTGAGTGGTTCCGTCATGGAATGAGGGCATATTTAACCCCTTCATTGCCAGCGCCATAATAGTATGGCGCGGTGTGAAGGGGGCTTGACGCCCAGCACTGTAGTACTATGGCGGCGCGAACACCCGGCTCCCGGGCGTAATCACTCGGGAGCCGGGGTGTGATGGCTGCTCTGCCAAGCAGGCAGCCATGTTGGGTATGGGCAGGGGGCGGTATTTCTGCTCCCCTGCAGCTCCAATCGCTGCGATTGGCCGGTTTTAATAGACTGGCCCATTGCAGCTCCGGCAGTGAAATAGAGCTGCAGGGAGGACGGGGGGCGGGGTCATCTGAAGGTGACACCAAGGTATACCAAGGTCAGGCAAGGGATTCCAGTGTTTGGGGTCCCCTGCCAGCTCTGCCATTGGCTGGAGCAACGCCTTGACAGACGCCACTTGGTCCGTGCGTTTTTTTGCCTTTTTTTTTTTAATTTATATATTTAAAGGAAAAAATACATACAATGCAACAGCAAACCAAATAAAGTACAAAAATGCCATAGTAATAGTAAATATTCTGGTGCTAATGCTACGCTTAATAAATTTGCGATTCTTGGCAAATATATTTTGTACAAAATTATTCGGGCCCGTCTGCCACACGTCAAGGCGATCTCTGTAAGACGGGAACCTAACACTAATTCCTACCTGTTATGTGCCAGGACAGCCACCATAAAATTCAGGGAGTGCAGGTTCCACATGCATGCTGGGTCCACTCTGCTTTTTTTTTTCATTTTTTGTGCCAAAATGGCCTCCATTAAATCCAGTGAATGCAGGTACCAACATGCATGCTGAGCCCACTCTATACCTCACCTGATGCCAGATGGCTACCACTGAATGCAAAGAGAGTCCCACTCTATACCTCTCCTGGTGCCAAAAGGCTTCCAGTGAGAGCAGACTACAGCTTTATACTTACACTAATTAAAATCAGCCTATGGGGCAGACAGGCTGGTCAGGAGTGCACGACTAAATGGAGTAGCCACACCTCCAGTACAAACTGCAAAGAAAAAAAAGGGGGTCAGTCAGCACATCCCAGTGTGTAGGTGCACGTTGCCATGGCTAAATACACAAAGGAAAAAAATACATACAATGCAACAGCACTCTGCAAACCAAATAAAGAACCTGCACTCCCTGAAATTTATGGTGGCCGTCCTGGCACATAACAGATATGAATTAGTATTAGGTTCACGTCTTACAGAGATCGTCTTGACGTGTGGCAGACAGGCCCGAATAATTTTGTACAAAATGTATTTGCCAAGAATCTAAAATTTACTAAACAAGCGTAGCATTAGCACCAGAATATTTACTATTACTATGGCATTTTTGTACTTTATTTGGTTTGCAGAGTGCTGTTGCATTGTAGGTATTTTTTCCTTTATATATATACTGTATATATATATATATATATATATATATATATATATATATATATATTAGTTAGTGTCATTTTAGGCTTTTGCACAAATTCACTATGCGTACGTGCATTTTGCAGAGGACTGTGAATTTTTACACTACAGTTTCTGCACGCATGCACAATCTGTGTGGTGCGTGCTGTAAAGCACCTATCAGTAGTTTGCTAATTTATATCTGGCCATTTTTGAGTTTTTTATTTTACATTTTTGGTGTAAAAAAGAACTGCAGTTAGTGTTAGATATAAATTTCAGTTAGTGTCAGTTTAGGATTTTGCACAAATGCACCATGCGTACGTGTATTTTGCAGAGGATTGTAGTTAATTTTTATACTACAGTTTTTGCACGCCCGCATGATTTGTGTGCGTGCGTGCTGCAGGGAACCTATCAGTAGTGTGCTCTTTTACATCTGCACATTTTTTAGATTTTTTTTACACTACATACACACCCCTCACACTAAATAAAGTTTTACACATTTCACCCATCACACCCCAATAAAATAAAAATGGCCCAATCATCCCAACGAGTGTAATCGGCAGAAGAGGCATATGCCATCCTGGTCTCTGATACCGAGTCGGCCAGTGAAGAAGAAGAGGATGCCACTTTCCTCTACTCCTCTACCCCATCATCATCATCCGCTGATGAGGGACCCTCTAGAAGGCGTCCCAGCACAACAGCAGAGGCAGCCCATATGGACCCCACCCCCTGACGTTTATCAGCCCCAAATTCCAGAGTTTGTGGGAAACTCTGGAATTCAAATTGACTGCACGGGTGTCACAGAAATTGATTTTTTTAAAAATCTTTTTCAGTGATGATTTAGTAAATTTTATTGTGGCCCAAACAAATTTATATGCCCAGCAGTTTATTACCCAGAACCCCACATCGTCCAACCCCTTGGTTGGACCCCAGTAACAGCAGCAGAGATTAAAATCTTCTGGGGGGTTGTGCTGCACATGGGGCTTGTTAAAAAAAACTAAAATTAGATAGTATTGGAGTGCGGATGTCTTGTACCACACTCCAATATTCAGTAATGCCCTGGCCCAGAATCGATTTGAGTAGATTCTGAAATTTTTGCATTATAATGATAATACACAGTGTCCGCCCCAAAGTGACCCAACATTTGATTGGCTTTTCAAAATTAGGCCCATCCTTTCCCACTTCAACACTTAGTTTTCTGATGTGTACACCCCAGATGAAAATATCTTTATAGATGAGTCCCTGGTACATTTCAACGAGAGGGTAAAATTCCGCCAGTACCTGCCCAGCAAGCGGGCAAGGTATGGTATAAAAATGTATAAGCTCTGCGAGAGTAGGTCCGGGTACACCTATAGGTTCCGGGTTTATGAAGGGAAAGATTCCCGGATAGAACCCCCAGAATGCCCCCCTGGCCTATGAGTTAGTGGGAAACTAGTGTGGGACTTGCTGAACCCACTGTTGGATAAGGGTTACCACCTCTATGTGGATAACTATTATACCAGCATACCCCTCTTCATGTCCCTAACTGCCAGGCATTCACCCCAACACCAGCTCCCCTGCCACTGTACGTGGTACCACTACCACTGTCCCAAAACCAGTCTGTATCCTGGACTATAACAGGCACATGGGAGGGGTTGATCTTTCAGATGAAGTACTGAAGCCCTACAGTGCCACACGAAAAACAAAAGTGTGGTACAAAAAGCTAGCCGTACACATTGTACAGACGGCAATGTACAATGCGTACATGCTATTTAAATGTACAGGACACACAGGAACTTTCCTCCACTTTCAAAAAGTAGTGATCAAGGCCCTAATTTTTCCAAACCAAGAAGAGGGCCCCAGTACTTCTGCAAGTCACAGTGCCCGTGTTGTACCAGGACAACATTTCCCAGGTGAAGTTCCCCAAACAGCGAGGAAGGAAATGACCCAAAAACGATGCAGGGTTGGATTATTAATTTAATTTCACCCTTTACGTACTCCGTAGTTTTACCACCTTATATCTATAATTTTGTCCAGATTGCTTACATATCCACTTTTCACCAAATGATACATATTAATTTCTCTGAGACACGCGTTTGCTGAAAAGTACCCTTTCCACCACTTAAAATGTTCGTACGGGGGTGCTCTTTCCAAAATGGGTCACTTCTTGGGGTTTTTAGTTGTTGGGGATCTCAGGAATTTTTTTAATGACAAATGGAACGTAAAATCCATTTCTGTCCATCTTGCTGTGTGCCACAACAGCGAGCTACAAGCACATATGGGGTGTTGCTATAATGGGGAGAAAATGGGGAACATGTACTGGGCTGCATTTTCTCCTTTAACCCCTCGTGACTGTGAAAAATTGGGGTCTGCTAATAATTTTTCATTTTCACAAATGTGTGCTTAGAAATGCTTTTACAAGTGTTTCTCCCTTCTGTGAGACACCTGTTTATTAAAAAGTACCCTTTCTAACACTTAAAATAAAACTTCTTGGGGTTTTTTAATTTCTGGGGACCTCAGTAAATTTTTAAATGCGACATGGTAATTAAAAAACCAAGTCTGTTTATTCTGGCCTGCAAAATCCATATTTTGCAGTTTGCCTCTAGAGGCCTGCTGTGCGTCCATACAGCAGGCTACAAGCGCATATGGGGTGTTTTATGAATGGGGAGAAAATGGGGAACACATACTGGGGTGCATTTTCTCTGTTAACCCCTTGTGAATGTGAAAAATTGGGGTCTGCTACTAATTTTTCATTTTCACAAATGTGTGCTTAGAAATGCTTTTACAAGTGTTTTTGCCTGTGAGACACCTGTTTACTAAAAAGTATCCTTTGTACGACTTAAAATGTTTGGACGGGGCTGCTCTTTCCAAAATCGGGTCACTTTTTGGGGGTTTCCACTATAGGGCCAACTCAGGGTGTCTTCATGTGCGACATAGCTCCCAATTATTATTCCAGCTAATTCATCTCTCCAAAAGCCATATGGTGCTCCTTCCACTCTGAAGCCTGCTGTGCGCCAGTACATCAGGCTACAAGCACATATAGGGTGTTGCCGTATTCGGGGGGAAGCGGTGAACAAAATGTGGTGTGCATTTTATCCTCTTACTCTTTGTGAAAGTGAAAAACGTGGGTGTAAAGCGACTTTTTTGGGAAAAAATTGCAATTTTTCATATTCACAGCCAAGTGTTTCCTAATTTTAGGAAACACATTTGAGCTCAAAGTGCTCACCACACACCTTGAAAGATTCCTTGAGGAGTGCTCTTTCCAAAATGGATTTTGAGTTTTGTTTGGCTGTTAACCCTTGATGTGTTTCATGAAAAATTTATTAAACTTTAAAATCTGCTAAAAAAAGTGAAATTTTTAAATTTCATTCCCATTTTCCTTCAATTCTCGTGGAACACCTAAAGGGTTAACAAAGTTAGTAAAATCAGTTTTGAATAGCTTGAAGGGTGTAGTTTCTAAAATGGGGTGATTTATGGGTAGTTTCTATTATATAAGCCCCACAAAATGACTTCATAACTGAACTGGTCCTTAAAAAAATGGGTTTTGGAAATTTTCTTAAAATTTTAAGATTTTTTAGATCTCAAAAAACTAAAAAAAACAAAAAAAACAAAACAAACTCAGAATGGCCTTGATAAGTAAAAGCGTTCCAAAGTTATTACCACATAAATTGACACGTCAGATTAGCAAAAAATGGCCTGGGCAGGTAGGTGAAAACGGGCCCGGGGAAGAAGGGGTTAAGTGGATATCGTTTTGCTTTGAAATTAATGGAACAGTTGGATTGTAGTGCCAAGACAGGTTAACTCCTATGCATACCACATTGTAATTGTATGTTGTTGGTGCACAGGGAATGTATGAAGTAGGCTCCTAAAGATAATTTACTGTAGATTCTCGTCAATTAACACCTCAAATGTTGCCGTTAATGCCAACCACAGGTTAAACCGGGGTATGGCGCTCCATCTGTCCGCCCAGCGGTGACATCAAGGGGATCCAATTGGATGCCCTGGCAGCCAGGGTACGGCCACACAGTCAGGTTTATGCATGCAGTTTTGGAAGCCAAAGTCAGGAGTGGATCATAAAAAGAGAGAAAGTATTAGGCCCCTTTCACACGACCGTATGCCCTCCAAGACATACGGTCCATGAGCGGGCCGTATGTCCCGGAGCGGCATCGATTGTGCGCACGGGAGTGCACAGCATCATTGATTACAATGATGCTGTGCACGCCGGGCTGCCCGCGGGACTACTGTCCCGCACTCATAAAATCATATGAGTGCGGGACAATAGTCCCGCAGGTGGCCCGACATGCACAGCGCTCCCGTGCACACGATCGATGACCTGTTTTGGTGAACACATTATTGCATCTGCTGTACCTGTCAGTAAAAACATTACTGCATCATATACTGCATCAAGACATTTTACAGCAAAAATGACATTGTTTTGCCATGTTAATGAATGCATTACTGCATCATATCATGTACTTCAAACATATTGTCCTCCGCCAGTGTACAAAACATCATTCTTGTCAAAATGAATGATGCATGGATCCATGAGGATTTTCAGACACCTCTGGCTGACGCCAATGTATAGATCTGCTCACTACTACCCCAACACAGCCACACACACATCTAATGCCTGTCTGTTGTCTGTTCCATATTGTGGTGCTATTGCTGGTGCTACTATTGCTGTCTATTACTACTGCTACGCAATTTACCCTTTCCACATCCACACTATTAAAGACAAATTTTTCCAGACTTGTTCAACTTCATAACAAGCCACTGTTTCTTCTGACAATTAACACTTGTGCTTGTATAAATATGGGCAGACATTCTGCACCTGTTAACACATCATTTTTGGAAGCTAGCGAAGAACAAGCCACTATTTCTTCTAATATTAACGTGTGTGTACATACAGGGGGCAGGGATCTGCCACTTTTAAGGCATAATTTTCAGATGCTTGATCCTAACAAGCCACTGTTTTTACTGATAACACCATGTGTGTTTAAACACTATCTGCCCTAGTATGAAACAACATAGCCCAGTGCTGTGTGTTTTTAAACATGTTGTTTGTTAACATCATGTCAGTGTCACTTAAAATCGGCAGAGGAGAGAGAGAGAAACAGAAAAATGGGTGGTGGGGAGGTGAAAAACAGAGAAAAAAATTGTACAAAAAATTAAGATAAAATAATGAAAAGACATAAAAAATCCTAGGAGACCTCGAAGTATTATATACCAATTTTCATGCCTATTGGAGCATATTTGATTTGTGTGGAAACAATTTGGCCACAAATCAAATTTAAAAAAACAGTTTGCTGAATTGGACACAAAAAATTTCAAGAGGTTTGCTCTTCTCTAGATCACAATTTCAAGTCCCCTAAGGGAGGGGACTAAAAATTAAAGTAAAATGCCTATGGCAGAGCTTAATAGAATGCCTGTCAAAATCCCATAGATTACATAAGTATTCTATTAAGAAGATCGCATGTTGAAATCCCCTAAGAAGACTAAAAATTACAGGAAGAAAAAGAGTTAAAAAAATAGAACAAAAACAAAAATATTAAACATACAAATATACCATAAAAAGTAAAAAGTTGGCACTACCTTAATAGTCGATCTCAGTATGCTTGGGACGACTGAGACTACAGTATTGAGGAAGATGCGATTGTGCTCAGCTAATGAACCCAATGAATATCCAGTGAACACAGATCATAAGGAGCAGCACTCACTAGTGGCTAAAATTCAAAATGTATTTATAATTTAAAAGGCAAATTTGAAATCACACACCCTTTCCCAACAAGCAATAAAAATGAAAATACTTAGTATTGCCACATACAAAAAAGTTGAAAGTATTAGGCCTCTTTCACACGAACGATGCGGATTAGGTCCGGATCCGTTCAGGGTGCGTTCAGGAAAACTCGCACCATTTTGCAAGCAAGTTCAGTCCGTTTTGTCTGCAATCACGTTGAGTTGTTCAGTTTTTTCCACGCGTTTTGATCCGTTTTTCACGCGCATGATAAAAAACTGAAGGTTTACAAACAACATCTCTTAGCAACCATCAGTGAAAAACGCATTGCATCCGCACTTGCTTCAGGATGCAATGCGTTTTTCACTGAAGCCCCATTCACTTCTATGGGACCAGGGCTGCATGAAAAACGCAGAATATAGAACATGCTGCGTTTTTCACTCAACGCTGAACTGCTGCGTGAAAAACTCGCTCGTGTGAAAGAGGCCTTAAAAGAAAATGTAATAAAATGTCATCAAAAAGTCATATGAACTTCATGTACCAATATACTATACAGTACAGCTCGCCCCACAAAAACAAGCACTCACACATCTCTGTAGGTGAAAAAAAGTTCTGGGTGTCAGAAAATGGCAATACAAAGGAAAAATGTATTTTTTATTTTATTTTTTAAAGGGGTATTCCCATCACAGACAATGGGGGCATATCGCTAGGATATGCCCCCATGGTCTGATAGATGTAGGTTCCAGAGGTGGGACTCGCACCTATGACAAGAATGGAGAGGGAAGGGTGGCGGAGGGCACACTGAGCATGCGCAGCTGCCCTCCATTCATTCCTATGGTGCTGCTGAAAATAGCTGAGCTCTGTCTCAGCTAGAGATGAGCGAATCGATTCGTCGATTCATTGATTCGTATCGAATCTTGGGATTTTTTAGCTGCGAAGCGAATCCGAATATTAGGTGCTTCGCTTCGGCTTTGTACGCATTCGCTACGTAGTTTGTCCTATCAATTATACGCTATTGCTACGTATAGGATACTCTATACGCTGTTGCGTACAAATTCAATTCATTTGCGATGCAGACTCCTCCCTGGTAGCCCCGCCCCCTTCTCCAGCGTGCGAGGAAGGCGAGGCAACTCAGGAAATTAAGATGGCGACACAGCGAGGTCCTGACTGGGGAGGCATGGTGTGGGGCACCGACCCCTATGAGGAGAAGGAACCGGAGGAGATCTACGTCTCTCAATATGTCCGGCAGCCTAAGAAGTCGGTTGAAGTGCCCGCTGAGGTGTTCACTCCGCTGGCTGACACGGCGGAGGCGGCAGGAGTTCCCACTCTGCCGCAGAAGGGCTACTCCCTTCATCAAAATTCTATGGTCCCTGATGCTGTCACCCGGAACTCCCTGACCCTCTGGGAATACAAAAAGCTGGTAGAGGAGTGGGTTGTTCAGGTGTTGGAGCACCCACGGTCCGGTGACCCTAAGCTGAAGGGGTACCGTTACTTGGATCAATGTGGAACGGGGAATAGGTTTTATCGGCGATGAGGAGACAGGGGAAGAGTTATATGTGAACCGCCCTTCTGTAAAGCGGCCGTATCTTCTGCCCGTCCGCCACAATCTCCGTGCAGGGGATTAGGTGGAGTATACCCCCATGAAGAGCCTCCAAGGCCCATTTGCTACTGGGGTGAAACTCCTTAAGCGACCAGCTACTCCTGCAGCGCCCCCGGAAGACTGGACTGAGGAGGCCCAGGCCGCAGAAGAGGCTTGGTGTTCCCATGGGACTCTGTGATCTGAGGAGAAAATCCCATTCCCAAGCTCAGCTGGAACCCTGATACCCGATTTGCCACCGCCGCCGATCCTTCATGTGGGACAGATGACCACTTAGCAGATGAGCGAGTAGTGAAATATTCGAAAGTTCGAAATTCGATTCGAATAGACCGCGAAATTCGACTATTCGACCGGATATCGAATCCCATTAAAGTCTATGGGAAAAAAATGCTTGCCACTTGGAAATCTCAATTCGACCACTTGGAGGTCACCAAGTCCACCCTGGAACCTCAGAAAAGGATGCCAACACTGCTGGAATGCAACTGGGACAGCAGGGGAAGCATGTCTGGGTGCATATAACGCGCCCAAGTCGCACTATTACGCCACTATCACAGCCTCTCAACAATACACTCCAAACACAATCTAACCTCTCTGTAAAGTGAGACCATACAAGGAAACCTTCTTTCCTCTACATTGCCATGGACCCCAAGCCAACTAGACAAAAAAGAAGATAAAATTCTGCACCCCTTAAAATCACGTTGCCTATGACAACCACAGATGGCATAGGCAAGGGGGAAAGCAAATAGACCCCACCCCTAATTGTCATTGTGTGTGTGTGTGAGATGTGGTCAGACATGTCTTCTTTAAAATGTAAAAACAACTCAAACACATGCAGAAGCCTTAAAATGCCCAAATTGTTGGCGCTTGAGATGTCAGTGACCCGACCTGGCCCAGTGTCATGTCTAGCAGGTTAAAGCAGTGGGGATGTTGAGGGATGCGTAGGACCGCAAAAGGCAGGAAGAGGCCGTGGGCTGGCCAGAGGCTCATGGAAAATTTTGTGGAGGCCCAAGAGGTGAGACGTCTTAAAAATTGTGTGGAGGCTAAAGAGGTGAGACGTGTTAAAAATTATGTGGAGGCCCAAGAGGTGACACCTCTTAAAAATTATGTGGAGGCCCGAGAGGTGACACCTCTTAAAAATTATGTGGAGGCCCGAGAGGTGAGACCTCGAAAACGTTTTGTGGAGGCCCAAGAGGTGACACCTCTTAAAATTATGTGGAGGCCCAAGAGGTGACACCTCTTAAAAATTATGTGGAGGCCCAAGAGGTGACACCTTCTTAAAAATTATGTGGAGGCCCAAGAGGTGACACCTCTTAAAATTATGTGGAGGCCCAAGAGGTGACACCTTTTAAAGGCTGCAGTTATCCACAGATTTGCATGCAATGTAAAATGGTTACACTCATTTTATAAAGGCAACTATCATGAAAAATCAGTTTAAATGTATTGAGGGCAGCACAGAGTATTTCTACAGAGGAAGGAAGTATTCTTTTTATTTTTTCCTTTTTTTTATATGTATATGCTGTTGCCTTCAGTATATGAGAGTTGATTTCATGATGCTACTGCAGCCACTTAAAACGTTTTAAGTCTT
>ONZH01027565.1:0-369162 GCA_900303285.1 Rhinella marina
CCTCTATCGATCTGAACCCTTATCTCTCTTTATCCACGAAGGGAGGGAAGCTTAATTTCAGGTTTCCCGATTGCAATCGTAAGTCGCAACTCCCGTCTTTGATCGTGGGAGAATTCGCTCAATGGGCGTGATAAGCACCGCTCACACGTCTTACATGACTACTCTGTCACTCACTACACTGTCCTACCACTTACTTATTCAGGTAACTTCCCGGCTACTCCCCTATTGAGGTTACCACAGAGCTGTCAGTCTGGTCCCTATGCAACCCGATCCGAGTCCTCTTAGTGACCTTCTATGTACTTTATCTAAGTTCGGACCCTTAGCGGAGACCACCCATCAGTCCGGCCACTTTGGACTCACCCACAACACCCGTAAGTCTAGTCTCCTCTGTCCCACGTCCCTCGAATCACAGGCAAATTATCGCATACAATGTATATGAAACTTACCGTGATCATGGAGCTTGATCAAGCCTCAATTTCGGGAGATGGGAATTTCGGAGCTGTCGACCACCTTCGGATATCAGGGTACGGGTGCTCCTTTTTGAGGGCCTCACCTGGAGCACCAAGCTGTTGAGGGGAACTCAAGGGGTCCACAGGAGGTTGGATCAGTTGTCCAAATTAAAAAAAAAACGTGTGCACACGCAATAACTAGAGACAGACACAAATGTCAGTTTGGAGTCATCCTTCACGTTAGGGGCTCTCAGGTAGTCTGGCTGACTCAGTTTATTACCAAACGTATATACACAGGAAGAAAGGCGGGACATTCCCCAGCAAGCCAGTGAGAGTTAAACACATATAGTCTTTGTTCTTCTAGACACACATCATGGTCAGTCCAGCACAGGGTCTTGGGGGATGGTCGAATCTGTATCAGTGTCACGTACCGTGTGGTTATCGTGACACGTGTTCTATGTTGCTCATGTTTGTGCCCTGGTATTCCGGATTTGGTTGTATGCTGGTTGCCAGGGGCAACGTGTAAATTGGTGGTGTCTCGGTTGTTCTCCGTGACACGGCTTCCATGTTGCTCATGTTTGTGTCCTGGTATTCTGGCTGCGGTAGTAGGCCGTGGTTGCCAGGGGCAACGTGTAGTTTTGGTTGCTGGTATGTTCCCTTATTGCATACTTCCCTCCTTCCCTGTCTGGTTCTCATGGGGTTAACATATTGACCTGGGTGTGGTCACTAGGTGCTTTTATTCTGTTGTTGCTAGCCTGGTGGGTGAGTTGTGCTTCAGCCTCCCGTTGGTGCTGGAGCTATGCACCTTTCCTGGGATTCCATCTGCCCAGTCCTTGTGGCCACTTAATATGTCATCGAGGTCTTCCCGAGGTCCTCTCATCCCCTTCCCTTATTCCTGTTATGTGGTTTATGTACGGGTGGGTGTTTGGTCTGTGACTGCCATGTGTCTTCTGACATGAGTCCAGACATTCCCTGTATGTAATGTGCCTTCGGTGAGAGGGCTCCAGGGTTCCCCGGAGGGAACAGCGATACTGTGAGTTGTTGCTGGTGAGCTGGTTCCTGGGTGTGTTGTGTGTACTGTGTCCTGTTAGGTGTTCGGGTTCCAGTACATGTGCCTGGGCTCAGTCTTTGGTGTATGGACTGCTGGTGCTTTTATCAGCAGGTAAGTTGCCAGGTGCACCGGGACCATCCTGGAGGTGCAGTCAGTGAGTTCTGGATAAGTGCATCCCTACCATCTGGGGCTCTGTGAAGAACGGGGCTCACTGGGTTTCTGCCCTCTGGGTTTGGTTTCTGGTGTTTCCGGTGCACTTGGTTCAGTGGTTTTCCTTGCCACTGGCTTCTTACCTGCTAATCGGTCTTCATCTCACTGTAGTGTATCGGTGTATGCTCGGTGTGGAGTTTCCCCTCCCACACCGTAGCGTGACAATCAGGAAGTGGACACCACCCTTGAACAGTTGCACAGCTGCATAAGTATGCACAGAACTGATGTTATATTTGTAAGGGAAAATAGTAATAGATACGTATATACAGTGGAGGAAATAAGTATTTGATCCCCCACTGACTTTTAAAGTTTTAATACTAAAAAATAAATGAAACGTCTCATAATTTTATGCCAGCTTTATTTTAACAGTGCCACATAGACTATCAAAAGAAAAACGGAGAAAATTACATGAAATGAGAAATAAAAAATAATTTGCATTTCATTGAGGGAAATAAGTATTTGATCCCCTAGTACAACATCATTTAATACTTGGTGGCAAAACCCTTGTTGGCAAGCACAGCAGTCAGACGTTTCTTACAGTTTTTTATAAGGTTTGCACACACTTCAGGAGTAATTTTGGCCCACTCCTCTCTGCAAATCATCTCCATATCCTTAAGGTTTTTAGGCATGCATTTAGAAACGTGAAGCTTCAGCTCTCTCCATAGATTTTCCATGGGATTGAGGTCAGGAGACTGGCTAGGCCATTCCATGACCTTGATATGCTTCTTATGGAGCCACTCCTTTGTTTCCTTGGCTGTATGTTTTGGGTCGTTGTCGTGCTGAAAGACCCATCCACGACCCATTTTCAGTGCTCTGGTGGACGCAAGGAGGTTGTCACCCAGAATTTTGCGATACATGGCCCCGTTCATCTTCCCGTCAATGCGGTGAAGTTGACCTGTGCCCTTAGAAGAAAAACACCCCCAAAACATAATACTTCCACCACCATGCTTGACGGTGGGGATGGTATTCTTAGGGTCATATTCTGTATTTTTCTTCCTCCAAACACGTCGAGTTGAGGCCAAAGAGCTCAATTTTGGTCTCATCTGACCACAGCACCTTCTCCCAGTCTCTCTCGGAGTCATTAATATGTTCATTGGCAAACTTGAGGCGGGCCTGGACGTGAGCCTTCTTGAGCAGAGGAACCTTGCGTGCACTGCAGGATTTTAAACCATCACGTCTCAGTGTATTACCAATGGTATTTTTGGAGACTGTGGTCCCAGCTGCCTTGAGATCATTACTCAGCTCCCCCCGTGTAGTTCTTGGCTGATTTTTAGCCTTTCTCATGATCAATGAGACTCCACGAGGTGATATCTTGCATGGAGCTCCAGGCCTGGGTCGATTGACAGTAACGTTGTACTTCTTCCACTTCCGAATAATTGCACCAACAGTTGTCACCTTCTCATCCAGCTTCTTACTTATGGCTTTGTAGCCCATTTCAGCCTTGTGTAGGTCAACAATTTTGTCCCTGACATCTTTAGACAGCTCTTTAGTCTTGCCCATGGTGGAGATGTTGGAGTGTCACTGAGACTGTTGGCAGGTGGCCTTTTATACAGGTGACAATTTGGGACAGGTGTCTCTCATCCAGGTAACGACTTCACTGTGATTAGGGTGTGTCAGTGGTCTGTGGGAGCCAACATTAGGCATGGTTTTACTAGGGGATCAAATACTTATTTCCCCCAAAGAAATGCAAATTATTTTTTATTTCTCATTTCATGTAATTTTCTCCGTTTTTCTTTTGATATTCTATGTGGCACTGTTAAAATAAAGCTAGCATAAAATTATGAGACGTTTCATTTATTTTTTAGTATTAAAACTTTTAAAGTCAGTGGGGGATCAAATACTTATTTCCTCCACTGTGTGTATATATATATATATATATATATATATATATATATATATGTCAAAGAAAAACAGCAGCACAAGTCAATGCGGGTGCAATCCCTCCAGGCCAGGATGTATCGCCAATAGATATAGAATAACGAAAATGAGGCAGCACTCCAAATGGTGAAAACAATGGTGGACGTTTATTCCGGATCGCGACGTTTCGGCCCTTCTCAATGAGGCCTTCCTCAAGCAATGAACAACAAGTGCAAGTGCAAACAATATATAGCCAATGTAGGTGGAGTCAAGTATCATATGAGCCCACATCATGTGACATAACGAAACATGTGATAAAACACATCAAATAGTGAAATTATAACAAAAAAATCATACAAAGTGTCATCATAGGTGTATACAATTCATATTAATCTCAACACACTGTGCCAAAGTGTATCCTGGTATCTCCAAGATATGATGAACATACTGTCATTAAAAACATTCTTAATAAGAATACAAAGAGCAACAACAGTTGCTGTTAGTTACCTATGAATTGGTAATGCATCTGTGCGGGGAAGTCTCGGTATTACAGACAGTATGCGCGTCCATGTAGTCACATGGCGCATGCGCAGACCCGTAGATCACGTGGTCGCGCCCATCATGTGATACAATCACGTGTAACTAACGCAATGGAAAGTGGGCAGAAGTATATGCAACAGTTCAGCTTCTTCCGTCCACACTGCCCATAATGACATGCGCAGATCAAGCCTGCGTTACTCATTCAACATGAATTACTTTAAAGTGGTGATAATGGCCAATATAAGTAAATGAAATATATGCAACAATATAAGTGTTAGAGACATAAGCGCAGTTACACGCCTATACACCATAGTCACTCTTCACTGACTGACATCACCGAGGGGACACTGCAGAACACACTCCCTATGGCAAGTCGCCCGCACGCAATAGCAGCGGCTCACCACCGGGTCTGGCTCAGATATTCAGGAAACCTCCCCACTGTATAACAGCGGAGTTGCTCCCTGTTACGTCTCTGGGGGCCCATGGGCAGCAAAACTGCTACCCACGCTCTCCCAGTGGTCGCCTGTTTCAGAGCAGTTATCCACTCACAGCTAGTCACCCGTGAGTACAGTGACCATGTTAATAAAAATATGGTGCAAGTCACTCCACCAATCACATGTTATGCAAATTAAATATAATACAGAATATAAATGTAGTGACCATATTCTCCATTTGTGTGATACACATAGAAACGTACACGTGACAAATTGAATAGAAGGTTCCGCCAAATTCCGAGAGATCCCCACACTGATGCACTCAATTTTCAGGATCTGTAAATGCAAGGGAAAATAAAATGAATCTAAAATACATACATCATGCACTCGTTCCCAACCTACACCAAGACCCGATGGGACAGAACACCGCATGCGAATAACCGTAGACCCCGTTTATAGACATACTCCCAAGTGGAAATCTGCATTGAGACCCCTAGGTCTTAAAGTGCCAAGTTTATAAATCCACTCCAACTCGCGTCTTTTCAGCATAGTTTCCCTATCCCCACCGTATTTCGGCGGTGGGATATGATCAATTATCACAAATCTAAAATCCTTTTCCTTATGTCCAACTTCCAGGAAATGCCTAGGGACTGGCAAATCCTTACGTCCCTTCCGTATAGAATATCTATGCTGGTTCATCCTCCCTTTGACCTCCAAAGTGGTCTCTCCCACGTACCATAGGTTACATGGACACACCACTATATAGATGACAAAGGCAGAATTACAAGTCAAATGATGTCTGATCTGATATACCTTGTCAGTCTGTGGATCTATGAAACTCTGTGTTCTAATTAGATATTTACAATTGACACAGGAGTGGCAGGGAAAACATTGATTTTGATGGACCTTCAGTTCAGCTGCCAAGTACAGAGACGGCACAGACCTGTGTAGCCGAGAAACACTGGAGTGACCGTTTTTTGACCGACCTCCTGGCTGTGGCTGTGCCTGTAATTCCTTCTGTTTTATGGGCATTCACTACCCAAAGAGGAAATCCTGACCCGGTGTATAACTTTGGTACGATGATGCGAGGTTGTTGCTTCATGGCTTTACATACTCTTCGGAAAACCTCCACCAACACTTATATTTAATTCTTGATGTTTTGTAGAACTTTGACCTATACCATCGACTGGACAGTGTCCTGTCCTACTGCTTAAAGGGGAAACTGTAAATGATCTCCCTTACACACCGGAGCCAGAAGCCTTTGGCCTCCCACCATAGTCTCCCATTCTCCCCTGTGTACCAGTATGTCCTTCAAGTTCGGGGACCTTCTATAGGACATTAGGGGCAAACCTTGAAAATCCCGTATGCGACCCAAGTTAACCGACAAAACCGGCCAGTGCTTGCGTATGATATTCGCTATTGTCTTGCTTTGCTCAGTGTATGTGGAGATGAATGGTATCCGGGGCACATCCTCCCTATTCCTACCGCCAGACAACTGTAAATTATCACGATGTCGCTTGATTAATCTCGTGGGATACCCTCTTTCCCGGAACCTGTGTTCTACCTCATCCAATCTCTTTCCTCTTCTAATAGGGTCCTGTACAATCCTAGTTACCCGTAACATTTGACTGCGTGGAAGGGAGTTCACCATGGGCCTAGGATGGAAGCTGTCATACCTCAAAAGGCTATTACAGTCAGTAGGCTTTATAAACAAATCCGTGGTCAACTCCCCTTCCACCTTATACACAAGTGTGTCCAGAAATTGCATACTTTCTGTGGACTGTACCAATGTAAATTTGATGTCCTCATCAATGCCATTCAGGAACGCATGAAAAATCTCCAAAGTCTCCAAGTCCCCATTCCACACTAGGAAGACATCATCTATGTATCGCCACCAACCCCCGACTCGTCTGAAGTGGGGCGATACATAGATGAAATTCTCCTCAAGATAGGTCATGTACATGTTGGCATACGTCGGGGCCACATTGGACCCCATCGCGGTGCCACGTTGCTGCATGTAGAAGCAATTATTGAACACAAAATAGTTCTTGCGTAATACCCAATTCAGCAGTGATATCAGGAAATCACTTATATTATGAGGTATGTGATCATGTGCCAAGAAATTTGCAACTGCCTCCACACCTCTATCGTGATTGATAGAGGTGTAGAGGCTCGCTACATCAAACGATGCAAGAATACAACTGTCAGTTGTCTTAACCCTGGCGATCTTGGACAGAAAATCAGCCGTATCCCTAATGTATGATTTACTGTGTATAGCATATTTACGTAGTACATTATCCAAAAATATGGCTACATTAGAAAAAATTGAACCACGCCCAGAGACTATAGGTCTCCCAGGTGGGTCCACAAGCCGTTTGTGTATCTTGGGTAAGGTATATAGCTTTGGTGTTCTAGGATGCTCAATCCACATAAATTCAAACAGCTCAAGATCTATAATTTCAAGTGTTAACGCTCTGTCCAAAATCACCTTCAGTTGTTTGGCAATATTGAATTTTGAACATTTGTATCACTCAGTTGGTTGCAAATTTCTGCCTCATATTCCACAGTGTCCATCACTACCACTGCACCACCTTTGTCAGCGGGCCTGATGGTGATGGACCGGTTATTCCTGAGTTCCTGAAGTGCCTGCATCTGCAAGGATGTCATATTCATTCGCATGTGGTAATGTACTATCCATACCGCACTCCCGTAGATTACATATGTCCGCCTGTACTGCACCAATGAATGTCTCTACTGCTGGGGAATCAATATCAGGCACAAATTTACTCGGATTTTTCAGACCCAAGTCCTTTGAAGAAAAAAATGTGGTTGCGGTAGTCAAATCCCGTGTGCTTGACCTATCAGCAAACCACACTTTTAATTTGATGTTACGAAAGAAACGGAACAGGTCACACTCGAGCTCAAACCAATCCGCATTGGTCGTGGGGCAAAAAGACAATCCCTTTTCCAACACTTGTAACTGTCCATCAGTCAAAGGAGTAGAAGATATATTTACCACTGTTGTTTTCTTCTCTGTGGTCTGCCCCGTGTTGGTCTGTGTTGGATGTCTTTTCCGCCACCGGTGCTGTCTCCGCCCACTCCGGCGGGTTCGGGGGAGGTTCCTTCGATTCCTGAGGGTAAAGTCAATACAACCATTATCAATTGGTTCATATACCACATTGTCAGATTTATACTGGCTCCACCTACTCTGGGTAGGGGTCATATTGGTATTGAATTTGCCCCCTCTCCTTCTCGACACCATAGGATAAGCCGATTGCCAGTTATAAATATTCCCCTTGGCATAATCGTCCGCATCCCTCGTCCATTTTTTTCTCTTAGTGTTCTGTTGTTCACACTTGAACTTCTCAAGGTGTGTATTGCAGTTAGTAGAATAAGTTTCCCATTCCTCTGTTTCCAATAGTTGTTTAAGTTGATCCTCAACATTGGCAACCTTAGAGACAGCGGTGGCCAAATCCTTCTGCAAAAACTCAATATTGAGTAAAATAACGTCAAAGGCGTATTTATTGGAGAATGAGTAACGCAGGCTTGATCTGCGCATGTCATTAATGGGCAGTGTGGACGGAAGAAGCTGAACTGTTGCATATACTTCCGCCCACTTTCCATTGCGTTAGTTACACGTGATTGTATCACATGATGGGCGCGACCACGTGATCTACGGGTCTGCGCATGCGCCATGTGACTACATGGACGCGCATACTGTCTGTAATACCGAGACTTCCCCGCACAGATGCATTACCAATTCATAGGTAACTAACAGCAACTGTTGTTGCTCTTTGTATTCTTATTAAGAATGTTTTTAATGACAGTATGTTCATCATATCTTGGAGATACCAGGATACACTTTGGCACAGTGTGTTGAGATTAATATGAATTGTATACACCTATGATGACACTTTGTATGATTTTTTTGTTATAATTTCACTATTTGATGTGTTTTATCACATGTTTCGTTATGTCACATGATGTGGGCTCATATGATACTTGACTCCTCCTACATTGGCTATATATTGTTTGCACTTGCACTTGTTGTTCATTGCTTGAGGAAGGCCTCATTGAGAAGGGCCGAAACGTCGCGATCCGGAATAAACGTCCACCATTGTTTTCACCATTTGGAGTGCTGCCTCATTTTCAATATTCTCTCTCTCTCTCTCTCTCTCTCTCTCTCTCTCTCTCTCTATATGTATATATATATATATATATATATATATATATATATATATACACAAATGGCATCATACTGTGAGGGGAAAATTCAGTATTTCAACTGATCTACCTTCACAAAGCTAACCCTAAAATGTTCTTTAATTATATAAATGGTAAAAAGTATAAACCTGAAGGTGTCGGCCACTTACAGAGTAATGAGGGGGTAGTTGCAGAGAGCGATGAGGAGAAAGCAAAGCTACTAAATATATTTTTCTCCACTGTATTCTCTGAGGAAAATAAACTGTCAGATGAAATGCAGAATATATAAGTAAATTCCCCATTCAAAGTGCTATGTCTGACCCAGGAAGAAGTACAGCGATGTCTTAAAAATATTAAAATAGACAAATCGCCAGGACCGGATGGCATACACCCCCGTATCCTAAGAGAATTAAGTAATGTCATTGCCAGACCCTTATTTCTGATATTTAAGGACTTTATACTGACAGGGAGTGTTCCACAGAATTGGCGCATAGCAAATGTGGTGCCACTATTTAAAAAGGGTCCAAAAACAGAGCCTGGAAACTATAGGTCGGTAAGTTTAACATCTGTCGTGGGGATACTGTTTGAGGGTTTTCTAAGAGATGCTATCTTGGAGTACCTCAATGAAAATAAGCAAATATCTCCATATCAGCATGGCTTCATGAGGGATCGGTCATGTCAAACCAATTTAATCAGTTTCTATGAGGAGGTAAGTTCTAGACTGGACCGCGGCGAATCAATGGATGTCGTATATCTGGACTTCTCCAAAGCATTTGACACTGTACCATATAAAAGGTTAGTATATAAAATGAGAATGCTTGGCCTGGGAGAAAATGTCTGTATGTGGGTAAGTAACTGGCTCAGTGATAGAAAACAGAGGGTGGTTATTAATGGTACATACTCAGATTGGGTCACTGTCACTAGTGGGGTACCACAGGGGTCAGTATTGGGCCCTATTCTCGTCAATATATTTATTAAAGGGGTTGTCCGAGTTATGAAAAAAAATGTATAGTACTGTAAATCTGATGGGCAGCAATATATAACTAAGTTAAGCAAGTTTTAGGCAAAAAAAATCTGTTTCCTCATTTCCCTGGTTCTCTTCTGGCCTTTGTTTACATGCAGTAATAACAATCTCTGCCCCTCCCCCTTCCTGCTATGCAAAGGCAGTGAATACAAGAGCTGCCCTGAGTGACATGTCTGCTGGAATACTCAGCAGCATATTGTATGTGAAGGACTACAAGTCCCAGCTGTACAATGACACTGCTAATACACACAGGGTCTTCCCCCTACCTGTTCTTGTACAATACAATACTTTGCATTTCCTCCAGATCAGCTCCAGTCAGCTCTGTATCTGTAGGGTGCGGAGGGCAGATCTTGTGTCTCTTTACATCTGCAGCTGCTGTTGTAAAGCCTTCAGTGGGTTCTGGCTGAAGGGGTTAATGTTTTATCTGAAAGAATCCAAGGAGAGAGCAGATAGCAGCAGCAGGGCGGGGGGGGGGGGGGGTGTCGCTAGCACAGTGACGTCTTGTGTACAGGCTCTGTGCACGAATATAAGATTAGCAGGGAGGCACGCTGACATCACAGATCACGTGACGCTGAGTGAAACCTGATAAACCAGCAGCATAAGAAGCAGAAAGTGTATGGAAAAGCTGTTGTATTTGACTAGTTAGAAACATACAAAGGACAAAAAAATAACTCGGACAACCCCTTTAATGATCTTGTAGAAGGCTTGCACAGTAAAATATAAATTTTTGCAGATGACACTGAACTGTCTAAAGTAATTAACACAGAAGAGGACATTACACTGCTACAGATGGATCTGAATAGACTGGAGGCTTGGGCAGAGAAGTGGCAGATGAGGTTTAACACTGACAAATGTAAGGTTATGCATATGGGAAAGAATAATGCAAGTCACCAGTACATACTGAATGGTAAAATATTGGGTAACTCTGACATGGAAAAGGACCTAGGAATTTTAGTGAACAACAAACTAAGCTGTAGAAACCAGTGTCAGACAGCTGCTGCCAAGGCCAATAAGATAATGGGTTGCATCAAAAGAACATAGTCCTGCCACTTTACAAATCACTAGTCAGACCACACATGGAGTACTGTGTACATTTCTGGGCTCCTGTGAACAAGGCAGACATAGCAGAGCTGGAGAGGTTTCAAAGGAGGGCAACTAAAGTAATAACTGGAATGGGTGGATTACAGTACCAAGAAAGATTATCAAAATTAGGGTTACTCACTTTAGAAAAAAGATAACTGAGGGGAGATCTAATAACTATGTATAAATATATCAGAGGTCAGTACAGAGATCTCTCCCATCATCTATTTATCCCCAGGACTGTGACTGTGACGAGAGGACTTCCTCTGCGTCTGGAGGAAAGAAGGTTTGTACACAAACATAGAAAAGGATTCTTTACGGTAAGAGCAGTGAGACTATGGAACTCTCTGCCTGAGGAGGTGGTGATGGTAAGTTCACTAAAAGAGTTCAAGAGGGGCCTGGATGTATTTCTGGAGGGTAATAATATTACAGGTTATAGTTACTAGAGATGGGTTGTTGATCCAGGGAGTTATTCTGATTGCCTGATTGGACTCAGGAAGGAATTTTTTCCCTAAAGTGGGAAAAATTGGCTTCTACCTCACAGGGGTTTTTTTTGCCTTCCTCTGGATCAACTTGTAGGAAAACAGGCCGAACTGGATGGACAGATGTCTTTTTTCGGCCTTATAGACTATGTTACTATGTTACTAAACCACCACATGTACAAAATCACAAAAAGTTGCCTGGACATTCAGGCCTTTTTTTATGCCCGGTCATGAAAGCGTTAAGCTGGTAGGAATCTACTGAAAAGTAAGTGCACCTCAAAGCCTATATCTTTCCTGAAAACAGACAATTCAATGATGCGCAACTTCTGGTAACTTTGTGACAAACAAGAATTGTTAAAAATGAATGCATTATAACAAACATTTGGACCTAAAATACACATCAATGCAGAACTTTACACATAACAACACTGTAAAAATAATATCGTAAGGTATGCAAGCTTATATATACCCAAGTGTATACATCAACAAGAGCTTGTGCTCTTAAAACAGTGGAACAGATGCACCTTAGTTCCAGTGAAGGGAAATCTTTATCTTTCAGCATGCCAAGACATTTTGAACAATTGTTTGTTTACAACCTTGTGTGAAAAGTTTGGGGAAGGCTCTTTTCTGTTCCAGCATGACTGCACCCTAGTTCCAAAAGCACAGGGGCACATCAAAAAGAAAGAGCTGGTTCAAAACGAAAGAAAATGCTAGGGTCAGAGAAGGAGGCAGAAAAGATTCATGAGAGATTATTGAGCGCTAAACAATAGATAAGAAATGCAATTGGAAAGTTGGACAGAACTCTAATGGAAGGTCATGCATCAGGCTGTAGATGCTTTTGATAAACCTTTACAAAACGACATTCTTGCAGATGTAGTGAAATGTCCCAAATATGGGTCTCAGAAAAGGGCAACACAAAAACAAGATTTTATTCAGGTCAAAAATGATTTCACTGTGTAAAACTTAACAAAAATAAAAATGATAGACATATTGGGTATCGTCGCACACATAATAACCTGATCTATAAAAATATCACATATGTCCCCTCAGGTGAATGCTTTTCAAAACATTTTTTTTAAACTATGCCAAAACAGACATTTTTTTCACCTTGCCTCACAAAAAGTGTAATACTAAGAGATCAAAAATTCTCATGTACCCCAACCACCTCATCCTGCAAATGGCACCTGTAAACCAATCCATCAAAATCTGTGCTGCAAAAGCCATATGGCGGTCCTTTGCAAAGTTCAAAAAAGGGTTATGGATACTTTTTTAAGGCACTGTATGTAAATTGGCAAAGGGGGTGATTTTCATCTTTAACCCTTAGCATGGTAACCCATGGCAACCTTCATTTTTTTTATAACAGTAACTTTATATTTTTCCATTCACATAGATGTATGAGAGCTTGTTTTTTGCCAGACAAGTTGTACATTCTAATGTCACCATTTAATATTACATACAATATAGTGGGAAGCTGGAAAAGAAATTCCAAAAAACGCACCATAGTTTTATGGGTTTCTATTTTACGATGTTCTCCATGCTGTAAAATTGACTTCTTCCCTTCATTCTCTGGGTCAGTACGATTACAGTAATACCACACTTACTGTATTTTTCACCCTATAAAATGCAACTGCCCATAAGATGCACCAAGGTTTTAGAGGAGGAAAATAGGACCTCAGAGCCGCAATCAGACCCCCAATGTTTATCAGACCTCAGCACAGACCACTAATGTTAATAAGACCCCCAATCAGACCTCAGATCACAGCTCTAATGTGAATAACCCACCATTTAGACCCCCAATGTAAATGACCCCCCAAGCAGGCCTCACATCAGACCCCTAATGTGAATATGACCCCCAAGCAGACCTCAGATCAGGCCCCTAATGTGAATTGCCCCCACCCCCACAAGCAGACCTCAGATCAGAGCCCTGATGTGAATAATGGAAGCTCTCATTAGTATTCTCTCAATAAGACAAACTGACATCCCCCCCCCCCCCCACACACACTGTTTCTGGGAAGGGCCATAGTTTTGTTTTATACCATTTTGGAGTGCATGTGACTTTTTTATCCTCTCACTAAAAAAGTTTTCCCACATATAAATCCAAGATACAAACACTTAAATGACATAGATAACGCTGACAGGATATGCCTTATAATGTGACAGATACTTGATATAGCTCCACATATGTGGGTACTCACTCATGGACCAAGAAAACGTAGGTGCTGGAGTCCTTGAATAGTCAATTAGCAGTAAGCCCACTTCAGTATTGTCGTGGAGCCAAATTTCAGATAGGGTAGAGGTGCTTCACAGTGGTAGGTATTCTTCCTTTTTTCAGGACGCCACTCAACTTCTTCAATAGTCTTCTTTCAGGTGGGTAGATGTGGAGAAATACATACAGAGATATACAGCAGGGGCTCTCTAGGGTGGCTAATGTGATGCTCTCCCTACTTGGCCTGTTACACCCTGCCTAAAAACAGAGTAATTGCCCCGAAAGGGGCGGCCCCACTTATCGGTGGCTTTCCTTACACACACTCACCCTACCTATATAGTATCCCATCAGCGTATAAAATACCAACGCGTTTCCCCATAAACGATATTTGGTTCTTCAGGGGATTATAGAAATAGCACGGTGGCTAACAGCGGTATGGCCCGCTGCTGTATAGTAGTGCTAGACTTTCATCTTGTCGGCACTACTATACAGCAGCGGGCCATACCGCTGTTAGCCACTGTGCTATTTCTATAATCCCCTGAAGAACCAAATATTGTTTATGGGGAAACGTGTTGGGATTTTATACGCTAATGGGATACTATATAGGTAGGGTGAGTGTGTGTAAGGAAAGCCACCGATAAGTGGGGCCGCCCCTTTCGGGGCAATTACTCTGCTTTTAGGCAGGGTGTAACAGGCCAAGTAGGGAGAGCATCCCATTAGCCACCCTAGAGAGCCCCTGCTGTATATCTCTGTATGTATTTCTCCACATCTACCCACCTGAAAGAAAACTATTGAAGAAGTTGAGTGGCGTCCTGAAAAAAGGAAGAATACCTACCACTGTGAAGCACCTCTACCCTATCTGAAATTTGGCTCCACGACAATACTGAAGTGGGCTTACTGCTAATTGACTATTCAAGGACTCCAGCACCTACGTTTTCTTGGTCCATGAGTGAGTACCCACATATGTGGAGTTATATCAAGTATCTGTCACATTATAAGGCATATCCTGTCAGCATTATCTATGTCATTTAAGTGTTTGTATCTTGGATTTATATGTGGGAAAACTTTTTTAGTGAGAATATTATTAAAAGTTACATTTTAAGTAGGACCATTATTCAGTGAATAATTTGCAATACGCCCTACCCATTATCGAATACTTTTTCAGTGAGTTTTTTTGACTTTTTTATCCGTTTTATTCAAATTTTTGTGGAGGTAACCCAACAAAAAAACTGCAAATCAAATTTTTTTTATTGCTGCATATAATCTTTATTTTTATTATGGGCAAAGGAGGGTGATTTTTTTTTTTTTTTTTTTTTTTACTTTTCTGACTTGGGTGTTTGCAAATGCAATCTTCAGATTGACTCTCCCATACAATGCAATGAAATAATATCGCAGTGCATGAGAGATTTGCTATTTTCTTATGGATCCTTGTCACCTGCAGGACCCTATAAAAACTACAGCTGTAATAACATGGGACTCTTCAGAGAGACCCATACTATTAATGCCCCTTTCACATGAGCGGGAGACTCGCATGTCTCCTGCAACGCATCTACAGGGCTGGATTACGGCACTGACTGGGATCGCATATAATGCTCTGCGATCCCTGTCCGTGCCGAGTCCAGCCCTGTAGATGCATTGCGGGAGACATGCGAGTCTCCCGCTCGTGTGAAAGGGGCATAACAGAAATTAATGTCTTCCCCGATCTCAGTGCAGGGAATCCGTTTGTGCGCAGCACTCCTGGAGAAAGCAGCCACTGTTGCCTTTAAACATGTATAAAGTGTGAAATGTCACTGTTCTTGCTTGTGATTGAACATACGGTATCATGCACTGTCTGAATAAAATACTTTCTTAATTGCTGTCTCATCTTGGATAATCTTCGACATTGGTGGCATATCACTAGTGCATATATGTGTAAACCACTGCTGTAAACCACCTGTGTAAACCACCAGCTGTTTGCTTTTAGTAAATATAAAGAGATTTTGTGGGTTCACTTTTTAATGGCTGTAATTCCTGAATTTTATAGGTTGTTACTTAAAATTTTCAGCTGAAAAGTGGATTTGTAGTCTTTCCAATTCTGAGGATTTTATGAAGATACACTTATTAAAGTTTAGATCTAAGTGGTATTTATGAAATCTACTTATGTTGAAATTTAATTTTTAGGAGGTGTCGTGGGTATAACTTTCAGCTTGAGTCACAGTTTGCCCACAAGTATCTACATTAATGCAATTTTTAGAAATTAATAAATAAAATAATTACACTTTGATGCAAGGTTGCATTAAGGGGGTCTGTGTTGATCATCATTTTGACAGTGTGCCTGTTGTCTACTTTATGTGGGGGTTAATATGATTTTTTTTATTTTATAATTTAATGTTTTTTTATTTGCACAAAACAGCAAAAATTGCTCTGGTTACCAAAAGTGTAAAATGTCCAAACACCCATGACAATGAAAGAGTTAAAGCATGGTCTATACATTACTGAAACACTTTCATATATATTTTGTTTGTTTAGAAGTGGAAAAGTGGTCAAGTTTTACAGCTGGGATGGACTGTTTCTGAAGACCTAATCTGCATTCAGGAAGATGGGACTGTGTTAATATATGACATATTTTGTGTATTCAAGCGTAGCTTCACCATGGGAAATGTAAGTAAGCATGCATTAGCTTTTATTTTTTGTAATTATTTGATGTGTATTCAATGTAATTTTTTTAAGAGTAACATTCTTGCTTTAAGAGGACCTTTTCACCTTTCTGTCTACTTCTAAGAAGAACTCATTACTGTTACATACCTATTTAACCCTTATCGTGCCAAGGACGTATCTCATGTTTCCTTGCCACAGATGGCTATATCTTAGGTTGTATAGCAGCCAGAGATGTCAGTTTTAGCTAATGAATACACTTGAAGTTGCTGGGGCTACGTTAACTTGAAATATTTCAGGTTACATAACTATACCAAGACTGTAATATTATGTGCAATACATCTTAAGGTACAACTGTGAACAGTTACCAGTAACAGTGAAAGGTGCATATTGTAGCTCTCATTCCTAACCTGATTTCTGTTGTCAGGTTATAACATGGCTAACACCATGATCACAGTCTTGTTTTAAATTTAGATGGTCAGCTTTAAAAGAAGTGTTGTTTAGCTGCTATACATGAGATAAACAGTCCACCCACCTACGTCGTAAGGGCTCATGCACAGGGCTGTAGCCATTTTTGAGGTCCACAAATTGCGATCCATAAAACATGGTACCAGCCGTGTGTATTCCGCATTTTGCGGATTGGAGGGTCTGCCCCTAATAGTACAGTCCTATCCTTGTCCGTCATTCAGACAATAATAGCACATGTTCTGGTTTGGTTTTTTTTGCGGAACAGCCATGTGGACATATGGACATGGATTGCACACATGGAGTCATTTCCGTTTTTTTTGCAGCACCATTGAAGTGAATGGTTCCGCATACATGCTGCAAAAAAATGGAATGGACACGGAAAAGAATACATTTGTGTCCTAAGACCTCGTCCACATTTGTGTTTTTTTACTCTGCATTTTCTGAACAGCACACATGCCCAGTATTTTTTTTACTGCATATGATGTAGTGGGAAGCTGGAAAAACACCCAAGAATTTGGAAAAAAAACACAATGTTCCCTATGCGGTAAAATTGACCTGTTACTGTCATTCTCCGGATCAGTATGATTACAATGATACCACACTTGTATAGTTTCTCTTAGTTTTAATACTGAATAAAAACCTTGAAAATAATTAAATTTTTTTAATCGCCATATTCTGACTCCAACATTTTTTCTATTTATGTTTATGGAGTTGTACGAGGGCTCATTTTTCAGTGATACTATTTTGAAGTGTGTGTGACTTTTTGATCACTTTTTATTACATTTTTTGGGGAGGTGAAGTGACAAAAAATGACAAATTCACTTTATGGGATAAATATTATTATTATATTTTAATAGTAGGGGATGCCCATGATGTGTATTTTTTTATTGGCTATGTATTTTTATTTTGGGAAAAAGAGGGATGATTTGAAATTATATATATATATATATATATATATATATATATATATATATATATATATATATATATATATATATTAAAGAGAGTGCTGCCTCCTTGTGTTTTTGTATTTTGGCCTTTGTCGGGTCTAAGGCTGTGCACCTCTGTCATTATTCTTAGTGCTGCCAAACATTTTGGTATATTATATAAATATATATATATATATATATATATATATATATAAGAAGGCAGCACGCATTTTTAAAAAAAGAAAGTTCTTTATTCACCCATGTGGTAACAGCAACGTTTCAGCTCAAGAATAGCTCCTGTCTCAAGCAAATATCAGGATCATGATACTGAGTATATATAGGAAGTGTATCTCATTACATGATTACAAATCATCAATAATTCATAATCAATATATCAAAATATACAAAACATATACATAAACACAATTCATACAAAGTCAAATATCCCAAGAACATGATTATTGTGTCATATCTTAAAATCCTTGATGTAGATCATAAAAATATATATAGAAAGTCCATAATGCCCATGATGAAAATTAAAATCAAGATTGATGACATATGTTCAAAACAATAAAGTGATATGCAGACCGTAATAATTAATAAAATCACAGGAGTGTTTGAGAGACACAGGTGTGCTCACCAAATGAGGAACAACAAGTTGCATGTTAGACGCCAACCTCGGCGTTCATTGAGAGACACAGCGCATGTCCGGGTGACGTCACAAGCAGCCAAAACACAGCGGGGTGAGGTGGTAGCTGGTACATGCGCGCTAAAGCACAAGGAGCACAGCCGCCATATAGATTAAGGGAAGAGGTCTAGATAAGCTGGCACATGCGTAAAAGACACGCCATGACTGCAATCGCCATCTTAGATTTTGGCCAAGTAATACCTGCATCAGCTACAAGGCACACATTTACCAAAATAAGCAAAAAAACATATAAGGCTGTCACAGGGGACTCCTGGAGCCAAATTTAGGTATTTAAATTTAGATAACCATTGGAAATACAGTAAGCGAAACGCATGCCCAGAGCTACGCCTTTCCACTTCCCATCAGAGGGGAATCCAAACATGGAACTCCATAAACATGGGGTACCAGGGTCCTCTCCAAGTCCATTATGACATACATGCCCAAGAGGGATCTCCTCATATTAACTCATTTATTATAAAGAACATATGTATGTACTGTATATAGACCTTCCCTTGTAACTCAACCCGGACACATCAGTGAATCATATAACAAAACATAAGCACAACTGCTGATAGATCATCCGATCTAGTTGTTTCAATATTCAATACACCACCTGTAGAGAAAGGCACAATAAAAGTAAAATTAGTCTTTAATAGAATGAAAATATATTATAATCCCAAAAACCACCCATAACACCAGAGGCAGGAAGATGGGGGCAAACCTATCCCTCACAACAAAATCCCCATTTTATAATCAACATTCAAAAAGTTAAGTCTATAGATCCACAGCAATTCCTTTTTCTCTCCTAGGTGGCAATCGTATGAACATGGTGGTACATTTAAAAACTTTTTTTTTTTTTTTTTTTTTAGTCACCCTGTGCAGGTGGTGCTCAGGTTTAGAACATTTATGCCTCGCTTCAGGCTCTGACTGCACAGCATGTAAACCACCTGTGTCTTGTCAGCACATTGCCTGAATAACTGCCATGCCAGGGAACTCATGTGAGCTGGCTTTGGTGTGCTCTGTCTCTCGGCGCGGTGGGCAGTAGCAGATGTACTGGCTGAGGGCCGGCTGCTGTGCTTTTGCGCCCTGCTCTCTCTTGTGCTGTGCAGCTGGCGCTGCGTGACCCTCATCTCTTGCTCCGAACTGCACGTCACTTTAAAGAAAAAAGGGGGTCAGTCAGCACATCCCAGTGTGCAGGTTCACAATGCCATGGCTAAATACACAATGGAAAAAGATACATACAATGCAACAGCACTCTACAAACCAAATAAAGTACAAAAATGCCATAGTAATAGTAAATATTCTGGTGCTAATTCTACGCTTGTTTAGTAAATTTGAGATTCTTAGCAAATATACTTTGTACAAAATTATTTAGGCCCGTCTGCCACACGTCAAGGCGATCTCTGTAAGTTGGGAACCTAACACTAATTCCTACCTGTTATGTGCCAGGATGGCCACCATAAAATTCAGGGAGTGCAGGTTCCACATGTATGCTGGGTCCACTCTGCTTTTTTTCAATTTTTATGCCAAAATGGCCTCCATTAAATGCAGTGAATGCACGTACCAACATGCGTGCTGAGCCCACTCTATACCTCACCTGGTGCCAGATGGCTACCACTGAATACAATGAGAGTCCCACTTTATACCTCTCTTGGTGCCAAAAGGCTTCCAGTGAGTGCAGGGAGAGCAGACTACAACTTTATACTTACACTAATTAAAATCAGCCTATGGGGCAGACAGGCTGGTCAGGAGTGCACGACTAAATGGAGTAGCCACACCTCCAGTACAAACTACAAAGAAAAAAGGGGGGGAGGGTCAGTCAGCACATCCCATTGTGCAGGTGCACGTTGCCATGGCTAAATACACAAAGGAAAAAAATACATACAATGCAACAGCACTCTGCAAACCAAATAAAGTACAAAAATGCCATAGTAATAGTAAATATTCTGGTGCAGAGTGGACCCAGCATGCTTGTGGAACCTGCACTCCCTGAATTTTATGGTGACCGTCTTGGCACATAACAGGTAGGAATTAGTGTTAGGTTCCCGTCTTCCAGAGATCGCCTTGAAGTGTGGCAGACGAGCCCAAATAATTTTGTACAAAATATATTTGCCAAGAATCTCAAATTTACTAAACAACACAGCATTAGCACCAGAATAATTACTATTACTATGGCATTTTTGTACTTTACTTGGTTTGTAGAGTGCTGTTACATTGTATGTATTTTTTTCCTTTGCACATGTCACTTGCATGACCTGGATGCCATGTGAGGTGTAGGACCTCATCATCCTCCACATCATCTTCCACCCACTCCTCTCCTGCGCTCCTGGCCACTAGTTGACACCTGTGTTTCATCATCGTCATCAGAGACGTGCTGCGTTGGTTCTCCCACTTCCTCATCCTCAAACATAAATGATTTGGCATCAGTGATTTCAATCTCTTCCACTTCTGGGGCAGGACTAGGGGGGTGGCCCACAGAAACCCCCGCCAGCAGAGTCATCAAAAAGCATAAGTGACTGCATGACTTGGGGCTCAGACTGCTTGGCTGATGTGCAACTCTGCGCTTTCAGCATTGGACCGGGTGGAAGACAACGTGAACGAACTGCAGGCACTCTGTGCCATCCAATCACATGCCGCCTCTACTTGTTCTGGCCTCAGCATTCTTAGAGCAGTATTCAGGTCTACAAATGAGGCAGAACGTCCTGTTGCCTGCGTGCACCAGAGGAAGAGGTTTCATTTGGACAGGTAGCTGGCACAGATCGACAACGTCCTCTCCCTGCAGCAGGAGCTCCAACACCACCAGCACCATGTCCATGGCCACATCCCTTATTTGATGCTCTCCTCATTTTTATATAGTCACCCAGCAAATAGGCTGACAGACGAACACTTGACAACGGCAAGGAGCGGGTTTTGCACCCCCAAAAGCACCTATGTGTCAGCAACACAATTAACTGACGTTTTAACTATTGTATTTCCGTGTGACAACAGCGAGGAAAGGGTTTTGCAGACCCAAAAATAGCCATGTGTCAGCCATACAATTGACTGACGTTTCAACTATTGTATTCCTGTGTGACAGCGGTACCGTAATGTTCGGTACGTACCTGGATGTGGTGGTTCGGGTTCGCTCATTGCTAGTCAGAAAGTATGTGTAAACCCAGCTTTATGCTTCTAAATTATTGCTGTAGTTAATGGTTAATTTACATGGACTGATACAGAGGCAAATGATCATGAATGGACCATTTGGTTATGATCATTGGGGATTAAAGATTGCTATTGTGATCGTTCATCCCTATACGATTCATTGTTGGTTGGCAGCACATGCCTTTTTACACAGGTTCAAATGCTGCAGAAAAGCACTGTCTTTTAAATTCTGTGTAACTGAAGAACCACCTGCTAAACTAACGTGTAGATCATTGTTTGGGTGATCATTGTCATAGTTTACAGGGAACATATATCAGACAATCATTTGTGAATTTATACATTTGTGAATTTGTTCTCTGTAATTGTCTTAATAAAGTATCCATGTAAATGGACCCTTAGACTCCTTTTATTTTTCTCCCTTTTAATTTGTGCACTATAGTCATACTTGCCAACCTTTGAAGAGGGAGCAATACCAGACATAGGAACAAAAAGTAAATGGTACTTATAACCCTCTTCAGTACATCACAAATCCACCCCACGTGACAGCGATGCATGCGCATGACGTCAGGCGCTTGGGACGCTGCCGGAGGAAGTGGACTGACAGGGGAGGCATGCTCTTTGTCACCTCTTTAAAAACCCCATTAGCTACAGTACGAGGCTGCTGGTAGGCCCACCCCCTAACCACAGGGGTACACATTTCATCCCCATTGACGGGTTGAACAATTCCCAGTGGCAAGTCACCCTTCAATCGCTTTCTAATGGAGGGCACTATGCAGGACGCCACATTAATTATTTCTATTTAATAATGTTTACTTTTTGAAACTAGTAGTTTGGGCTTAGGCAGCTTTGTAAACTTTTGCTCCAGCCTGTTTATTAGCTATTTAGTCTCTGATATCCCCTTTCTGTTCCTCTTATGAATTATTATTGACAGAAACGTGCCACGTCGGGAGTGGGCACTAGGGACTAAAGTTTAGGGAACTGGCCGTGCTTAGGGATAAATATCCAGATGGGGTTGCCCCTTTCGGGGCGAGTGCTCTGTGTAGATAGGTAGGGCCATATCAGTTCCTTTCCTCCTTGTTAGGTTTTACTAGGGACAGGTCCTCACTTCAATGAATAATACTATGCTGCACAGACCTCAAGGCCTTCATAGTATCTTCACAGGATCACCACCGAATCGTCATCATTTGACCAGGTCCTCTGAGCTAAAACCAGAACTCAGTAAATAGACCCATGCTGGATTTGGTAAGACTGTTCAAATATTTAATTCTGTTTGGACATAAGTTTTCTCTATTATTACCAGTACCGGGATATCCATCATCTGCCGATCCCTTGTATTTTTATACTTTGATGTGCTACAGTGGGTTTTTTCAATTATTTTCAGGTATATCTAATAAAAGTTATATTTTGTATTTGAATTTACACTCTTCCTCTAATTTTGAGGAATTACATTTTTGATACATTTTTGGGAGTGCTGCAGGAGCCAATCATTAGTGCTTCCTGATTCTTGTTTCCTCTTCAGTACATCCCATAATGAATACGGACCATACTCATACCCTCTTACTAATGATATAGACTCCATCTCTTTATGCAGACCCCAACCTTGACTACAAGCCCCAGATCTGACCCCCTCTGTTTTCAGACTCCAGACTACATACCAGGCTACTGACCTCAGACCAGAAATTCCGCTACTCATCACTCCCATTTTAGCTGGGACATGCTATGTAAATAGGCCCCATTTTCTGTCTGCTTTGTGTCCTAAATCCCTCTCAATCCCCCCTGGAAGGAAAGAGAGGAATCTTTTCTGGCAAATGGTGCCAGTACTATGCATTCTGCTTGTCAGTGACCAGTCTAACAGATGTGAGTTGGAGGAAGGAGACTGTTGCATATCAAGCTCTTTTTGCTGCTCCGTGTGCATATGGTACTTTTTCATTTAGGACAGCGTCAGCATTGGGACTAGTGAAGCCAGCCAAGTCAGTGAAGGAGTAGGACCGGATTGGAACTCTGCAATCTGGTTTTGATTTCAATCTTAGGTTAGAGCAGTGGAGCATGGCACACTATGATTTTTGCCTACTTTAAATACTGCAGAGAAACCATGACATTTGAATATCAAATGATCTCACCAGCAGATCTTTCAAGTGGCTAAGTTTCAGTTAGATAACTTAGAAGAAAGCCCAACAATTTACAACGACAAATGGGCTTTATTCAGGAGAAAATGGGTAAGAGACTTTGGGGTAAAAATAATGTAGTTTTTCATTTTCACAGCTAAGTGGTTATAAATGCTAAGATATAAGGAGGAAGGGGGGTACTGTTTCAATTTTTGCCTCAGGCAGTACGAAGGCAATGTCCCTGCCCCTCTACACAAACACCCTAAAAGAAGGGGGACCCAAGCTAGACTCTCCAGTCTATTCTCAACACAGCAGCCAGAGTCACCTATCTGTCCAACCGCTACTCTAATGCCAGTCATTGCTCTGGTTGTCCATACAGTATAGAATCCAATTTAAACTGTTCGTCCTCACCCACAAAGCTCTCCACAATGCTGCATCTCTTCCCTTATCTCTGTCTACCACCCCGTGCTCTCCATTCAGCCCCACGACTTACGACCATAATCCGAACCTCTCACACCGGGCTACAAGAGCTGCACCAGTTCTCTGGAATGATCTACCCGAGAAATTAGGTTAAACCACAATATACACAGTTTTAGGCTCTTCCTCAAAACACATCTTTTTAGGTTGGCCTATCACATCCCCTGATCTAACTCCGCTCCATATATAGATCATCTATCATTTCCTGAACCTGATCCTCTACCAAACTCTCCACTGCACTCAGAAGCTCTTCATATATTAGCTGGTGACTGTCTCATACAGCTCTATATCTGCTCCCCTATTTTCCCAAGATGGCTGGACTGTCGTTCAAAACAAGCACTTCTACCTTTTGTGTCACCCCTATCTCCTCATAGATTGTAAGCTCTTGCGAGCAGGTCCCTCATTCATCTTTTTGTAATTATTGACATGTCTGTTGTTATGTTATTTATGATATGCTATGTCTGTACATCAACCCTTGAATTGTAAAGCGCTGCGAAATATGTTGGCGCTATATAAATAAAGAATATTATTATTAGGGATACCTCAGGGTCTCTTCAGATGCAACATAGCGCCTAAAGACCATTTCAGCCAAATCTTCCCTTCAGTAACTATATGGTACTTCTTACATTCGGAGCCCTGCCGTGTGCCCATACAACAGTTTACGACCACATATAAGGTGTAAATGTAAACTGCAGAATCAGGGAAAAAATGATTAAAATGGAAAATATGCAAAAAAGTGACATTTTTAAATTTCACTTCCATTTTGCTTTAATTCTTGTGGAGCACCTAAAAATCTGTTAAAAATCCTCAAAATGACTTTAAATCTGAATTGGTCCTAAAAAAACAAAAAGGTTGATTTTAGAAATGTTCTTGAAGATTTTAAAAATTGCTTTTAACTATTTAATTAGGCATCGTAAAAAGCAGTGAGATTCAAATGTAATAAATAGTGAATTTTCCCAAATTCCTTTGGATAGGTCATTAGTATCTGATTGGTGGGGGTCCTACACCTGGGACCCCGCTGATTAGCTGTTTTGAGAAGGCAGCGGCGCTCCTGTGAGCACTGCGGCCTTTTTCCTGCTCACCAAGCACAGCGCTGTACATTGTATAGCGACTGTGCTTGGAATCACAGCTCAGCCTCATTCAAGTGAACTGAGCTGCTCGGCAACATGAAAGACGAATATGATGTCACTGGCCTAGAAAAACAGCGAGAAGGCTGTGGTGCTCTCGAACAGCTGATCAGTGGGGGTCCCGGGTGTCGGACCGCCACCGATCAGATACTGATGACTTATCTTGAAGATTGGGCATCAGTATAAAAAAAAAAAAATCAGAAAACCCCTTTAAATAAAAAAAAATATCCCATTTTAGAAATTGCACCCCTCAAAGTAAGAGGTGTAGTAAGCATTTAGACCCAACAGGAGTTTTACAAAAATTTAATTAACAGATGGTGCAAAGTGAAAATACCAATTTTTACACAGATGTGGCATTTCAGTATCCAACATGTTGTCCTCATCATGTGCCAATATGAAAAGCAAGCCTCTTATTATTAGGCTCCATTCACATGTCCGTATATTGTAATCTGCATCCGTTCCGCAAATGCAGAATCCAGAATGTAGATCCATTCATTTCAATGGCTCCGCAAAAAATGCGGACAGCACTGTCCGCATCCGTTGTTCCATTGTTCCGTTCTGTAATGCGGATCCGCATATAAAATAGAGCTTTTGTCTGCATTTGTGGTCCGTGGTCCCATTGTAGTCAATGGGTCCGCAAAAAATGCGGATGATATGCGGAATGCATCAATATGTCATCTGTATATCATCCGCAATTGCGGATCTGTTTCCAGGAAATAGAAAGAAATACCCTACCAACACATATTCCTCGGATGTACAATTGGTAAAAATGGAAGGTGCAGAAACACGGATCTGCAAAAAACGGACCGAAAATCTGGAAAAGAAAAATACTGACGTGTGAATGGAGCCTAATGCTGTGCTTCCTGGTTTTATAAAAACCCTACATGTGGCACTATTATTTTGCCTGGACATACACCAGGGCTTAGTAGTAAATGAGCACCATGTGCATTTGAATCCCAATGTGGTGATTTCCGCATCTTTTGGCAAAATAATAAATGGAACCCTAAGCAGTGATCCAATTTTGGAAACTACACCCCTGAAGAGTAGAGTGAGCATTTTGACACTACAGGTATTTTGTGGAAATAAATGCGCAGTGGATCATACAAAGTGAAAATTGAAAATTTTCCGCAGATACTGAGCCCAGATGGTGCCACCTGAGACACACCACACCCCTTAATTTTTTTAGGCCAGTTCTACCAGGTTCTGAAATGCCATAAATGTGCACACAAACTGCTCTTTGGGTAGACTCCAGGGTTTGGGAAAGACCACCATTTGGCTTTTGCAGCACAGTTTTTGATGGATTGGCTTACAGGCGCCATGTTGCTTTTCAGCAGCCTCTGGGGTAGTAGTACATACATTTTCTGAGAGCCATTTTTTTTTCTCTTGATGAAGCTGTGTGAGGCCTTATTTGTTGTGGGATGAGTTGCCATTATTATTGGTACTATTGTGGGTATATATGACTTTTTGATATTTGTCTATTTTTATTTTAGTTCAGTTTTCAGAATAAAAGTATTTTTGAAAAAAAAAAATCATATTTTTGGGTCACCAGTTTCTTACAGCCATATTTTTTTATTTTTCTGCCGATCGTCTTTTAAGGCATGAATTGACCTTTTCATTAGTACTATTTTGGGGTATATAGTACTTTTTAATCGCTTCCTATTACCCATTTTGTGGGACGAGGTGATCAAGAAATGGCTATTCAGCATGGTTTGTGTTAATTTTTTTATGGTGTTTACATGACAGGATAAAACATGTGGTATTTTTGTAGAGCTGGTCGTTACGGATGCCGTTATACCTAATGTCTTTTTTTTTTTTTTTTTTTTTTAATTGTGAATGACTTGACAAGAGAAAAGGTTGCTTTTTTCCTTTTGAAACTTTATTTTTATGAAACACATTTGTTTTTTCATCCAACTTCAAGGTCTGATCCCTGTTTCAATGCATTACAACACATGCTGTATTGTACTGTTGCAAAGGCCATGAGGTTGCCATGGCAACTATCGGCCCCTGTCATCACATCAGGGAGAGACAGATGAAGCCCCCTCCCTCTGCAAACCCCATACATGTGGCGGTCAGCATTGACTGCAGCGTCTGAGGGCTTAATCCGCCAGCATCAGCGTTTTCAGCTATTCCGGCAGATACAGCAGTGGTGGGGGTCAGTAACATCCGGGCCTCTGCACTGATCAGGCGTGCACAGCTCCTTTGCCTGCCTGATCAGCCCGCTGTACATGTACGGCACTTTGCGGGAAGTCATTTTCCATACACATGCTATAGAATTTGTAGCGTGTCCTGTCCGTCACAGATTTCCAGATTTCACCCATTCCTATGAAATTCATGGCAAACTCTTTAATAATATGGTTCAATGTAATTTTACAGCAGATTTCAGGTTTAATTTTTAATTGTTTAAAGAGCCATTCTGACGAGACAGAAATCCAAGCACCAATGATACCACTGATAAAAAATATGATTGGAGAAATAAAAACAATAAAGCAGCATTTCCTAAAGATGTTATTCAAATTGTGAGTGTAAATCTGAATCTTCAGCATCCAAACTGTCACACTGTATGAATGTAGTATATTTTATTTCTATAATATCTGCATTGCAATATATTACTGTGTAATTTAACCTACTATTTTGTAACAATGTCTGTTTTTATCTCAGGAAGTTAAGCAGAACCTGCTTCAGGAAGCTAAGGTATTTCATTCTGAATACAGAACTGGCATTGCAATTTTAACTGGAGCACTGAAGTTCACAATTGTATCAAATATTGAAGAAGTAAAATTATGCAGGATGCCAGATGTCCCAGGTAATATACATTTTTGGATTTCTTTGTCTTGCAGAACTGGGGGTAATATCTGCATAGAGTGTGTGTTTTTTCTTCCAGGAACTCCAAAAACAGTCTAATAATTTAAAATTACATTGTGAGCATAATAGAGAACAAGGCCTGATGTGAATTGGGATTATCTGTAATCTAATATAACCACCATGAAATAAATATACAGTAGTTTTCAGACTAAAAGACAAAAGTGAGGGAAAAGTGGCAGTGCATCTTATAGTCCAAATGCTAGGCAGCATCTAAGAGGCGCGGGGAGTGGTGAGGGAACTGCTGCGCTGGCTGTACTCGCCCTCACTGGTCTTCTTCCAGGTCACGCTCTGCAGTGTGTCCTGATGGCGTACAGTATCAGGATGTAGTGCATGTAGGTGAACAATATGACCTAAAGCTGTGCAACGTCAGGTTACAGTGCAGCGCGGGCCTTAAGATGACCAGGGTGGGATGAGTGGCAGCGCTGTCCGATGCACACAAGGTAAGTTTATTTTTTTTAATGTCTGATCTGAGGTCTCAGGGGGGTTGTTGTGTGGCTGATGTGGGGTTTGATCTGAGGCTGACGGGGGTCTGATCTGAGGCTGACTGATTTTAGGGTCTGATCTGATGAAGAATGGGGGTCTGATTTGGGAGTCTGATCTGAAATACGGTACATTTTAAATTTTTGGGCTTTTTTTTTTTTCCAGGTCCTAAAGTGCCACCTTCTTGCTGGGCAGTTCTACTACAGGATAGAATGGCACTGATTTTAGTAGCCATAGGCAAAGATTTGTACCTTCTAGACAACACAGCTTGTACTGTTATAGTAAGTTAAACTATTGTAATTTTGTATTGTTATAAGTGAAACCTGTTGGATATGTTTCTGAAAAAAAAAAAGCATCAGGAGAACGTTGGAGAGAAGAATCATCCACAGGGAGAAACAATAGGGCAAAGGTTTGTAATATTGTGATTGCACTTGTCAAAGCAGGTCACTAATAACTATATTTGTTTTCTGTTTATGATTTGCTCCCTGAAAAAGAGAAACCCTGCCAGCATGCTAGTGTCAGTTCACATATTAGCTATCTGCCCCAATCAACAGCACAGGCATTAGAGCCTTCTTGTGGAGATGCAACCAGAAACTGGGTAGCTGCACAGGACAAGATCCACGGGGCCCTTGTCTATAACGGATTACCCCAGCTACCCTTACAACTGGTACGCTATATATAAAGTTGCCACAGACCCGATAATAGTCGCACTCTGCTGGACTTGCTAGTCCACATTTACACTACAGTCCTGTGGACTAAGTCATGCCCACACTGTTAACTCCACTTCTCAAAACAAGATCAACGTGGTCATCAACATTCTCTTGATGCTGAACATACAGATGGTGAATGATGCCTAACTTTAGTATATTTTGTTTCTTAATTCTATCTTTTTAGCTATAATAATACACATTACGTTTTAATATTGTAAATTACAGTGTCTCCAGTGTTTACTGTTTAAATTATTTTCATTGAGTCCTTACTTCTATAGCTAAGCCACTTAGAATCTCTATATGTGCACTTACGGTTTTTAAAAAATAAATTAAGGAAAATGATATCCTGAGGACAGGTCATCAACAGTAAAAAGTGGACAACCCCTTTAAAGAGGACCTTTCACCACTCCTGACATGCCTGTTTTAATAGCTTCATGCATTCCCCGTGTAATAACAATTCTGGAGCATCTATTCTTATGTCTGTATGTTGTGCCATTCCTTTATTATTTGCACTAGAAGTTATGAATGAATTGCTATTTGTCTTCAGTAAAGGAACAGAGGGGAGGTGACCAGTTGGGGGTGTGTACCTGCACAGTCTGAACATGGCAGCACTGATTGGATAGAGTCAGTCTGTGCAGGTACACACCCCCAACTGGTCACCTCCCCTCTGTTCCTTTACTGAAGGTAAATAGCAATTCACTCATAACTTCTAGTGCAAATAATAAAGGAATGGCACAACATACAGACATAAGAATAGATGTTCCAGAATTGTTATTACATGGGGAATGCATGAAGCTATTAAAACAGGCATGTCAGGAGAGGTGAAAGGTCCTCTTTAAGATGGGGTAACCTTATGGTATAAATCACCATGTCTTACACGTTTTATTGAATGAAAGCCATTCTTTTTCACTATGCCCATTTTGCAATCTTTCTTTTTACATCCTGAATAATAATCACTTTATACCAGTGTTCTCACTAGCATGATTAACCCCTTAATGACCTAAGGTGTGCGTCATGATCGGGTGTTGGTTACTGCATCATGACATCCTGACATACACAGTACGTAATGAAATTATAGTGTCACTGCAAGTATACATTCCGTGACACCGGCTTTCAAACGGGTGTCACGGACAGCTGAGCTTTCCGGGTACCTGGCAGGGGCCCAGTCAGAATGCTCCCTGCCTTTCAATCGCTGTGATTGATCAGTCAGATTTGACTGACCAACCGCAGCATGAGCCTGCTTGGTGGCAGGCTCAAATCCTACAACGCAGCTTCGATCTTCTCAACCGTCAGTGATTGATGAGGAAAAAGGGGCTGAGTCCCTGTATCCCCTCAACCTCACCGATCTCCCCTCAGTTCAGGATGGTCCAGCGGTAGCAACAGAGTGTCAGCTGTAACATACAGCTGACGCTCTGCTGCTAAGGCCGACATCAGTGTTGGCACCGATGTTGGCTGTTTAACCCCTTCCATGCTGCGGGCTTGTCATGGCATCTAAGCTTAGTGTAAGTCACAATACACTGCAATACACTTGACTATACAGTGTACTTCAAGAACCAAGTGGGTCTGGGTACAAAAAGTGTGAACAAAAAAAATCTAGCTTTTTCCCATATCCGCACATTGGTTAGAAATGAATGAGACAATTTCCCAAAAAATAAAAAAAATAAAAATATATGGCTTTCAGAAAATGGAGCCTCAAAAACGTGATTTTGTGTTTTCAAAAATGCTTTTTATTGTGTAAAACCAAAATAAATTTAAAAATATACACCTATTTGGTATTGTTGCATCCCTAATGACCTGCTCTATTAAAATATTATATGATCTACTTCCTAAGGTAAATGCCGTAAAAACTGTGCCAAAAAGCCATTTTTGCTCGCCTTACATCACAAAAAGTGTAATACCAAGCAATCAAAAAGTCTAATATAGACCAAAATAGTACCAATCCAACCATCACCTCATCCTGCAAAATATAAGACCCTACATTTGCTCAGACAATTGCCCAAAAAAAAAAAAAAATAATTGCTTTTAGAAAATGGAGACACAAAAACATGATTTCTTTTCAAAAATGCTTAATTATGTAAACTGAAGCAAAAAAAATAGAATTATTTGATATCGACTTGTCCATAACAACCTGCTCTATAAAAATAGAGCATGATCTAAACTGTCAGGTGTACATAATAAAAAACAGAATTTATTTTGTTACCTTGCCTCACAAAAAGCATAAAATCATAAGTATCAAAAATCATAATATATAATAGTACCAATGAAACTGTCACCTTATCCCATGGTTTCCAAAACGAAGTCACTTTTGGGGAGTTTCCACTGTAGGGGTGCATCAGGAGGGCCTTCAAATGTGACATGGTGCCTAAAATCTATTCCAGCAAAATCTGTCCTCCAAAAACCATATGACGCTCCTTTCCTTCTGAGCCCTGCTGTGTGCCCGTACATCAGTTTCAGTTTATGACCACATATTGAATATTTATGTAAACTGTAGAATCGGGGTACTTCATATATCGGCCAAAAAAGTGAAATTTAGAAATTTCATCTCCATTTTCCTTTTAATTCTTGTGGAACACCTAAAATCAGTTTTGAATAACCTGAGGGGTGTAATTTCTAAACTGTGGTCTATTACGGGTGGTTTCTACTATGTAAGCTCGACAAAGTGACTTCGTAACTGAACCGGTCCTTAAAAAAGTGGGTTTTGAACATTTTATTAAAATGTTAAGAATTGCTTCTAAAATTCTAAGCCTTTTAATGTCTGCCTTTACATTTACAAAATGATGCCAACATAAAGTAGAAATATGGGAAATGTAAAGTAATAACTATTTTGTGAGGTATCGCTATCTGCCTTAACCCCTTCGCGCCCGGAGCTTTTTTCGGTTCTGCATTTTCGTTTTGCGCTCCCTGCCTTCAAACAGCCATAACTCTTTTATTTTTCTGTTCACATAGCTGTATGAGGGCTTGTTTTTTGCGGGACAAGTTGTACTTTCCAACGCCACCATTTAATATTGCATACGGTGTAGTGGGAAGCGGGAAAAAAATTCCAAACCGGGTGAAATTGCAAAGAAAACGCTATTCCGCTACAGTTCTACGGGTTTCTTATTTACAGCGTTCGATGTGCATTAAAACTGATCCGTTACTTTCATTCTACTGGTCAGTACGAATCCGGCAATACCTAATATGTATAGTTTTTCCTGCGTTTTCATAGTGATAAAATAATTAGAAAGTTGCCCTTTTTTTTTTTTTTTTTTTTCCTTGTCAAATCTTGACCCCTATAACTTTTTGGTATTTATGTGTACAGAGCAGTATGGGGGCTCATTTTTTGCGGGACGATCTGAAGTTTTTATTGATACCATTCTGGGGTGTGTATGACTTTTTGATCACTTTTTATTTCATTTTTTTTAGAAAAAAAAGCGACAAAAAACGGCAAATCGCCATTTGGACGCTTTTTTCCGCCACACAATTCGCCGTATTGGAATTTTTTTTTTTATATTTTAAAAGTATGGGCGTTTTCGGTCACGGTGATACCCATGATGTCTATATTTATTGTTATTTAGGTATTTATTTTTTACTTATACGGAAAGGGGGGTGATTTGAACTTTTACATCTTTTTTATTTTTTATATATTTTTTAACATTTTTTTTAAATTTTTTTTTTACTATTAGAAAGCTCAAATATGGGCTTATAAATTGTGGCTTTTTTTTTTTTCTTTATGAGCAATTCTGGGTTTTATAGACTCAGAAATCCATCAATTGCTCATTTCTTATCCTGGCCTGCCATCTAGTGGCCAGAATAAGAATTGCACTTTGAAAACTGTAATCCTCACCAGCGAGGATTACAGTTTTCATATGGTGTACAGACACCCCGATTGGCCACACGGGGTGTCTGTACACCACCCGGAAGCGAACGCTTCCGGGTTTAGACGCAACTAGATGCCGTGATCACGTGTGATCACGGCATCTAGTCACCCCGGAAGACGCCGCCGATGGCGGTAAGTAGCGGCAAGTCTCTGCTGTTAGAAACAGCAGAGACTTGCCGGCCATGACGCCCGCCGCACCCGCGAGCGGGCGCCATGTGCCCGCATCGCCCCAGCGCCGTACATGTACGGCGCTGGTCGCGAAGGGGTTAAAAGCAGAGTTCAAATTTTAAAAAATACAAATTTTTCCAAATTTTCTGTAAATTTAGGATGTTTTTTATAATTAAAGGTGGTTTAAATTGACTCAACTTTACCACTAAGGGCTTGTTCACACGTCAGTTATTTGATCAGTTATTTCCATCAGTTATTGTGAGCAAAAACCAGGAGTCGAGGCTACACAGAGATCAGGTGTAATGCAAAGATCTGCACCTGTTCTGTGTTTTTGACCCGCACCTGGCTTTGGCTCACAATAACTGATGGAAATAACTGATCAAATAACTGAAGTGTGAGCAAGGCCTAACATGAAGTACAATGTGTCACAAGAAAACAGTCTCAGATTGGCTTGGATAAGTGAAAGCATTTAAAAATTATTACCAAATAAAGTGACACATGTCAGATTTGCAAAAATCAGCCTAGTCACAAAGTTTCAAAATGGCCCGGACATTAAAGGGGTTGTTTCACTTCAGCAAATGGCATTTACTATGTAGAGAAAGTTAATACAAGGCACTTACTAATGTATTGTGATTGTCCATATTGCTTCCTTTGTTGGCTTGATTCATTTTTCATCATATTATACACTGCTAGTCTCCATGGTTACGACCACCCTGCAGTCCAGCAGCCGTGGCCGTGCTTGCACAATATTGGACAAAACATCGGCCTATGTGAGCTCCCATCCACTAGAGAGAACAGTGCTTTTTCCTATAGTCTGCAAGCACTACCACCGCTGATGGATTGAAAGGTGTAAATAACCATGGAAACAAGCAGTGTATAATGTGAAAAATTAATCCAGCCAGCAAAGGAAGCAATATGGACAACCATAATACATAAGTAAGTGACTTACATTGACTTTCTCTACATGATAAATGCCATTTGCTGAAGTGAGACAACCCCTCTGACTAGTGATTTGTAAAGTGGCAGGATTATGTTCTCAACACGAGCATCTATGCCTCTTTTGATGCAACCCATTATCTTATTGGCCTTGGCAGCAGCTGTCTGACACTGGTTTCTACAGCTTAGTTTGCTGTTCACTAAAATTCCTAGGTCCTTTTCCATGTCAGTGTTACCCAGTGTTTTACCATTCAGTATGTACTGGTGACTTGCATTATTCCTTCCTATATGCATAACCTTACATTTGTCAGTGTTAAACCTCATTTGCCACTTCTTGGCCCAAACCTCCAATCTATCCAGATCCATCTGTAGCAGTGCACTGTCCTCTTCTATGTTAATTACTTTACACAGTTTAGTGTCATCTGCAAAAATTGATATTTTACTGTGCAAGCCTTCTACAAGATCATTAATAACTAGATGTGCATTTCGAGGAGAAAATACATAGTGCTTGAAAATGGCGCACCTTTAACAGTGACTTCCAGAGTACACCTATAAAGGAGAACACTGACCATAGTTTAAATGTTACTCAGGAAAAGCCCCTTTAAGTGTGACTTGGGAAAAATCCCTTTAAGTGTAACTCAAAAAAAGCCTCTTTCAGTATGACTCGGAAAAAGTCCCTTTAAGTGTGACTCAAAAAGCACCCCTTTAAAGTGTACCTATCATCAGAAACAACCTCTTTTAACATTACTCTATTGTGGTATACTGAATACCTTTGTAAATATATTTGATTAAAAATATGGATTAGATATTTCAGAAACTAACATTTTCTTTCCTGGTGAATAATGATTATGATATACAATATATTAGTCATTAGTCAGAAGAGAAGTTTCTATCTCACAGTTACACAAGAAATCTCTCTTAGCAATAGTAAGACTGGTGCCTGACTAAAAATTGTCTAAGAAAAATGGGGAAGATTTATCATGCCGCCTTAGATGCCCATAGCAACTATTCACAGCTTTAAAATATTCATGATTGGTTGCTATAGGCAACTAAGCTCATACTTACTCTAAGGCGGCTTGATAAATCTCCCCCAATGTTCTTAGACAAAAACTGATTAAACCAATACATTTTCACTTACTTAAGAAGCTTTTGTAGAGATTTTGGAAAGATTTGGAGCAATTCTGAGGTAAATATGGTATGGTTTCCTCATGTGCCAAAAGTAATTGTAATGCAGTGTTCCAGGATATTAGAAACGAACTGATTACACCAATACATTCTCACTTACTTAATAAGCTTTTGTAGAGATTTTCAAAAGATTTGGAGCAATTCTGAGGTAAATATCTGCAGAATTTGCTGCTATACCCGGCAGCACATCTGTATCTGAAGCCACCTGAAAAATTATGTGGAAAGCCCTGGCTGGGCGGAGCTTCACCTGAGGGGAAGCCCTTCCCCCAGTCAGGACCTCACCAGAAGCAGTAATTGCATGTATATTATCAATGGCATGTTATCTACCTCATAGGTTTCACTCACATACTCTGTTGGATGACTATACAACTGTTTGTATAGCACACAATGGGAAAATTCATGATTGGTTGCCACAGGCAACTAAGCTCATTCTTACTCTAAGGCGGCTAGAGAAATCTTCCCCAATCCCTTGAAGAGTGCTGCCCCTTGAAGAGTGCTGCCCCTTGAAGAGTGCTGCCCCTTGAAGAGTGCTGCCCCTTGAAGAGTGCTGCCCCTTGAAGAGTGCTGCCCCTTGAAGAGCGACTGCCCTTTAAGAGCGGCTGCCCCTTTAAGAGCGGCTGCCCCTTTAAGAGCGGCTGCCCCTTTAAGAGCGGCTGCCCCTTTAAGAGCGGCTGCCCCTTTAAGAGCGGCTGCCCCTTTAAGAGTCACTCTGGAAAGTTTGACTCTGCACTCAGCTGAGGGGGCGAAACGGCCATGCTGTGTGTTAACACATGGGGACTCGGCGGCCATTTTGTGACTCTGACAGGTGCAAGTCTCTTTCAGCATAAATAGACACAGTTTAACAGAATCAAAAATGGTGGACTAACCCCCCTTCTGCCAGTGCGCGTCCCCGAGGCCCATGATCACGGCTCCTTACAACAGTCATGTGAATGCCCCCTTAGCCTCAGGTCTGGGGGAGCGCCCCTCTATATTATCTCTATATATCTCTAAGCCTTCTCCACTGTGTGTATGCTGTGCCATATATGGTGCTGGCTATTTGCATATTCACTGTGATTGGCTGATTGGTCTCCACTCTAGCCTCTCCATTCATTCCTATGGAGAATTTTTGGTTTTTAACCTGTGATATCTTAAAAACGACAAATCCAATCGACTCCAAAAACACATAGCACACCTGTCACCATCGAGGGCTTCGAAACGCACTTTGAACGGAGTCTGTACGCCAAGCGGTTCGGGCTGTATTAATTGCAGAAATTTGTGGGAAGAATAATAAGAACTAGATTTGCATTTCCAGGAGAAAATACATAGTGCTTGAAAAGAACGCACCTTTAACAGTGACTTCCAGAGTGCACCTATGTGACTGCCCCTTTAAGAGTGTCTGCTCCTTTGAGCGTTACTGTCCCTTTAAGATTGGCTATCCCTTTAAAAGTGACTACCCCTTTAAGAGTGTCTGCCCCTTTAAAAGTAACTGTCCCTTTAAGAGTGGCTACCCCTTTAAAAGTGACTGCCCCTTTAAGAGTAACCGTCCCTTTAAGAGTGCTAACCCTTTAAAAGTTGTTGCCCCTTTAAGAGTTACTGCCCCTTTAAGAGTGTATGCTCCTTTAAGAGTAACCATCCCTTAAAGAGTGATTGCCCCGTTAAGAGCAGCTGCCCCTTTAAGAGGGACTGTCCCTTTTAGAGTGTCTGCCCCTTTTAGAGTGACTGCCCTTTTAAGAGTAACTGCCCCTTTAAGAGTAACTGCCCCTTTAAGGGTAACTGTCACTTTGAGTTGCTGCCCCTTTAAGAGTGGCTGCTTCTTTAAGAGGGACTGTCCCTTTAAGAGTTCCTGTCTTTTTAAAAGCAACTGTCCCTTTAAGAGCGGCTACCCCTTTAAGAGCGGCTACCTCTTTAAGAGTGACTGTCCCTTTTTGAGTGACTGCTACTTTGAGCGTATGCCCCTTTAAGAGTAACTGCCCCTTTAAGAGTGACTGTCCCTTTAACAGTGATGTCCCTTTAAGAGTGACTACCCCTTTAAAAGCGACTACCCCTTTAAGAGTGACTGCCCCTTTAAGAGTGGCTGCCCCTTTAAAAGTGATTGCCTCTTTAAAAGTGACTGCCCCTTTAAGAGCGACTGCCCCTTTAAGAGCGACTGCCCCTTTAAGAGCGACTGCCCCTTTAAGAGCGACTGCCCCTTTAAGAGCGACTGCCCCTTTAAGAGTGACTGCCCCTTTTAAGAGTGTCTGCCTCTTTAAGAGCTACTTTCCTTTTAAGTGTGACTCCCTTTAAGAGTGGCTATCCCTTTAAGAGTGTCTGTCCCTTTAAGAGAGATTGCCCCTTTAAGAGTGGCTGCCCTTTTAAGAGTGACTGTCCCATTCAGAGTGGCTGCCCCTTTAAGAGAGACTATCCCTTTAATAGTCTGCCTCTTTAAGAGTGTCTGTCCCTTTAAGAGTGTCTGTCCCTTTAAGAGTGTATGTCCCTTTAAGAGTGTCTGTCCCTTTAAGAGTGTCTGTCCCTTTAAGAGCGTCTGTCCCTTTAAGAGCGGCTGCCCATTTAATATGCCCCTTTATATATTATGCCCCTTTAAGAGCGACTACCCCTTTAGGAGTGTCTGCTCCTTTAAGAGTAACCATCCCTTAAAGAGTGATTGCCCCGTTAAGAGCGGCTGCCCCTTTAAGAGTGTCTGCCCCTTTAAGAGTAACTGTCTCTTTAAGAGCAGCTGCCCCTTTTAGAGCGGCTATCATTTTAAGAGTGGCTACCCCTTTAAAAGTGACTGCCCCTTTAAGAGCAACTGTTTCTTTAATAGTGACTGTCCCTTTAAGAGTCACTACCCCTTTAAGAGCGACTGCCCCTTTAAGAGTGTCTGCTCCTTTAAGAGTAACCATCCCTTAAAGAGCGATTGCCTCGTTAAGAGCAGCTGCCCCTTTAAGAGGGACTTTCCCTTTAAGAGTGTCTGCCCCTTTTAGAGTGACTGCCGCTTTAAGAGTGTCTGTCCCTTTAAGTGTCTGTCCCTTTAAGAGTAACTGCCCCTTTAAGAGTAACTGCCCTTTTAAGAGTAACTGCCCCTTTAAGAGTAACTGTCACTTTAAGTTGCTGCCCCTTTAAGAGTGGCTGCCCCTTTAAGAGTTCCTGTCTTTTTAAGAGTGACTGTCTCTTTAAGAGTGGCTACACCTTTCAGAGTGGTTGTCCCTTTAAGAGGGACTGACCCTTTTTAGAGTGACTATCCCTTTAAGAGTATCTATCCCTTTAAAAATGACTGCCCCTTTAAGAGTGACTGCCCTTTAAAGATTGACTGCCCCTTTAAGAGCGCTTATCCTTTAAGAGTGACTATACCTTTAAGAGTGACTGCCCCTTTAAGAGTGACTGCCCCTTTAAGAGCGACTGCCCCTTTAAGAGCGACTGACCCTTTAGAAGCGACTACCCCAGTAAGAGCATCTGCCCCTTTAAGAGCATATGTCCCTTTAAGAGTGTCTACCTATTTAAAAGTTACTGTCCCTTTAAGAGTGTCTGCCCTATTAAGAGTGCTGCCCCTTTAAGGGTTACTATCCCTTTGAGAGTGTCTATCCCTGTAAAAGTGACTGCCCCTTTCAGAGGGACTGCCCATTTAAAAGTGGCAGCCCCTTTAAGAGCGACTGCCCCTTTAAGAGAGACTATCCCTTTAAGAGCGACTGCCCCTTTAAGAGTCACTCTGGTAAGCCCCTTGAAGTTTGACTCTGCGCTCAGCTGAGGGGGCGAAACGGCCATGCTGTCTGTTAACACATGGGGACTCGGCGGCCATTTTGTGACTCTCACAGGTGCAAGTCTCTTTCAGCATAAATAGACTGTTTAACAGAATCCAAAATGGCGGATTAACCCCTCTTCTGCCAGTGTGTCCCCCGAGGCCTGTGATCACGGCTCTTTATAACAGACATGTGAATGCCCCCTTATCCTCTGGTCTGGGGAATCTCCCCTGTATATTATGCCTAGATATCTCTAAGACTTCTCCACTGTGTGGATGCTGTGCCATATATGGCGCTGCCTATTTGCATATTGAGCTGTGATTGGCTGATTGGTCTCTATTCAACTTCTCCATTCATTCCTATGCAACCCTTATCCTTAGGTCTGGGTGAGCTCCTCAATATATCTAAGACTTCTGCAGTGTGTGGATGCTGTGCCATATATGGTGTTGCTATTTGCATATTCACTGTGATTGGCTGATTGGTCTCCACTCTAGCCTCTCCATTCATTCCTATGGGGAATTTTTTTGGGTTTAACCTGTGATATCTTAAAAACGACAAATCCGATCGACTCCAAAAATACATAGCACACCTGTCACCATCGAGGGCTTCGAAACGCACTTTGAACGGAGTCTGTACGCCAAGCGGTTCGGGCTGTATTAATTGCAGAAATTTACGGAGAAGAAAAGAAAAGGAATAACAGTATAGTGCTTTTCAAGCACTATAACTAGATTTGCATTTCCAGGAGAAAATACATAGTGCTTGAAAAGAACGCACCTTTAACAGTGACTTCCAGAGTGCACCTATGTGACTGCCCCTTTAAGAGTGTCTGCTCCTTTGAGCGTTACTGTCCCTTTAAGATTGGCTATCCCTTTAAAAGTGACTACCCCTTTAAGAGTGTCTGCCCCTTTAAAAGTAACTGTCCCTTTAAGAGTGGCTACCCCTTTAAAAGTGACTGCCCCTTTAAGAGTAACCGTCCCTTTAAGAGTGCTAACCCTTTAAAAGTTGTTGCCCCTTTAAGAGTTACTGCCCCTTTAAGAGTGTATGCTCCTTTAAGAGTAACCATCCCTTAAAGAGTGATTGCCCCGTTAAGAGCAGCTGCCCCTTTAAGAGGGACTGTCCCTTTTAGAGTGTCTGCCCCTTTTAGAGTGACTGCCCTTTTAAGAGTAACTGCCCCTTTAAGAGTAACTGCCCCTTTAAGGGTAACTGTCACTTTGAGTTGCTGCCCCTTTAAGAGTGGCTGCTTCTTTAAGAGGGACTGTCCCTTTAAGAGTTCCTGTCTTTTTAAAAGCAACTGTCCCTTTAAGAGCAGCGGCTACCTCTTTAAGAGTGACTGTCCCTTTTTGAGTGACTGCTACTTTGAGCGTATGCCCCTTTAAGAGTAACTGCCCCTTTAAGAGTGACTGTCCCTTTAACAGTGATGTCCCTTTAAGAGTGACTACCCCTTTAAAAGCGACTACCCCTTTAAGAGTGACTGCCCCTTTAAGAGTGGCTGCCCCTTTAAAAGTGATTGCCTCTTTAAAAGTGACTGCCCCTTTAAGAGCGACTGCCCCTTTAAGAGCGACTGCCCCTTTAAGAGCGACTGCCCCTTTAAGAGCGACTGCCCCTTTAAGAGCGACTGCCCCTTTAAGAGCGACTGCCCCTTTAAGAGCGACTGCCCCTTTTAAGAGTGTCTGCCTCTTTAAGAGCTACTTTCCTTTTAAGTGTGACTTTCCCTTTAAGAGTGGCTATCCCTTTAAGAGTGTCTGTCCCTTTAAGAGCAACTGTTTCTTTAATAGTGACTGTCCCTTTAAGAGTCACTACCCCTTTAAGAGTGTCTGCTCCTTTAAGAGTAACCATCCCTTAAAGAGCGATTGCCTCGTTAAGAGCAGCTGCCCCTTTAAGAGGGACTTTCCCTTTAAGAGTGTCTGCCCCTTTTAGAGTGACTGCCGCTTTAAGAGTGTCTGTCCCTTTAAGTGTCTGTCCCTTTAAGTGTCTGTCCCTTTAAGTGTCTGTCCCTTTAAGTGTCTGTCCCTTTAAGTGTCTGTCCCTTTAAGAGTAACTGCCCTTTTAAGAGTAACTGCCCCTTTAAGAGTAACTGTCACTTTGAGTTGCTGCCCCTTTGAGTGGCTGCCCCTTTAAGAGTGGCTACACCTTTCAGAGTGGTTGTCCCTTTAAGAGGGACTGACCCTTTTTAGAGTGACTATCCCTTTAAGAGTATCTATCCCTTTAAAAATGACTGCCCCTTTAAGAGTGACTGCCCTTTAAAGATTGACTGCCCCTTTAAGAGCGCTTATCCTTTAAGAGTGACTATACCTTTAAGAGTGACTGCCCCTTTAAGAGTGACTGCCCCTTTAAGAGTGACTGCCCCTTTAAGAGTGACTGCCCCTTTAAGAGCGACTGCCCCTTTAAGAGCGACTGCCCCTTTAAGAGCGACTGACCCTTTAAGAGCGACTGACCCTTTAGAAGCGACTACCCCAGTAAGAGCATCTGCCCCTTTAAGAGCATATGTCCCTTTAAGAGTGTCTACCTATTTAAAAGTTACTGTCCCTTTAAGAGTGTCTGCCCTATTAAGAGTGCTGCCCCTTTAAGGGTTACTATCCCTTTGAGAGTGTCTATCCCTGTAAAAGTGACTGCCCCTTTCAGAGGGACTGCCCATTTAAAAGTGGCAGCCCCTTTAAGAGCGACTGCCCCTTTAAGAGAGACTATCCCTTTAAGAGCGACTGCCCCTTTAAGAGTGATTGTCCCTTTAAGAGTCACTCTGGTAAGCCCCTTGAAGTTTGACTCTGCGCTCAGCTGAGGGGGCGAAACGGCCATGCTGTCTGTTAACACATGGGGACTCGGCGGCCATTTTGTGACTCTCACAGGTGCAAGTCTCTTTCAGCATAAATAGACTGTTTAACAGAATCCAAAATGGCGGATTAACCCCTCTTCTGCCAGTGTGTCCCCCGAGGCCTGTGATCACGGCTCTTTATAACAGACATGTGAATGCCCCCTTATCCTCAGGTCTGGGGAATCTCTATATATCTCTAAGCCTTCTGCAGTGTGTGGATGCTGTGCCATATATGGTGCTGCTTATTTGCATATTGAGCTGTGATTGGCTGATTGGTCTCTATTCAACTTCTCCATTCATTCCTATGCAACCCTTATCCTTAGGTCTGGGTGAGCTCCTCAATATATCTAAGACTTCTGCAGTGTGTGGATGCTGTGCCATATATGGTGTTGCTATTTGCATATTCACTGTGATTGGCTGATTGGTCTCCACTCTAGCCTCTCCATTCATTCCTATGGGGAATTTTTTTGGGTTTAACCTGTGATATCTTAAAAACGACAAATCCGATCGACTCCAAAAATACATAGCACACCTGTCACCATCGAGGGCTTCGAAACGCACTTTGAACGGAGTCTGTACGCCAAGCGGTTCGGGCTGTATTAATTGCAGAAATTTACGGAGAAGAATAATAAGAATAAGAAGAAAAGGAATAACAGTATAGTGCTTTTTCAAGCACTATAATAAGAATAAGAATAAAGAAAAGGAATAACAGTGTAGTGCTTTTTCAAGCACTATAATAATAATAATAAAGAAAAGGAATAACAGTATAGTGCTTTTCAAGCACTATAATAAGAAGAATAAAGAAAAGGAATAACAGTATAGTGCTTTTTCAAGCACTATAATAAAGAAAAGGAATAACAGTATAGTGCTTTTCAAGCACTATAATAAGAAGAATAAAGAAAAGGAATAACAGTATAGTGCTTTTTCAAGCACTATAATAAGAAGAATAAAGAAAAGGAATAACAGTATAGTGCTTTTTCAAGCACTATAATAATAAAGAAAAGGAATAACAATATAGTGCTTTTCAAGCACTATAATAATAAAGAAAAGGAATAACAGTATAGTGCTTTTCAAGCACTATAACTAGATGTGCATTTCCAGGAGAAAATACATAGTGCTTGAAAAGGGCGCACCTTTAACAGTGACTACCAGAGTACACATGTGTGACTGCCCCTTTAAGAGCGACTGCTCCTTAAAGAGTGACTGCCCCTTAAAGAAAGTCTGTCCCTTTAAGAGCGTCTGCCCCATTAAGACTGACTGCCCCATTAAGACTGACTGTCCCTTTAATAGTATCAGTCCCTTTAATAGTGGCTACTCCTTTAATAGTGGCTACTCCTTTAAGAGTGGCTACTCCTTTAAGAGTGGCTGCCCCTTTAAGAGTGGCTTCCCCTTTAAGAGTGACTGACCCTTTATGAGCAATTGACCCTTTAAGAGTGACTGCCCCTTTAAGAATAACTGCCCCTTTAACGGTAACTGCCCTTTTAAAAGTGGATGTCCCTTTAAGAGTGTCTGCTCCTTTAAGAGTATTTGTCCCTTTAAGAGTATCTGTCCCTTTAAGAGTATCTGTCCCTTTAAGAGTGACTGCCCCTTAAAGAGTGTCTGCCCTTAAAAGTGTCTGCCCTTTTAAGAGTGACTTTCCCTTTAAAAGTGACTTTCCCTTTAAAAGTGAATATCCCTTTAAGAGTGACTGCCCCTTTAAGAGTGCTGCCCCTTTAAGAGTTACTGCCCTTTTAAGAGTGTCTGCCCTTTTAACAGTGACTGTCCCTTTAAGGCTGTCTGCCCTTTTAAGAGTGGCTGCCCCTTTAAGAGTGGTTGTCCCTTAAGAGTGTTTACCCTTTTAAGAGTGACTTTCCCTTTTAAAAGTGTCTAACCCTTTAAGAGGGACTGCCCCTTAAAGAGTGTCTGCTCTTTTAAGAGTGACTTTTCCTTTAAAAGTGACTATCCCTTTAAGAGTAACTGCCCCTTTAAGAGTCACTGCCCTTTTAAGAGTAACTGTCCCTTTAAGAGTGTCTACCTCTTTAAGAGTGACTGACCCTTTAAGAGTGACTGTCTCTTTGAGTGACTGCCCCTTTAAGAGCAACTGACCCTTTAACCGCGTCTGCCCTTTTAAGAGCGTCTGCCCCTTTAAAAACGACTGCCCCTTTAAGTGCATCTGTCCCTTTAAGAGCGTCTATCCCTTTAAGAGCGACTGACCCTTTAAGAGTGTCTGCCCCTTTAAGAGTCACTCTGGAAAGCCCCTTTAAGTTTGACTCTGCGCTCAGCTGAGAGGGCAAAACGGCCATGCTGTCTGTTAACACATGGGGACTCGGCGGCCATTTTGTGACTCTCACAGGTGCAAGTCTCTTTCAGCATAAATAGACTGTTTAACAGAATCCAAAATGGCGGATTAACCGCTCTTCTGCCAGTGCACGTCCCCGAGGCCCATGATCATAGCTCCTTACAGCGGACATGTGAATGCCGACTTAGCCTCAGGTCTGGGAGAGCTGCCCTCTGTTATCTCTATATATCTCTAAGATTTCTCCACTGTGTGTGTATGCTGTGCCATATATGGTGCTGGCTATTTGCATATTCACTGTGATTGGCTGATTGGTCTCCACTCTAGCCTCTCCATTCATTCCTATGGAGAATTTTTGGTTTTTAACATGTGATATCTTAAAAACGACAAATCCGATCGACTCCAAAAATACATAGCACACCTGTCACCATCGAGGGCTTCGAAACGCACTTTGAACAGAGTCTGTACGCCAAGCGGTTCGGGCTGTATTAATTGCAGAATTTAGGGAGAAGAATAAGAATAAAGAGAATAAAGAAACGGAGGAATAACAATATAGTGCTTTTCAAGCACTATAATAAGAAAAATATGGATAACAGTATAGTGCTTTTTCAAGCACTATAATAATAATAATAATAATAAAGAAAAGGGATAACAATATAGTGCTTTTTCAAGCACTATAACTAGATGTGCATTTCCAGGAGAAAATACATAGTGCTTGAAAAGGGCGCACCTTTAACAGTGACTTCCAGAGTACACCTGTGTGACTGCCCCTTTAAGAGTGTCTGCTCCTTTAAGGGTAACTGTCACTTTAAGAGTTATTGACCCTTTAAGAGTTATTGACCCTTTAAGAGTTATTGACCCTTTGAGTGTCTGCCCTTTAAGAGTGACTGTCCCTTTAAAGAGCGCCTGCTCCTTTAAGAGCGCCTGCTTCTTTAAGAGCGCCTGCCCCTTTAAGAGCGGTGACTCTCACAGGTGCAAGCATAAATAGACACAGTTTAACAGAATCCAAAATGACGGATTAACCGCTCTTCTGCCAGTGCGGGTCCCCGAGGCCCATGAGCATAGCTCCTTACAATGGACATGTGAATGCCCACTTAGCCTCAGGTCTGGGAGAGCTGCCCTCTGTTATCTCTATGTACTGTATCTCTAAGATTTCTCCACTGTGTGTATGCTGTGCCATATATGGTGCTGCCTATTTGCATATTCACTGTGATTGGCTGATTGGTCTCCACTCTAGCCTCTCCATTCATTCCTAAGGAGATTTTTGGGGTTTTAACCTGTGATATCTTAAAAACGACAAATCCGATCGACTATTAATTGCAGAAATTAGTGGGAAGAATAATAAGAATAAGAAAAATTCGGATAACAGTATAGTGCTTTTTCAAGCACTATAATAATAAGAATAAAGAAACGGAGGAATAACAATATATGTGCTTTTCAAGCACTATAATAATAAAAAGAATAAAGAAACGGAGGAATAACAATATAGTGCTTTTCAAGCACTATAATAAGAAAAATCGGATAACAGTATAGTTCTTTTTCAAGCACTATAATAAAGAAACGGAGGAATAACAATATATGTGCTTTTCAAGCACTATAATAATAAAAAGAATAAAGAAACGGAGGAATAACAATATAGTGCTTTTCAAGCACTATAATAAGAAAAATCGGATAACAGTATAGTTCTTTTTCAAGCACTATAATAAAGAAACGGAGGAATAACAATATATGTGCTTTTCAAGCACTATAATAAGAAAAATAAGAAAAATTCGGATAACAGTATAATGCTTTTTCAAGCACTATAATAAGAATAAGAAAAAAAACGGATAACAGTATAGTGCTTTTTCAAGCAGTATAATAAAGAAACGGAGGAATAATAATATATGTGCTTTTCAAGCACTATAATAAGAAAAATCAGTTAACAGTATAGTGCTTTTTCAAGCACTATAATAATAAGAATAAAGAAACGGAGGAATAACAATATATGTGCTTTTCAAGCACTATAATAAGAATAAGAAAAATCGGATAACAGTATAGTGCTTTTTCAAGCACTATAATAAGAAAAATCGGATAACAGTATAGTGCTTTTTCAAGCACTATAATAAGAAAAATCGGATAACAGTATAGTGCTTTTTCAAGCACTATAATAAAGAAACGGAAGGAATAACAATATAGTGCTTTTCAAGCACTATAATAATAATAATAATAAAGAAAAGGGATAACAATATAGTGCTTTTTCAAGCACTATAATAATAAGAATAAAGAAACGGAGGAATAACAATATAGTGCTTTTCAAGCACTATAATAATATAGAAAAATCGGATTACAATATATGTGCTTTTCAAGCACTATAATAAAGAATTCGGATTACAATATATGTGCTTTTCATATATTGAAGAGAATAGGACCCAATACATCCCCTGTGGTACCCCACTAGTGACGGTGACCCAATCTGAGTGTGTACCGTTAATAACCACCCTCTGTTTTCTATCATTGAGCCAGTTACTTACCCACATACAGACATTTTCTCCCAGTCCAAGCATTCTCATTTTATATACTAACCTTTTATGTGGTACAGTGTCAAATGCTTTGCAGAGGTAGCAGTCGCTACCGGGCCCAGGATCCTGAGGGGCCCAAAGACCCTTATGCCACATAAGAAGACAATGGTATTATAGAAAGTGCATGCTGGTCAAGTTACATCTCTGGCTGGAGGCAAGGGGTTAGGTCAAGAATTTGGCTTGGGGGAGGTGCCGTTTCAATTTTTGCCTCAGGCAGCACGAAGGCTATGTGCTCCCCTGCCCCTGGCCATGAAGCACTGAGGGAAAGGGGGGCCCAAGCTGAACTCTTGCACCGGGGCCCATAAGCCTTTAGTTACGCCCCTGGCCACATACAGACATTTTCTCCCAGTCCAAGCATTCTCATTTTATATACTAACCTTTTATGTGGTACAGTGTCAAATGCTTTGGAGAAGTCCAGATATATGACATCCATTGATTCGTCGCGGTCAAGTCTAGAACTTACCTCCTTATAGAAACTGATTAAATTAGTTTGACATGAATGATCCCTCATGAAGCCATGCTGGTATGGAGTTATTTGCTTATTTTATTCCAAGATAGCATCTCTTAGAAAACCTTCAAACAGTTTATCCACAACAGATGTAAAACTTACCGGCCTATAGTTTCCAGGCTCTGTTTTTGGACCGTTATTGAATATTGGCACCACATTTGCTATGCTCCAATCCTGTGGAACACTCCCTGCTAAATATCAGAAATAAGGGTCTGGCTATGACATTACCTAATTCTGTTAGGATATGGGGGTGTATGTCATCTGGTCCTGGCGATTTGTCTATTTTAATCTTTTGAAGACGTTACTGTACTTCTTCCTGGGTCAGACAGGGCACTTTTAATGGGGAATTTACTTTCATATTCTGCATTTCATCTGACAGTTTATTTTCCTCAGTGAATACAGTGGATAAAAAAATATTTAATAGCTTTGCTTTCTCCTCATCGGTCTCTGCAATTCCCCCCTCATTACTCTGTAAGGGGCCAACACCTTCAGGTTAATACTTTTTACTATTTATATAATTGAAGAATATTTTAGGGTTAGTTTTACTCTCTTTGGCAATTAATCTCTTGGTCTCTAGTTTCCCTGCTTTTATTTGTCTTTTACATATTCTATTTTTATCCTTATAGTTTTTTAATACTTCCTTGCTACCCTCCTGTTTTAGTGATTTAAATGCTTTCCTTTCTCATTAATTGCTTTCTTTACAGTTCTATTTATCCACATTGTTTTTTTCTTGTTCCTTAACCTTTTATTCCCATAAGGCAGGGATGCTCAACCTGCGGCCCTCCAGCTGTTGTAAAACCACCATGCCCTGCTGTAGCCTGATAGCTGGAGGCTGTCTGGGCATGTTGGGAGTTGTAGTTTTGCAACAGCTGGAGGGCTGCAGGTTGAGCATCCCTGCCATAAGGTATGTACCTCTCACAATTAGATATTAGGCCCCATTCACACCAACGTATATTTGCGGGCCCGCATTACTGCGGACCCGCAAATATACGGGGGCCACCCGGCGTGTGTTCTGCAGCACTCGGAACACACGCTGTGCGGCCCCATTGAAAATACCTATACGTGTCCATGCGTACGGACAAGTATAGGACATGCTTCAAAAGAGCCACGGCACAGAGCTAGCTCCGTGTCGCGGCTCCCGGCCCCATAGAGGTGAATAGGATCGCATCTATTCCCGCATTTTTGCGGATAGATACGGCCTCATTCACACGGTCTTTTTAAATAATGTTTTAAATGCTTTTTAAAATAACCCATTTTGTGGCTGTATTTTTATTTTTGAGGACTTTGTCCCATTTAGTTACGCCTATGGCTTCTCTTAGTTGGCTAAATTTTGCTTTTTCGAAGTTTTTTATTTTTGTTCCTCCCCAAAGAAACACTCTTTTGAATGACAATTGGAAGGTTATTATATTATGGTCACTATTTCCCAGGTGTCCCCCAACCTGCACATCTGTTGTTTTGTCAGGTCTATTGGTTAATACTAAGTCCATGGCTGTGCCTCTAGTCGGGTCCTGAACCAGTTGGGAAAGGTAATTGTCTTTGGTTATTGCCAAGAACCTGTTTGCTTTATGAGATATACAGGTTTCATGTTTCCCAGTCTATATCTGGGTATTTGAAATCCCCCATAATAACGACCTCATTATGATTTGCCGCCTCGTCTATTTCATTTAGAAGTAGATTTTCTGTGGACTCTGGTATATTAGGTGGTTTATAATAAAGTCCTATTAGTATTTTATTATTGTTTTTGGCTCCATTTATTTCTACCCACAGTGACTCCACATGTTCATGTCCCTCACTCATATCTTCCAGGAGTGTGGGCTTTAGACAGGACTTTACATAAAGGCAGACCCCTCCCCCTCTCCGGTTTTGGCGATCCTTTCTAAACAGACTGTAACCCTGTATGTTAACTGGACAGTCATAGCTATCATCCAACAATGTCTCAGTTACTCCCACTATGTTGTAGTCCTCCTCACACATCACTACTTCCAGTTCACCAGTTTTATTAGTCAGGCTTCTGGCATTAGTATGCATACAATTAAAAGGGTTAATGTATATTTTTTACCCTACACCAGGGGTGGCCAACCTGTTGCTCTTGAGCCACATGTGGCTCTTTGCCTCTTCAAGTGTGGCTCTAGCGGTTGAGCCGGGAAGCAGTCAGGCTGGCTCATTCTCCACCCCACGCTCAGATCTCCTTTCCCGATTGGGCACCGTTGCTACTCTGCATTTCCAGCTCACTGTCCACTATGTCCTGATGCACACAGTGTCAGAACGTAGTACATGGAGACGCACACTATGACCTGACATTGTGCGCATCAGGTCACTGTGGAGAGCGTGTCAGACCCTCAGAATAGTAGGTGCCTGTTGCCCGATCAGGAGAGGTAGGTGATTTTTTTTAAATTATAGAACTAATCATGGGAGGTTCTGATCTGAGCATGGGGGATCTGATCTGAGCATGGGGGGGTCCTGATCTGAGCATGGGGGGGGGTCCTGATCTGAGCATGGGAGGTCTGATCTGAGCATGGGGAGTCTGATCTGAGCAATGGTGTCTGATTTGAGCATGGGGGGGTCAGATCTGAGCATGGCAGATCTGATCTGAGCATCGGGGTGGGGTCTGTTCTGAGCATGGGGATATGATCTGAGCATGGGGGGGGAGATCTGAGCACTGAGGATCTGACACTGGGAGTCTGATTTGTGTTGTCTGATCTGAGCATTGGGGATCGTATTTTAAGTCATATGAGGATTGGGGGTCTGATTTAGGAGTCTGATGAGGTCTGATGAAAAATATTTTTTTTCTTTTTTTCTGCTGATGAAAAATATTTTATTTCTGTTATTTTTCTTTGTTAAAACCTAGGTGCATCTTATAGGGCGAAAAATATGGTGACTCATGTGTAAATGAATAGCTTGAGGCTCCTGGTAGTCATACTTTTTTTTTTTTCTGGCTCTTTGTGTCTGTAAGGTTGGCCACCCCTGCCCTACACCACACCTTTCCTTCTGAACTGTTCTAGTCCCTCCTTCCATTCTTCCCCCAGTTCCATTACCTTGTCCCCGGTCTGCACTATACTTCCCTCTTATGTAATTTCCCTCCCCCCAGTCCTTAGTTTAAACACTCCTCCAACCTTTTAGCCATTTTCTCCCCCAAAACAGCTGCCCCTACCCCATTGAGGTGCAGCCCATCCCTACGATAGAGCCTGTAGCCGACAGAGAAGTCGACCCAGTTCTCCAGGAACCCAAACCCCTCCTTCCTACACCAGTTCTTGAGCCACTTGTTTTCTTCCCTAATCTCCCGCTACCTTTCTTGTGTGGCTCGTGGTACAGGCAGTATTTTGGAAAACACTACCTTTGAGGTCCTTGCCCTAAGCTTATTACTTAAAGGGAACCTGTCACCTCCTTTTCTGAAAATGAGCTGTTAACAGTACCTTAAAGTAGAGCCGAGTGTGATCCTAATGCTGTTGTTGAAACTGAGAACTGCCGGATGAAAACGCTGAAAACTGAACTTTTAATCTTGCTGCGCGGTCTTTCCGGTGTGGGCTTGAAGTCAAGGGGGCAGCGGCCTCCTTGCTTCAAGTCAAGAAAGCCACTCCCCACTTGCGCTTGACTGACAGTTAGCCCGGGTGCCGGGATCGCGCAGTACTCAGTCGCGCAACGCGTATGCGCGAGATTTCTGCGATCCCCGGCACCCGGGCTAACTGTCAGTCAAGCGCAAGTGGGGAGTGGCTTTCTTGACTTGAAGCAAGAAGGCCGCTGCCCCCTTGACTTCAAGCCCACACCGGAAAGCCCGCGCAGCAAGATTAAAAGTTCAGTTTTTAGCGTTTTCATCCGGCAGTTCTCAGTTTCAACAACAGCATTAGGATCACACTCAGCTCTACTTTAAGGTACTGTTAACAGCTCATTTTCAGAAAAGGAGGTGACAGGTTCCCTTTAAATCCCTAAAATCATTTTAAGGACGATCCTCCTACCTCTAACTTTGCCATTGGTTCCGATATGGACCATGACTGCTGGACCTTCTCCAGCCCCTCCAAGTAATCTGTCAACCCGATCCACGATGTATCAAACTCGAGCGCCAGGAAGATAACACACCGTTCGCCAATCCCGGTCTTTGTGACAGACTGTACCTCTAAAAATTGAGTCTCGCACCTGTCTGGCCTGCTCTGCTCTCCTGGTACCCTTCTTACCTGCCTCACTTTCCTGAGCATCCTCACTACCACCATCCCTTATATCTACCACACAGAGTGCTTGCTCAGTGAGCAGCAAACTCTTTTCCAAATTGTCAGCGTTTCTCAGTGTTGAAACTCGCCTGGTTAGATACACAATGTGCGATTCCAAACGGGCAATTTGCTCACATTTTGAACAAAAATATGCACCCTTAAACGGCTGTTCCAAGACTGCATACATTAGACAAGATGTGCACTGGACTGCGCTGTCAATAATGGAACACATACTAAATGGGGATTACGCAAGAAAAGAGAAAAAATACAATACAGTGGTAAGAAACTGACTTGCTGTAGTCCCCTCCAAAAATCCCTGAATCTGAAGTCACGTAATCTAAAGTCACACACTTATTACAAACACACTTGAAATCAAACACGCAAACGCTCACAAACTTGCGTTGTTTGTTTGCTTTTTATTAGTGCAACTCTCAAACCAGACTGCTTTTTTTCCTCTGAATTTAAAGTGGACTGCTTCGGCAAGTGCTGTCACAATATTTCAGACCATTGCCCTATTGTTTCTCCCTGTGGATGATAGGTCACCTGATGCTGAACATATAGAGGGTGACTGGTCCCTAATTTTAGTATATTTTGTTTCTCAAACTATTTCCGTCGGCTCCATAGAAATGAATGGGAACGGTGGCGCGCAAGCTCTGTGCGCTCCCATTCATTTCTATGAAAGGGACCGAAGTGCAGTGAAGATAGCCTGGGACCTATGGAGCTGGAACTGAGTGGCAGGGAACTGGTAAGTATGCTTTCTTTCATAGATCAGAATTAAAATAAAAAAACAAGTAAATCCTGGTATAACTCCTTAACGGTTAATAGGTGTGCAGACTTGACACTAGAACATTGTGCATGACTTAATAGTTCCCTTTTTTTTGTTTTTTGTAGACTCTGCCTGGATTGAGTCCTCTGTCTGGAGCTTATCTGCATATGTCTGTGTCATTTCATTACAAGTATCTAGCAGTATTCACAGATAGTGGTTACATATGGATGGGAAATTCATCCCTTAAGGTAACTACAAAATCTATTACATATACATCTGATTTAAAAAGAAAAAAAAAGTGTCTGCACTACTGTTTTTTTCCTTTTATTAAAAATTTGAATTGTCTTTTTTTTCTAGTAGTAAAAAAGATCACATCTCTTTAGTTCTGACAGATATTCGGAATACACTGAACCAAATCTACATAATACAGAGCCCTGTTTCCTTTGTGTGATTTGTACAGGAAAAGGCCATATCTGGCTTAATTCATGAAAACTGTCTAAGGGTTCATTCACACAACCCGTATGTATTTATTTATTTTTTTTGTGTGGATATGGAAGATGTCCGTTTTTTTTTTTGTTACAGATCTATTGTAACAATGCCTATCCTTGTCATCAAAATGGACAAGAATTGGACCTATTCTATCTTTTTTGTGGGGCTACGGAACAGACATACGGATGGGGACAGCATTTTTGCAGACCCAATAAAATGCATTCTATCGGCAAAAAATACAGATCAGATGTGGACCAAAAATACGTGTGAATGGGGCCTTACAGTAAAGCTATCTTTGTTGCCCATAGCAACAATCAGAGTTCAGTTTTAATTTTGCAAGAGCACTTTAAGAGATTAATGTACAAAGCACACAAGGGAAAAGGGTTATATTTTTAAAAGTCCAGCCTGTAGATCAGAACCTTGCATGTCCAAAACAAATAAAATGTCAACAATGTCGAACTATGAAAATAATGAGAGAAGAGAAAACTAACAAAAGTATAAAAGTCCCTATTCAGTAAGCAGCTTCCCGACCCTGGACGAGAATGTTTGAACTAAACGGGCGGTACTTAACGCCTTAGGACGAGCATTCTCGTCCTAGGGTTAACTAGCTGCCGGCACGCGCTGCAGTGATCAGCAGCAGGGGCCCGGCTGATACTGACAGCCGGGCCCCTGCTGTATCTGCCTGCATTGGTGATAACACCGATGCCGGCGGATTAACCCCCTGAATACAGATGGTTTGCTGCAGCTTGTAAATCCCCATCGGGTCACCGTGCTGCGTCGGGGGACCCGATAGTTGCTATGGCAGCCCCGATACCTTCCACAGACATTGGGACTGCCAGCTACGAAAGCCCAGGAGATCCAGCCACAGGGCTGGGTCTCCTAGGCAACTGTCAGCGTCTTACAGTTCAATAGAGCACAATACAGATGTATTGTGCTGTATTGAAACAGGGATCAGACCCTGAAATGTTGAAGTCCCATAGTGGGACATAAGTCAAAAGTTAAAAAAAAAGTGAAAAAAAAGTTTTTTAACAATAAAAAAAATTAAAGTTTCAATAAAAAAAGCCCCTAACAAAAAATAAAAATGGTGCCAAAACAGCTATTTTATGTTACCTTGCCTCACAAAAAGTGTAATATAGAGCAACCAAAAATCATATGTACGCTAAAATAGTACCAACAAAACCATATCCCGGAGTTTCCAAAATGGGGTCACTTTTTTGGAGTTTCTACTCTAGGGGTGCATCAGGGGGTCTTCAAATGACAACTTAAAATTTTCCCAGTGAAATCTGCCCTCCAAAAACCATATGGCGTTCTTTTCCTTCTATGCTCTGCCGTGTGCCCGCATAGCAGTTTACGATCACAAATGTGGTGTTTCTGTAAACTACAGAATCGGTAATAAATATTGAGTTTTGTTTGGCTGTTAACCCTTGCTTTGTTAATGCAAAAAATGGATTTAAATGGAAAATCTGCCAAAAAAGTGAAATTTGGAAATTTCGTCTACATATTCCTTTAATTCTTGTGGAACACCTAAAGGGTTAACAAAGTTTGTAAAATCAGTTTTGAATACCTTAAAGGGTGTAGTTTCTAAAATGGGGTCATTTTTGGGTGGTTTCTATTATGTAAGCCTCACAAAGTGACTTCAGACCCAAACTGGTTCTTAAAAAGTGGGTTTTGGTAATTTTGTGAAAAATTTCAAGATTTGGTTCTAAACTTCTAAGTCTTCTAACGTCCCAAAAAAATAAAATGACGTTTTCAAAATGATCCAAACCTGAAGTAGACATATGGGGAATGTAAAGTAATAACTATTTTTGGAGGTATTACTATATATTTTAAAAGTAGAGAAATTGAAATTTGCAAATTTTTCTAAATTTTTTTGGTTAATTTGGTATTTTTTTTTTATAAATAAAAATGAAATATTTTGACTTATTTGCCACTGTCATGACGTACAATATGTGACAAGAAAACACTCTCAGAATGGCCTGGATAAGTAAAAGCATTTTAAAGTTATCACCACATAAAGTGACACGTCAGATTTTCTACAAATGGCCTGGTCCTTAAGGTGAAAAATGGCAGGGTCCTTAAGGGGTTAATCACATGTGAATATACAGCACTATAATAACAATTCACTGAGAAGCCTGAAAGATAATATTCAGTGAAGTTCAGCATGTAGTAATTAAAGGGGCATCGACCTGTAGTTCTGAGCCTTTGTTAGGTCGAGCATGCTCAGTGTGTTGCTGTCAATTCTCTAGCTAAATGTTAGTGTGCTGCTGATTACTGAGTAGAGCGTTCTCCGCAGAGGATACATATTTAAATAAAGTAGTCAGGGCATTTTCTCACGCTTTGATACAAATAATCTTTACTTTTTATTTATTTTTATATGTAAAATTTGGACAGATTTTCGGACACATTTTTTTAACCATTTTAGTCCTCTTAGTGGACTTAACCATGTGATAGTTTGATCGCTTATATCCTAGACAGTGATAGTTTACTATTGCAGTCCATGAGATTTCTGTTCGCTACCAATATGCTTTTTTAAGGCGATCACTAAGGGGCCTTAGGCTGGCCTACCGCCAACTTTTCTAGATGAATAGTGCAGTGTATTTTACAAGATTTGCCTATTATAGTTCCCTTTTTGGGACTAGTAAATGGTTAAAAAAAAGTAAAGGCTTATTAAAATAAAATAAAAATTACAAGTGAAGTAAATATTTAGTATTACTGCATCCATAACGACCCACACTAAACATTTATCCTGTACTCTGAACACTGTAAAAAAAAAAAGGCCAAATTGCTGCTTTTTACTTATTCACGTCCAAAAAGACGATCAAAAAGTATTAAATAGCGCAAAATGATACCAATAGAAAATAGTTGGCGTCCCAAAAAATCAAGCTGTCAGTAGAAAGAAAAATAATAATGTTATGGTTATTGGGATGCAGCGATTGAAAAACATTTTCTACTTTTTATATAAAAGGTTTTTATTGCTCAAAAGTAGTAAGGCAAAAATAAACTACATTTGGTATTGCTGTCTGACTAGGAGAAAAATTTTTTACTTTTTTTACTTACATATGCCGAAAAACAAAGTCTGCAAAATTTATAACGTAAAAACATCAGTTACAGTATTGCTGTTTTTCCCATCCCCCTCCCAGAAAGAGCTAATAAAAGTTAATCCGTAAGTTATGTGCACCCAAAAATTGCACAGTTAAAAACTTTTTGGATTGGGCCATTATTTCTGGTTCATGCCTCTTACTTCACTTCAGCACTTCTGTATTAGGACTGTCTCTTAATATCCACTTACTGCAATTCCCACATAACATTGTAGTTTGTATTTCCCAGCATTCCAGCTCGCCTACTTCACCAACTTGTACCAGTACTACTCTTAGTAGTGCTTACTATTCCTCTTTGTACAGTACGTGATAGTTGATAAGACGTACGTTTTGTGCCATATTTCCTGTTTGATGGGCATGTGTTGAAGCTGATGCGGAACAGGCACAGTATCTCGGCCCATATACGCTACTTGAGTGATGACAATGCATACATTGGGGTAGTGCTATTAGGCGTGATTATTTGAACAATGTTCACAGCATCAGAGTTACAAAGAAGAGAAAGTGGCAGTTGGATCAAATGACTGTGCCTGGAATCCTGGCTCAGAGGCCACATTGGAACTATAAGTCAATATAAAAGTGTCACATATGTTACATATGGAAAATAATTGGCCGACTAAAAAAAAAAAAAGTCAGATTTTAACATGTGGTTGAAGTGATGCCAAACATTAAAGAAAAAGGCACAATAATGTCATTATTTAAACATTACTTTTTTCTTCTTTTCTTTTTAGGAAAAACTTTGTGAGTTAACTTCAGATATAAGACAACCACCGAAACAAATGTCCTGGTAAATTCATTTTCATCTGTACTTTCCCTTCTACTGATTTTTTAAGGGGTTTACAAGATTTTTGCACATCAGCTGTTTGAGAAGGCATCGGTGCTCCTGTGATCGTCGCTACCTTCTCACAGCTTACCAAGCACAGCTCTTTACATGGCTAGGTCCAGTTGCTTTATTGCGCCAAATCTTCTGCTTGTGTGCTGGAGATATTATTAGCCAATGTTCTATCAATTTTTACTTTGAAAAGTGACTTTTTATGTATAGACTCCCCTGAAAGAAAACCTAGATCCAGAATCAACTATCAAATATTCCGGAGGTTTTATATGATTTGACACACCATCAGTATATAATATGTTCCAGAGTATTGAGATGCACAAGAAAAATCTTGGAGACATTAGTTGTGTGAGGAGCAAACAACAGGAGAGCAAAAAGATGTTCCTTGTAGATTCAGAGATTACATGTAGAGGTAGCCGGGAGAGTAGGTCAGAGATATATGGTAGAGATAAATCGTGGACAGCATTGTATGTCACAGTTAATATGTCAACCTGAATTAGCTGAGCAATAGATAGAAAATGAAGGGATTAGCAGAGGAGAAAAGCGGAGGATAAATGAGTAGAGACTGCGGCATACAGTGGGTTTGCAGGGGTCTGAGCCCTTTCCTATAATCAAGCCATGTACGATAAAAAATGAAAAATAGACATATTGGGTATTGGCACGTCCAAATCGACCGGCTCTACTTAAAGCATGTTGGAGGGCATTATAGGGGTTGGATAACCCCTTTAATAAAGAAAAAATGTCAAGCATACAAGCGACTGCTGGAACTTTGTGTGCTTCAATTTTTGGATTACTCCATTCCCTCTGCAGTGCTGCCAGGATCGAGTGCTGGACTTGGTTTTCACTGTCTCCAATAGCCTTATGGCTCTTCTTCCCTTTAGAGCCCTGCCGTGTGCCCAAACAGCAATTTATGACCACATATGGGGTGGTTCTGTAAATTGCAGAATCAAGGTAATAAATATTAAGGTTTGTTTTGCTGTTATCCCTTGCTGCCTTACAGGAATAACTGAATTACAATGGAAAATCAGCAAAAAATGAAATGTAGAAATTTCACATCCATTTTCCTTAAATTCTTTTAAACATATAAAAGGTTAACAATGTTTATAAAATCATTTTTGAATAATTTGAGGGGTGTAGTTTCTAAAATGGGGTAATTTATTGGTGGTTTCTACTATGAAAGCCCCACATAGTAACTTCATAACTGAACTATTCAATAAAGTGGGTTTTGGAAATTTTCTTAAAAATGTTAAAATTACTTCTAAAATTCTACGCCTTCTAACGTCCTAAATAATAAAATTACATTTACTAAGTGATACCAACATAAAGCAGACATATGGGGAGCAAAGATAAGGAGTCCTTCTGCTCCTGGTTCCTGGTCTGACGGAAAATACAGAAAATCCAAAGGGTGCATCTACAGCATGTCATCTCTGTGCAGAAAAAACTAAGCCATATTTTTTATAGAGACCTATTTAAAAGATTATTTTTAGCTCAAAATGAGTACAATGCAATAATAATAATTTAAAAAATTTTTTTCCCCAGAGGTACATAACTTTTAAAGTGAAAATGGCTGGGTCCTTAATGTGCTAAAAGCTGTTAACTTTTCCAACAAAGTATTGCTTTTAATTGCACCAATGCATCTAAAATAAGTCTTGTGCCTCATCATAACTTAGATGATTCACTAGCAGCGCAGAGGGGATTCAAAAACTGATGTAAAAAAATGGTCTTTGTAAATGACCTTCTCAAGAAATGTGTGTCCAGCTCTTTCAGTGGCAAGGTTCCCCATTCAGTCCTGCACAGATCCGGAGTTGGCCCAGGCTCCCGAATACAATCAACAAAAGGTGAAATGGAGGATCCAGCAAGTAAAATCCAGTTTTACTTTATTTCTTAATTTAAAATAGTTACTTTACAGCACGAAAATCCATTTTCTTCCCTCTTGAAGCGTTTCGACCTATGCAGTCTTAGTTATATAACAGAACAGAGACAATCAAGGTAGTATATATGGGCTGAGATCTGAAAAGAGGGCAAGGCCTCTTTAAATTTACTCGTGTTGAAATCAAGAGCAGGGAAACTTCTGCTCAAATTGACACTTAGGCCCCATTCCCACGACCGTATGTATTCCGTGTCCGTATAGAAACGGAACGGAAGACATACGGAAAGTCTTCCGTAGTGTTCTGTAATTTTGCGGACCCATTGACTTTAATGGGGCTACAGACGTGTTTTGCGGCCATGTATAGGACATGTTTCCTTTTTTTTGCGGGAGAGCTTCCGTAATATACGGATGCGGAATGCACACGGTGTGCATTCCGCATTTTTTTTCTCCTATGGAAAAATAAATGGGTCAGTATGGTTCCGCATCTTATCCGCAAAAATGCGGATAAGATACGGAAATGAACATACGGTCGTGTGAATGGGGCCTTAATATGCAAGTTGATCACATAACCAATCTGGTTTGTAACATGTTATACGTAAAAAAAAAATTTGAATGAAATAATTAAAAATGACTGTACTAAACCTATATACAGTTTTTTCATGAAAAAACATTAAATCACGATAAAAACACTCTACACCATTGATGGATTATTACATGAGTAAGTCAAAACTGGTATGAACATATTCTGTCATGATAATACTACAACTTCATGATTATGAGCAAAAAAAAAAAAAATTAAATCTCAAGTGTATTATTTGTAGTATCGTATTTCTCTTATTAATAGTAACATAGTAACATAGTTTATAAGGCCGAAAAAAGACATCTGTCCATCCAGTTAGGCCTGTTAATCTGCAAGTTGATCCAGAGTAAAGCCTCATTCACACGTCAGTGTTTCACGGACGTGACCTGTATGTGTTCTCCACGGACAGGACACGTCCCCATTCATTTGAATGTGTGTGTTCAAACATCAGCGTTTTTTTAGCATGGATGCATGTCCTATCTTGATCCGTGTTCCCGGATCCCTCACGCCTATTATAATCTATGGGTCCGTGAAAACAACGGATGCAACACGGATGCCATCCGTGTTGCATCCGTGTTTCACGAATGATTAAGAAGAGATGCTTTGAAAATTATTTTTCAGCTGTTCAGTGTCAGTGAAACACGGATGCAACACGGATGGCAAAACACGGTCCCACTGACCCAACACAGATCCTTCACGGACAGCTTCACGGATGTCTCACTGACCACCTGCTCACGGATTTGAGAGCGGACACGGATGTGTGAATGAGGCTTAAGGCAAAAAAATCCCTGTGAGGTAGAAGCCAATTTTCCCCACTTTAGGGGAAAAAAAATCCTTCCCGTCTCCAATGAGGCAATTAGAATTACTCCCTGGATCAACGACCCATCTCTAGTAGCTATAGCCTGTAATATTATTACACTTTAGAAATACATCCAGGCCCCTCTTGAACTCTTTTAGTGAACTCACCATCACCACCTAATCAGGCAGAGAGTTCCATAGTCTCACTGCTCTTACCGTAAAGAATCCTCTTCTGTGTTTGTGTACAAACCTTCTTTCTGCCAGTTGCAGAGGATGTCCCCTCGTCACAGTCCTGGGCATAAATAGATGATGGGAGAGATTTCTGTACTGACCCCTGATATTTATACATAGTTATTAGATCTCCCCTCAGTTGCCTTTTTTCTAACGTGAACAAACCTGATTTTGATTTTCTGGGTACTGTAGTCCACCCATTCCAGTTATTACTTTAGTTGCCCTCCTCTGAACTCTTTCCAGCTCTACTATGTCTGCCTTGTTCACAGGAGCCCAGAACTGTACACAGTACTCCATGTGTGGTCTAACTAGTGATTTGTAAAGTTGCAGGACTATGTTCTCATCACGGGCATCTATGTCCCTTTTGATGCAACCCATTGTCTTATTGCCTTGGCAGCAGCTGCCTGACACTGGTTTCTACAGCTTAGTTTGCTCTTCACTAAAATCCTAAGTCCTTTTCCAGGTCAGTGGTACCCAGTGTTTTACCATTTAGTATGCATGGGTGACTTGCATTATTCCTTCCCATGTGCATAACCTTACATTTTTCAAGTGTTAAACCTCATCTGCCACTTCTCTTCCCAAGCCTCCAATCTATCCAGATCCATCTGTAGCAGTGTACAATTAACTCTCTCTTCTGTTTTAATTACTTTACACAGTTTAGTGTCATCTGCAAAAAAATATATTTTACTGTGCAAGCCTTCTACAAGATTATTAATAAATATATTGAAGAGAATAGGGCACAATACTGACCCCTGTGGTACCCCACTAGTGACAGTGACCCAATCTGAGTATGTACCATTAATAACCACCCTCTGTTTTCTCTCACTGAGCCAGTTACTTACCTACATACAGACATTTTCTCCCAGTCCAAGCATTCTCATTTTATATACTAACCTTTTATGTGGTGCAGTGTCAAATGCTTTGGAGAAGTCCAGATATACGACATCCTTTGATTCTCCATGGTCAAGTCTAGAACTTATCTCATAAAAACTGATTAAATTAGTTTGAATTGACCGATCCTTCATGAAACTTTGCTGATATGGCGTACTCCAAGATAGCATCTCTAAGAAAACCTTCAAACAGTTTACCCAAAGCAAATGTTAAACTTACCGGCCTATAGTTTCCAGACTCTGTTTTTGGACCCTTTTTGAATATTGGCACCACATTTGCTATGCGCCAATCCTGAGGAACACTCCCTGTTAGTATAGAGTGGTTAAATATCTGAAATAAGGGTCTGGCTATGACATTACTTAATTCTCTTAGGATACGGGGGTGTATGCCATCTGATCCTAGCGATTTGTCTATTTTAATCTTTTTCTTCCTGGGTCACACTGGCCACTTTTAATGGGGAATTTACATTCTGCATTTATTTTCCTCAGTGAATGCAGTGGAGAAAAAAATATTTAATAGCATTGCTTTTTCCTTGTCGCTCTCTGCAACTCCCCCCTCATTACACTGTAAAGGGCCAACACCTTCAGATTTATACTTTTTACCATTTATATAATTGAAGAATATTTTAGGGTTAGTTTTACTCTCTTTGGTAGGGATGAGCAAATCGACGTCGGATGAAACATCCGAAGTCGATTAACATAAAACTTTCTTCTAATACTGTACTGAGCGGGAGTGTTCCATACAGTATTAGAATGTACTGGTTCGATGAGCCGAAGTTATTACTTCGCAAAGTCTCGCGAGACTTTGCATAATAACTTTATAAATAAATTTTTACTGTAAAAAAACATTTCCTGAACTCTGGTTCAGTTTAAGGGTACCACTTGGAACTGAACCAGAGTTTGGGAAATGTTTTTTTTTACAGTAAAAATTAATTTATGAAGTTATTACGCAAAGTCTCGCGAGACTTCGCAAAGTATTAACTTTGGCTCATCGGAGCCAATACATTCTAATACTGTACGGAGCTCCTTTTTTGTTGTTTTTTTTTTAAATTTATTAGCTCTGTGTATACAAAAGAAGAGAAATTTGTGGTACCAGAGCTGTTAGTACATCCAGTAATATACTCATTTGGCGAATTGTAGATATTGTAAAAGCTAAGTTAAATAAGGTAATTGTGAATAATGCTCCAGGTCTACATGGATTACACCCAAGAGTTCGTAAAGAAGTTATTGCTGTGCCACTGTTCATAATTTTTAGAGATTCTTTAGGGACTGGCACAGTGCCAAGTGACTGGTGCAAGGCAAATGTGGTGCCCATATACAAAAAGAGATCTAGATCTTCTACAAGTAATTATAGACCTGTAAGCTTTACTTCTGTTGTGGGAAAAATGTTTGAAGGACTCTTTAAGAGGCTATGAATAATGTAATAATGAAAATCAGACACCATATAGTACTTGTGAATATCTTTCTAACAAAGCTAGAACCAGCTCTGTACCGCACCAGAGATCTCCACATTCACTGCTACATTTGGTCTGCTATATGATCTTCAGCCTGGCAGAGCTCTCCCTGTAACTGTCACAGCTTCTAGCAGAACATATGCCATATGGTGACAGCATGTTCGACCAGCTCAGTGAGACTGACAAAAAATAAGGAAAAGAAAAAAACAGCAGGTGAGGCTATACAGATACATTTTATTGAATAGTTCACTGGCTATACAAAATTTTTTATAATATGCAATTACAGAAGTATTCAGATGCAGGTCCTTGTTTGAAAAATGTAAAATGGGGGGTGTGGTGTCGTGTGGAGCTTACCGCTGAGCTGGCCGGACATGTTTCTGTGCAGTTCCTGATCAAGGATGATTATCTGAAGCCATACCACCACTTGAACCTTCTGCTGGTTTCTGTGACCACTAGTGGTGCGACCTACTCCCTGACCAAAGCCTTGGCCTCAATTAGCAGCCGCTTCCAGAACGTGACTGCTCAGCATTATACTGCCACTGGATACTGCCCCTGCTGTTGCCAGGATTACATAGACTCCACCATACTGGGAGCCTGAGCCTTGCATTAAACTTACAGCCACAGGATCAAACTCAAGCATCTCCACGCTGAGCTGCTGGGCAGTGGCCTTACAAAGCGCAGAGCACACCAAGCACTCTTGCTTTGCAGCAGATAAACAATAAGTTTGCAAAAATAAGTAGATACACAAGTATCACTGAATAAGCATATTTGTCATGTATCAATACTCAATATCTGGAAATGGTTAGCAAAGATATTATAAAACCGTGTAAGTTTGAGCCTAATAAAGGCTTTGAGAGAAAAATAGATTTGGAAAAGTAAAGAAGAGAAGGAAGATGATAAGTTGGGGAGGGGGAGGGGGGGCAGGCAGGGAAAAAGAGGGAGAAAGATAGATGTTGGCATAGAAGAGAGCCCTGAAATAGAAGCCACTGTCATCATGTTTTACCAAACTTGGTGTGTGTGCCTCTCACAGATGCTGTTAGGTCTTCCATTCTCATGACCTGGAGTTTACTAAACCAAAGAGCTATTGTGGGATCCAATATCTGTTTCCACAGACAAGGAATATATGCTCTTTCTGCATTAACCAAATGAGGTACTGCACCAACTACTTTTTCTTTTGAGGTTTTACCTACTTAGAACTGCACCCTATACTTCTGCTCTCAAGAGTGGTGCCTGCATTATACTACTACACTGGCTCATTAGCTGCACTTCAACATTTTAACACAGTAGCCATTGTGTTAATCACCTCTATTTCCGTGTGTAAAGTCACTGGTCTAAAGAAACTTCCAGATGTCTTCAACATCTGAAGTGCCTTACAGAAGGACTCTAACCAGTGGCCCAATATATCTCCAGCTGTCTCCAAATCCTATGTCTTCCTGACAGTAACAGAAGACATTTCCAAGCAGTTTCACACCTTCTGACTCTTCCTCGCCTACCAGCAAGGGCACATCTGCTAAAAAGGGATCGCTCTCCACTGCATCGACTCCATCGCCGACAGCTTTATCTTGGTGCTTAAATTAACTACAGATTGCTGGCTCTGGAAGTAGCAAAAGAACTGGCTTCAGATATTAAGGCTACTTTAATTTCCACGGTTATGGAATCTATGCAACAAATACAAGCAGAAGTCTCCATACAGTACATTCCAACAGATGAGACAAGCTGGAGCACAGGGTGAATCTAATGGAGGATGACTCCTCAAACTCTATGACTAAGATTACAGAGCTGCTTAAAGCAAATGCAAAATTAGCTGAAAAGCTGGAAGGTTTGGAAGACAAACCCAGGAGAAACAATTTCAGGCTCCTGAGTCTTTCTGAATTGATTAAACCCCACAGCTTACAGAAACTATGTGAAGAGAAATTACCAGAGGCACTGGGGCTCTCTGGACCCAAAAGGGTGGAGAGAGCACATCGAGTGGGACCTATGCAACGAGCTGGAGAGAAGGAGGCTGACAGTGCAAGTAGATGTAGTGAAGTGATTGTGAGATTTCTAGATTACAACCATAAGGAGGAGATCCTGAGGCCCTTTCGTGCATGTAAATCCCCTCTTTAGGTTAAAGCATAGAAAGTACTGGTCTTCGCTGACTATTCTTCTGAGGTCACCTACAAAAGAAAAGAGTTCAGTTCAATATGATTAGTCCTTTATGCAAAACAAATTAAATTCCAGCTCTTATATCCAGCAGTGCTACGTCTAGCCACACCATAAGGGGCAATCATACCTTCAAGGGAAGCACAGTCCTTTCTGGAGGAGCAAGGCTGGGTGGCTGGCAAACAGCAAGACACAGATGAAACAGAAGCTTCTATCAAGAGCAACGATAACACATTTGCCCAGTGTGAAAAACAGGATATCCGTAAAAATAACAGAAAATTGTCCACCTGAACATGGCTATACGGGTTCTCCCAGAGTACAAAGACCTCAGAGAATGGACCGTGGGGAAAAGCAACCTAAGTGATAAGCAGGGCTGTGGAGTCGGAGTCGTGGAGTCGGAGTCGGAGTCGGTCACCATTTTGGTGGAGTCGGTATAAAATGGACCGACTCCGACTCCTAAAATATATAATGAATTTAGTTCAGTGCTGAATATATTTTTATAAGAATTTGTGAAATTATGAAATGTCCTATAAATGTCTGTTCTATTCCTGATCTAAGGATTTAGGCTTTTATTTGAGATGACTGTGTGCTGCCCTTTATGTCCAGTGCATGTTCTCTCTGTATGCTTTATGCTTCCTCTGAGCTCATGTTTGGAGAGGTTAGATGCTCTCATGGCTTCTATCTGCTGATGTAAAACACCTAGAGCCTTATGTATGAAAACTGTCTAGGTGTAGAAGTTTCTTTGTTGTCCATAGCAACCAATCAGAGCTCCCCTTTCATTTCATATAGTGCTCTGGAGAAATGAAAGGGGAGCTCTGATTGGTTGCTATGGGCAACAAAAAAGTTTTAGACCTAGACAGTTTTCATACATCAGGCCCAGAGGCGTAGCTACTGGGGGGGGGGGGGGTCAGGGGAGGCGATGCTCCGGGCCCAATACTTCTGGGGGGGCCCAGCAGGGATGGCCTTAGTACAATCAGGCGAATACATGTGAGCGCTTCCATTATGGAGTCTGATGGGGGCACATTAAGCCGATCTGAGGTCTGATGGGGGCACATTCTGCTGATCTGAGGTCTGATGGGGGTACATTCTGCTGATCTGAGGTCTGATGGGGGTACATTCTGCTGATCTGAGGTCTGATGGGGGCACATTACGCTGATCTGAGGTCTGATGGGGGCACATTCTGCTGATCTGAGGTCTGATGGGGGCACATTCTGCTGATCTGAGGTCTGATGGGGGCACATTCTGCTGATCTGAGGTCTGATGGGGGCACATTCTGCTGATCTGAGGTCTGATGGGGGCACATTAAGCCGATCTGAGGTCTGATGGGGGCACAATACGCTGATCTGAGGTCTGATGGGGGCACATTAAGCCTATCTGAGGTCTGATGGGGGCAGATTAAGCCGATCTGAGGTCTGATGGGGGAACATTCTGCTGATCTGAGGTCTGATGGGGGCACATTCTGCTGATCTGAGGTCTGATGGGGGCACAATACACTAATCTGAGGTCTGATGGGCGCACATTCTGCTGATCTGAGGTCTGATGGGGGCACATTCTGCTGATCTGAGGTCTGATGGGGGCACAGTACGCTGATCTGAGGTCTGATGGGGGCACAGTACGCTGATCTGAGGTCTGATGGGGGCACATTAAGCCGATCTGAGGTCTGATGGGGGCTCATTAAGCCGATCTGTGGTCTGATGGGGGCAAGGGACTGTTAGTTTAGTGATGTAAAAGCTGGGGACAGATTTCCTTTAACATAGGAGTCCCCTTGTTTTTTACTCCTATATTTTACTGCATTATGTGGTAGAGTATTTAGAGTAGGGTATGTAGAAAGTCTATTGTACTGTACTTAACAGCATAGATGATCTAGCCAGGGGCGTAGCTAAAGGCTCATGGGCCCTGGTGCAAGAGTTCAGCTTGGGCCCCCTTTCCCTCAGTGCTCTGTGTGTCTTCTTATGTGGTCCAAGGGTCTTTGGGCCCCCTCAGGCTCCTGGGCCCGGTAGCGACTGCTACCTCTGCACCCCCTATAGCTACGCCCCTGGATCTAGCAGTTTATATAGTCATTTTGCTAATACAGTATTATAACCACAACTAGTAGTATGTGCCTGTGAAGTTGGAAACGTGCGTTTGGGAAGCCAATAAGTGGGGGGCCCACTCAAGTATGTTTCGCCCCCCCCATGTGCTGAACCTCTAGCTACACCTCTGATCAGGCCCTTAGTGAGCTGTACCCAGAGAAGCCTGATAGATTACAAACTGTTTTTGTCATGACTTATCTGTACTATTGATTTTATGCAAATTTGTTTAAAGTTATCACTTAAACATGCTCCATGTATGAGGGAGTCGGGAGTCGGAGTCGGGCTGAGGGGAAATTGAGGAGTCGGAGTTGGAGTCGGGGCTTTGGCTTACCGACTCCACAGCCCTGGTGATAAGTACTCTTAAGTCTGTATAAGGTCTTCATACAGTTTAATTAGACGGGATAGAAAAAAACTATCTGGACTATGTCTTACCACTTTGAGCGCCTTTGTTGATCGCCTTATTCTTGTGCTGAAGTTAGGGGGTTGGACCGAGCGATAATAGCAAAGGATCCATTATGAGTCAGCAAGCAAGGGGACGTAGCTCCTAATTTATTGGTGGTGAACATTGTAATAGCTAATGCTGGGTGGGGATAGTTTGTGGGATGTGGGTAGCCGACATCCAGAAAAAAAGCTAAGCCGTATATGCAAAGAGTGTTGACAGAGAGAATATACAAGACACCATGCAGTTTGTGTTATACGTATGTTATTTTTTTCTTTATTTTGTAATACTTTTTTTTTTTTTGGATAATGCAAAAGTTGTGTTGTTGTTGTGTTGTTATGCAAATAGTCACATGGAATGTAAAGGATCTCTGCTTCCCGGAAAAGTGGATGATGATACTGAGATATCTAAAAATACTTAAAGTTGATGTGGGCCTACTCCAAAAACACATCTTGATAGATGTGACTTCCATAGAATGCACAAACTATGGGTAGGAGAGATATATGGCTCACCCTCCCGGAGCTGAAAAGCTGGAATGATGTTATTAATTCATAAGGCTTTAGCACATGAGGTTTTAGAGGAGGGAGTTCTGCTCCATATAGTTATGAATACCTCTTTCGGGAAATTGAGTCTGTATAATATATATGGACCTAATAATGCTAATGCACCCTTTTTTTTGCTACCTTAGAAGCTAGACTATTAGCAGACACGTGTGCTAACAAGTTGATCGAGGCAGACTTTAAAGGGGTTGGCCACTTTGTTAGCACTTATTAAAACTCTAAAGAAAGCAATAAACTTCCTAATATATCTTCTGCAGCAAATCTGCCTGGTTTCCTTGCTATTGGAAGGCACGCCCCCTCAGTCCTGCTCTCATAGCTGCCTGTCTCGTCCATGCCTGCACGTGCACTAGTCCATGGAAGGCGTGTGCTGCTCCTGGGTCCTAAAGGCACCCTGCTTGTGTCAGAGAAGTTTCCTTCTGCTATGACTGCAATCCTGACTATACAGGGCTGAAGGGGCTTAGAGAAACTTGTTAGAAGCTGAAATAAAGAAACTTTGCAAGAGGAAGAGAGACTGAGGAGAAGCTGTGATTTACCTCACTGACTGCAGTCATGTAGCAGAGCCAGGAAGGTGCTGTGGACAACAAAGTGTGAGCAATCCTAGTGTCTGTCCTGTCTATGACCACTCTGCAATGTGATCTTATCACAGACATGTTTATTCCAGCCAGACCAACAGGTCAGGAGCTTTAACCCCTTCTGGGCTGTTAGTATGGCTGAGGTCAGTGATATCAGCAGCAGTCACTGATGTCATCTGTAAATATGTGCCCTCTCCTTCCTGCACACTGTATATAGTGATATATGATGCCCCCAATACAGTGATATGTGATCACCACTTTATACTGTATATAGTGATGTGTGACCCCCTGTATACAGTAATAGTTGACCCCACAACCACCATACACTGTATATAGTGATGTGTGACCCCCCCCCACACCACTGCATACAGAGATCTGTGAACCCCTGTACAGTGACCCCCTTTATACTGTATATACAGATGTGTGACCCCTTGTACACTGTATATAGTGATGTGTGACCCCCTGTACATTATATATATATATATATATATAATATATATATATATATATATAGTGATGTGATGTGTGACCCCCTGTACATTATATATAGTGATGTGTGACCCCCTGTACATTATATATAGTGATGTGTGACCCCCTGTACTTTATATATAGTGACTTGTGACCCCCCCCTGTACGTTATATATAGCTATTTGACTACACTCATTTTCCCTTTTTTCCCAGATGAAGGGTAGTCATATATTCATAGATGATTGATGGGCTGTCAGCTGGGAGCAGGTCGTATGATGATAGACAGGAGGCTCCTCTGTATGTCAGCAGATCGATTTGTGCAGTCCGTGCACCTAAACAGAAATCTATGACAGCTCAGAGCTGCCATAGATTTCTGGCTTCATTTGAGTAAAAAAACTGGTGAAAATGAACATAAATTTGTTGGGGTGACTGGTCACACCCTGTCTCTGCCATTGTCACGCCCTTTAAAAAAAAAAAAAAAAAAAAAGCGCAGTTAAAAATTTGCAAACACATAGAGGGAGATTTATTAAAACTGCTGTAAAGGAAAACTGGCTTAGTTGCCCATAGCAACCAATCAGATTCCACCTCTCATTTTCCAAAGGAGCTTTGAAAAATGAAAGGTGGAATCTGATTGGTTGCTTTGGGCAACCAAGCCAGTTTTCCTTTACACCAGTTTTGATAAATCTGTCCCATAGTTTGCAACTTTTTAACACCACTTTTTAGGAACAAGGGAAATAACTCCCCCCCTCATTCTGTTTTTGGCTTACATCCAGTGGCACAACTAGAAATGACTGGGCCCCACAGCAAATTTATGAAAAGGGTACCCCCCCTCCTTTACTGTTAGGACTGGGGCGTTCTTTCTATTGCTATCAGGAGCGTAGCTATAGGGGAAGCAGGGGAAGCGGCTGCTTTGGGGCCCAGACTCACAAGGGGCCCCCTCAGGAGGAATACTAAAATATCTTATAGTCAGGGCCCCCTCAACAGTATTATACAATGACATTATATATAGTATATATGTGTAGGAAACGGACGGAGCGACTGCCGGGCCTCGTCTGAGAGAGCAGTTTTGACCAGACACAGGAGTGGGGGATGCGCGAGTTGGGGGTTGCGAAGAAGTTGCTGAGGGGGGGCACCATTCTAAAATTTGCTGTGGGGCCCGGTCAGTTGTTTTTACGCCACTGATTGCTATGTCTTTACAACAGTTATTCACTGATAACTGGGTTATTGATATTATCTAAGAGGCTCTTGTCTCTATGGGAACACAGGTGGGCGGGGAGGTCATGTGACTGCTCCTCTAGACATGCTTGCTGCAGTGCATGCTGGGATTTTTACTTTCACTTTGCAGCTGCTCCTCCCACACAGCCTGTCTGAGGGAGCTCCTCCAGGGAAGTGTGTCATGGTGAACAGGTTAGATAAATGACGTACAGCCAGTACATGTCACCTGAGAAATACTTCATAGTGTTGGCTATTGTCTGGGGGAACTTTGGATTTTTGATACTTAGGGTGGCCAACCCCTTTAATTATGTAGAAGACAGGAAATTGGGGGACATAACTAAGAGTCAGGGAATAGCTAGACCAAAGGATAAAGTTATGGCTCCAGTGATAGAAAACACCTGGCTGACAGATCCTTGGAGATACCACAACCCAACTGAGAGATTATATACTTACATTTTGCCCTCTAAGCTTTCCTGGTCCAGAATTGATTATATACTGGTCCACAATGCTCTGTTACCTAGAGTAACATCAGTAAACATTGTGTTGTCTGATAACTTCCCTGTCCTATTGTCCTTGGCAGAAACTTTCTGTAAAGGACCAGACATACCTTTGTGGCTCATGCTCAGGAATGGTGGGCGGATTATGTAGCAACAAAAGGGGCCCATAGCACCAATACTTCTTTATTTTGGGACATGTCCAAGGCTGTATTAAGGGGAAGGATAGTCTCTTATGTTGCTGGGAAGATAGAGGAGATATCACATGGCTATTAAGCTGCTAGTCACCAATTATGGGGGACAAATACTACCTAGTACCTACATGATCCCACACTTTCATTATTGTCTAATTGAAAGGAGGCTTAACAAGTATGTAACAACTGGGCACTGGAAAAGGAGTTGCATCTCAAATCAGAATACAACGCCACTCTCTTAAGGTGATGATGGGCTTATGATAAATGATCCAAGTGGTATCAGTGAAACACTACAAAGCTACTATGCCTCGCTCTATAGCGATGACCATACTACTATAGATAAGAGAATGATCTTAGATGACGTTTCCCTCCCTTTTCTAGCATCTGAGCAATTTCAAATTTTAAATGACCCTATTACATCCGCTGAAGTGAATAATGCGATCAAATTCCTAAAATCCAGAAAAGCACCAGGCCCAGACGGACTTACGGCAAATTTTATAAAGCATTAAAAGACCAGGTGATTGATACTTTGGTCTCTCTTTTTAGTTTCAAAAGGTATTTATTTAATTAATGGTAAAATGGAGGGCAGGAAAAAGCATACGAGGTACATAAGAATACAGATTGGAGAAGTAGAGTTCTCCTACAATTGTAAGTTAATGATAAACATATTTGAAGAATGGTATCAATCATTAAAATTTAACAATGATAGAACAGTGTGGACTCATCCTTAAACATGGATTATTCAGTGCCTAGAGCATCCTATTAGAGGGACAAGAAGTATTGTAAATTAGGAGATTTAGAGCAGTTTAGCCAGGGGTTCCATATTTGTTAATAACGTTCCCTAGTATCTGTTAGTGTAACGTTTAATTTTTCGTATAAGGCTATACGATTCACTCTATGTATGACTGCTGATATCGAGAGAAGGTATTCGCAACCTACATGGTATGTGAATCCTGGCAGACATCAAAATATATTGAAGGAGTTTATAGGTGGTGTTAATTAATGTTGGTGGTTTAAGGCCTAGAAGGTATACTGGTGCTGACAAGGGGAGATCCTTTCCAAATACCTCAAACAGTCCTCTTTTTGTATTGGACCAGAATCGCCATACCACGGGACAAGTCCACCAAACATGAAGAGTGGTTCCTGTGTCTTGGCAACCTCTGAAGCATAAAGGAGAGACATTAGGATATACGAGATGTAGTCTGGAAGGCACTAAGTAGACTCTATTGAGAATCTTCAAAGAGGTTTCCATTAGGGTGACCTGCCAGCTTCCCTTACTGATTGTTGTACAATACTCGAACCATTGTTCTAATGTGAGGGTCTCCCCTAAATCCACCTCCCATCCATGCATGAATGCCAGTTTGGTGTCAGGGGGTGGCGAGTTCAGGGTAGAATAGATAGAGGAGAGGATTCCCTTCTTCAAAGCTCTGTATTTGCAAAACCTTTCAAATGTAGTAAAATCTATCACGCTTTGTGTCGGTATCAGGGAGGTTAGAAAGTGGAAGACTTGAGAAACTCTGAAAAGTTCAGAAGACGGAGGGGTAAAAGCAGAAACAAAGTATGCTCTGGACATGAGCTTAGTGCGGAGTAGAAAATCGCCAACATAACGTAGTCTGGTATGTTTCCAACAAACAAATGCAGGTAAACCTGGGGGGAATAGGGGGTTTCCAAATAGAGGGAGCATAGGGGAGACGGGACTTTGTAGTTTATATTTAAACCGTATTTTCCTCCAAAGTTGCAGCATAAGATTGGGAATTTTAGCAGCCGAATTAATTGATCCCAAAGGGATGTCAGGGGACCAGATTAATGCCAATGGTGATACTGGCCGTAATAAATCTGACTCCAAAATGACCCATTGCGGAGGATTAGGGATGGCAGGAAATGATACCAATTGTGTCAATCTGGCTGCTAGATAATAATTATAAAGATGAGGGACTGAAAGTCCACCCACCCTTTTATGTAAGTGCATAATACGCCTGGCTATTTGCGGTCCCTTATACGACCATATGAAGTGAAAGATTTCAGTCTGTAGGGATTTTAGGGCTGAACCTGTTATTGGAATGGGAAGGGATCGAAATAGGTACAATATCCGGGGAAAGGTAACCATTTTTATGGTGTGTATTCCTCCTATCCATGAGGGCGTAGGGGAATTCCAATTTATTAGTTCCTGATGGAGCTTCGGGATGAGACGGGCATAATTCCATTTGAAAGTCGAGTCAAGGGTTTTTGGTAAATTAATCCCTAAATAAGGGAGATAATTGTCTCTGCTTTTAAAACCAAAGTTGAGTGAAATCAAGTCTCGAATATTCAGGGATGTGTTACAATGTAGAATCTCAGATTTTTTGGCATTGATCTGAAGGCCAGAATAACTACTAAATGTAGCCAAACATTTCTTTAAGTTAGGTAACGTGGTCAGGGGTCTCGTAATTGTAAGAAGCATATCATCAGCAAAAAGACTAACTTTATATTCGCGAGGACCTATTTTTACTCCTGCTATGTTTGGGTCAGTATGGATCTTTATGGCCAACGGTTCAATAGCCAACGCAAAGAGGGCGGGAGAGAGGGACAACCTTGATGAGTACCTCGATAGATGTGAATAGAAGTAGGGTCATTAGTCGGCAATTTAAGAAAGGCTGTTGGAGTCGTGTATAATGTTTGTATGGAACGTAGAAAGCTCCTGATATACCCATGGTGGACATAACCTGGTAGAGGTACGACCAAGAAAGGCTGTCAAAGGCCTTTTCAATATCTAAGGCCAATAAAGAGAAAGGTTGAGAGTTCGTATTAGCCCATTGAATAAAATTACAGACTTTCCTTACATTGTCTGGTGCCTGTCTACCAGGGATAAATGCCACCTGGTCATAATGGATCAGTGTAGGAAGATAATAGATGAGGCGTTAAAATGGAGGTTAAAATTTTAAGGTCCACATTAAGCAGAGATATGGGGCAATAATTTGCGGGGTATAAGGGGTCTTTATCAGGCTTTGGTATCACTGTTATAAGTGCGTTAAGCATATCAGATGGGAGTTTACCCCCATGGAGGACATAATTACATAAATTCTTTAAGTTGGGTGTCAAGATATCTTTAAATTTTTTGAAGTAAAGTGCTGAAAACCCATCTGGGCCTGGGGATTTGCCCAATTTAAGGGACGCTATTGCTATATCTATTTCTTCATCCGTAATGTTAAGGTTAATAGATTCCCTAGTGGATGAAGATAAGGTTGGTATCGTTAGAGTTGCAAGAAATGAGGATATATCTGCTTTGGGAGGGTCGGTGGGTGGAGAGTACAATTGTTGGTAAAAAGCATGGAATTGTTGGTAAATTGTAGTCGGATTGGAGATGTTAACATCAAAATCATCCCTAAGAGCTGTGGTTATGTGATCTACTATTGAGGGATCTGTGAGAAGGGATTCGTTCAATCTCCAGGTAAAGGGACACCGGGAGGGAGAATCCAAATTAAATTTAGCCAATACCAGATCATGATCCAACCAGGCGCAAGGAATATGTCTCACATATAAAAGACGGGGGAGGAGTCTTGTGGAAGCTAAAATCCAGTCTTTCCTAGTGTAATGGTGATGTACAGGGGAAAAATAAGTATAGCCATTTTGAGGACCGTTATACTCTCTCCAACAGTCAGCTATGTCTAGTCCTTGCATAATCCACCGCACCAAATTTTTTGACTTGGAGGACAATTTGTTCGCTACAGGGGAGGACCTGTCCAATTGTGCATTGAATGTCATATTAAAATCCCCACACCAAACAATTGATGAGGGATAGCATTGCATCCAAGGTGTGGAAGAAAGAAACAGGCTGACTATTGGGAGCGTAAGAGTTAACTATACATAAAGGGGTATCGTATAGTGATCCCACCACTATTTTATACCGTCCCTCAGGGTCTACCACAGTGGTCTCAATTTGGAAAGGTAAGGAGTTTTTAATAAAAATGGCCACTCCTCTGCTTTTAGAGGGGTATGGGGCATGCGTCAACATAGTATATCGATTATGGAAGTATCTGGGGCAGGAGGTCGGAGTGAAATATGATTCTTTGATACAAATAATATCAGGTTTAAGCCAGTCGTATTGAAGGAAAGCTTTACGCCTCTTTTTTGGAGAATTAAACCCCCTAGCATTATGAGATATGATCTTACACATGGCTAGTGTATAAAGTAGTGCTTAGATCCTGGAATGAGGGAACATGTCCAGAGCATATGGAGAGAAAGGAAAAAGGACTACAAGATGAAGTAAAGACCGGGGGAGTCCATCGAGAGTCACACAAAAGTATTACAATAAAAGAATCAGCAACACATAAGTATAAACTCAGCAGAACTATTAGAACAATAATAACAATAAGGGGCCACTTGTCGAGCCAAACGTGTTGACATCGTATCCTGAAACGCACATGGCGTGAAAGGAACATGGAGCCCAAGCTCCGCGGCAATAAGCTTAAATAATGACTTGTAAAGGGAAGGAGATATGAGTAGAAAACAAGAAAGAAGAAAGAGAAAAAATAAAGGGGACGAAGAGAGAAAAGAAAAAGGAAGAAAGGGGAGGGCATATAAACAAGGCATACCCTTCCAAAACAAGAAGTGAGGTGGACGGTGGAGCCCTCCAAAAAATTGGGAACAGCTGAACGTACTGTAAATACAGGTTGTGGGACGCGCCCCTCCACCCCAGCCACCAACAGCGGATCGGGCGTCAAAAGTACCCTATCACAACCCCAGTCATTGTCCACGGTAGGAGGAGGCACCGCCACAAGTAGGTAGCAAGGGAAAGAACAGTCGAACAAAATAAACAGACACGAATAGTCCCGTATCCAGAATAAGGGAACTCAATGAATTAGTTAGTAGAGACCTACGGTGTGGAAGGGCAGGGTTCTACCGTAGTAACACAAGAAAGTTGAACTTCTCAGAGAGCCGTTCAGAGTGTCACAAACTTCAAGTAGGATCCCGGGAGCACCCAGGAGCTTTTGGTAGGGCAGGAAGAGGCTGTCGGCGAGTGTGCCACAATCTCGTTGGCCATTGTGGTAAAGGTGTGGGAGCAGCAGGTTGGTCATATGGAACACCTTCCCGTTGTAGCATGTCAAAGCCCTCTGAAAGATCCTTGATTGCGTAGTCGCGGCTACCGATCCTGCAGGCGATATGAAAGGGGAAGCCCCATCTGTAGCGTATTTGGGCTCTTTGAAGGGCTAAGGTTAACGGACGCATCGATCTTCTTTTTTCCAGTGTAACTGGCGTCAGATCAGCATACAACTGCACAGAGGAATCAACCCCCGGAAGAGCCTGTAAATTACGTGCCGCTGATAAAAGTTGATCTCGCATTTTGGGGTAGTGTAACTTCAGTACAATGTCCCGAGGTACATTGGTATTTCTTGGGCGTCCCAGAGCTCTATGAACATGTTAGAGTCCACTTGAGGCAACAATGCTTGGAATAGATTGAGAACTGTGGGTTGCAGAGCAGTTATGGTTTCTGGCATACCTCTGAGTCTAATGTTGGCTCTGCGATTACGGTTTTCCAGGTCTTCCAACTCATATTCTAACGCCTTTAATCTCTGAGCGTGCCCGTCCAGTCGAGTGTTATCGGCGTCCATAGCATCTGCTACCTCGTTCATCTTCTCTTCCAGGTCAGATACCCTGGTACCCAGGTCCTGGATCTGCTTAGTAAAGTCCGCCACTGCCTTGGACAATTCTGTAGTAAACAGTGATTGAATATTTTCATAAAGCTCAGTCGGGTCAAAGACTGGAGGCCGGTGATTCCACTGCAGGCTCAGGTTCAGAGGGCAATAGCGAGCTGGTACTGCCAGTTGGTGAGTCAAGATGTTCCATATTAGATGGTTGTGGGGTACAAAAGAGCTCCGGTAGCGTTTGGCAGAATGAAGAGAAGCCCTGCATTTTCTTCTTTTGTGACCTTGCAGGCATACCTTGTGCAGACGCTTAAAGCAGATAAGTAGACAGATCAGAAATCAAATAAAAAATTGGGTTGGAGTATAAGGGGCCTCCAAAAAACATCATGCCGCGGGTGAGGCGGATTGTATCAGTGATGGTTAAACATCATGGTGGCAAGCACCGTGATGTTGTAACAGTCCTCCTGACTATAGTTAGGGCCGAAGGTTCTGCAGCGCAGGGAGCAGAGGCATATGCGGGTTTATAGCTCCGGAATCAAATCTGGGGGGTCCTCTTTAACGGTCTGTGGGACCTGTATGTTATGGAGGTGCGTCAAAGTGGAACGCAGTGGGTCCTCCAGATGTGGTGGGAGGAGGGTGAGGTAGTTGGGCTGTATGTCTAGTACAGGTAAGGAGAGCGCCCCGTGGACTTACCGCTTCCAACAGGTAAGATGGCTGTCTCCTGGATTGAGCGCTGGAGAGATGTCGTAGATTGTGATATTTAAAGGGGGCTAGGGGTAGGGACCAAGGCACATAGAGCAGAGCGATCCGCAAGGGGGAAGGCTGAGGTTCAACTCCTACACTGTGTTCAGGGAGATCCTGCATGGCAGCTAGGGTTTCCCAGTAGTTGTTAGGGGGTGACCTGTCACTCCTCCGCTCCCCCGGCGTATTGGGCAGGCAGGCACGCGACTAGACCTGCAAAAGAATGGCAGGAACCCCCAATATGGCGGCCGGGGTTCTGAGGATACTTGCTGTTGGCAGGTAAGGGAGCTGTATTGGGGTTTTTACCTGACCTGCAGTATGTGTAGGAGCGATTGCTGTTCCTCCTTGGCTGCTGGCAATGTCCCAATGCTGTTGGCCGGTAGTTTCGGGCCGACGGGCGGGCCTGCCTCGTGGCGGCGCCTGAACTCGAGGCGAGGTCTCAGGTCTTCAGCTAGGCCTCGGGTGTATCTCTGCAGCGCTGGGGATCTGGCGGTCTCCGTGTGGTCCGATCAGCCTTCAGAGGTTCGTGGAGAAAGAATATAGTGGTTTTGGACCTCTAGTTAGGATAATGAAGGCAATGAATGTAGATTTTAATCGAGATAGACGGAGCTGTGTGGAAATTAGGTCTCTCTTTTTAATGGAGGGCTGGGATCTGAGGGGTTGTCAGTAGGGATGAGCGAATCGACTTTGGATGAAACATCTGAAGTTGATTCGCATGAACCTTCGTTAGAATACTGTACAGAGTGAGTGCTGTGTACAGTATTAGAATGTGTTGGCTCCTATGAGCCCGAAGTTTATTACTTCGAAGTCTCTAGAGACTTCAGGTAATAACTTCAGAAATTAATTTCTACTGTAAAAAAACCTTTTACCAAACTCTGGTTCGGTTCCAATGTACCACTTGGAACTGAAACCACATTTGGTTAAAGGTTTTTATCAGTAGAAATTTATTTCTGAAGTTATTACCCGAAGTCTCAAGAGAACGAAGTTATATGCAAATCGACTTCGGATGTTTAATCCGAAGTCGATTCGCTCATCCCTAGTTGTCAGCATCAGCAGCCGTGTCCTATATTAAATTACTATTAAAAGCAGGCAAAGATCCTACACAACTGAGCTCCTACAGACCCTTATCATTAATAAATGTTTTAACCTTTGTCCAAAATTATCGCAGGTCGTCTGCCTACCATTTTACCCTCTTTCATAGCTCCCCAACAAGTGGGATTTACCCAGGGACGTGCAGCGGTCTCAAACGTTAGAACAGTCCTGACTATACCTTATAAATAAAAAGTGTATGCTTTGTGAAGTGTATGCTTTCTATCATAATGGCTTTAGGCCAAAAAGTGAAGTTCTGACAAAAGTTCTCACAAAAATAAAGACAAAATATTCAGCCTTGAGTTAGAACATTCTAATCTAACGATAATGTGAAAATGCAAACTTCAGAATGAGAATAACTGAGTATGACAAAGGAGGGGAGAACCCCTTTTGAGGAGACAATAACAAAATAGAGTATGTATGATTTCCTTCACAGACCAAATTCACTCCAAGTTTCCTTTCAAGTATCCTTTAAAGCAGTGATTTTCAACCAGTGTGCCTCCAGCTGTTGCAAAACTACAACTCCCATCATGCCCAGGCAGCCTACAGCTATCAGCCTACAGAAGGGCATGGTGGGAGTTGTAGTTTTGCAACAGCTGGAGGCTCACTGGTTGAAAATCACTGCTTTAAAGCTTTTTCATTAGAGCTTTGGCAGTGATGCTCCACTTAAAGGGGTTCTGCAGTTGTTTAAAACTGATGATCTATCCTCTGGATAGATCATCAGCATCTGATCGGCGGGGGTCCAACACCTGGGACCCCTGCCGATCAACTGTTTGAGATCAGCAGGGGTCCTGGGTGTCGGACCCCCGCCGATCAGATGCTGATGATCTATTCAGAGGATAGATCATCAATTTTAAACTACTGCAGAACCCCTTTAACCCACCTTACGCTAGTTACACCGCGTCTAGCTTGCGCTATGATTTCTGATTGTAATTGTTTACAAAATTGCATTATGTTTCTAGGATTTCAACTGTTTATTGTTCTCTTACCTCTTGGTCTGCCTCTCTGGGTACATGCTACACCCTAATTTGTTCATACGACACTGTCTCTATTCCCCAGCAACGTGATTTCTTCTCTAAATGTGAGCAGATTTAACCACTTGGATTCCGGAGGTTATTTTGTTTTTTCTTTTTAATTTTTTTTCCCTATCTTCCTTGAGCCATAATGTTTTTATTTTTCCGTTAACATATTCTTTGCAGGACAAGTTGTACTTTCTAATGCCACCATTTAATATGACAGTGTAGTGAGAAGCGTAAAAAAAAATTCCAAATGAGGGGAGTTGGGAAAAAAAGAGTAATTTCTCCATCGTTTTACAGGTTTTGTCCCTATGGCCTTTCACGGGCGGTTTCAGACGCGGTGATGCCCATGATGTTTATATTTTTTTGTATTCATGTATTTATTTTTTATTCTACGGAAAGGGGGGTGATTTCTTTTTCTTTTTTTTTTAAACATATGTTTTATTTTGTAATTTTCTCCCCATACAAAATGTAAATAAACATACAGAATTTTGCTCCTCAAAACAAGGCCCAAAAAAGAGCTGTCGTCCCAGAAACCCCCAATATTTCGGCTATGGCTTCCCTATAAGACTTTCAACGTACCTAGAGACCCCTGAATATCCTCTATCATATACCACGTGGTTTGTTGAAATGGGGACATCATTTTATGGACTACCGATGTTGGAGAATGCTGGACCATAAAACCTCTCCAAGACCGAAACCATTTTTTCCCCCAGGTCTCTGGATACTGCAGGGATTCCAGCCACTCTAAGTGAAATATTTTGTTGAGTTGATCCATTATCTCCCCTATGACCGGTACTGTCGGGGTCAGCCAGTGATTCAGTAAACACCTCTTTGCTGCCATGACCAATTTATGTCCAATCGGAGAAAAATTTCTACCTCTGTTGGGTTCTGAATCATGGGCATTCCCCTCCTCCTCAGCATGTAATATAACTAGCGGTGCCGTCAATGGTCCTGCATAAGCACTCACTGAATGTGTCATGTCCTCTATCGCCTTCCAAAAATCGGCTAACATAGGGCAATTCCAAAGACCATGCCACAAGTCAGATCCAGATAATCCACATCTGGGACAGACCTTTAATCTATCAGGTTTCAGGGGGGAAACCGGTAAATCAAAGGCAAATATTGCATGGTGTAATATTTTAATATGTGATTCCCTCCAGAGTTCATTTACCACTGCCGTATAGAGTGCATGTATACCCTTAGTGACTACAGGTAAGATCTTCTCAATACCTAGTATTTTGCCCCATTTTTTGAAGATTTTCTCGGGGTCCTTAGTCCTAATTTTGTCTCTCACAGGTGTATAAAGTCCTGAGATAGTTGGCCTACCCCTATTGCCCACAAATTTATCAAAATCATTTGGTATCCACTCATGGGACAAATCACGTTTCAGACCCCCCACATAGTGCTTAATCTGCAAATAAGGGAGAAAGCTAGATAGTCCTAGCTCATATCTCTCTCTCAGCTCCGTAAATGTCAGCCATCTTCCCTCCTTATCGTGGAACAAATCTTTAAATTTTCTAATACCTTTAATATTCCACTGGTGGAATAGGGTACTATCCGATCCTGGCATGAAGGAAGGATTTCCTCTGATGGGAAGGTGTTTGGAGATTTGATATGGTAAGAGAAAGAATTTCCTTAATACCTTCCATGCTATAATAGTATCTCTCAGGACTAAGGAATGTTTCAAATGAGCAGGCAACTTGAAGATCTTATTGTGTAATAATGCCACCAGATCCCACGGCTTAGCTAGTTGTTGTTCCATGGTAATATTGGAGTAAAATGAGGAGTGGTTAACCCAGTCGAGAATATGTCGACTAATACACGTTAGGTTATATCCCCTCAAATCCGGGAAATTCATCCCGCCTTGTTCTCTGGGCAGTTTTAGTTTTTCCATAGAAATTCTCGCTCGCCTTCCCCTCCAGACAAAATAAATAAATCTGCTCTCAAGTTGTTTAATGTCTGAGTGCCTCAGGAGCAGAGGTATTGTCTGTAAAGGATAGAGGAGGCGAGAAACGCACATCATTCTAATAAGATGACATCTCCCTGCCAGTGATAGTGGTAAATTCTGCCATCTGTCTAAGTCTCCAACAATCTTGGAGATTGAGGGAGGGAAATTCAGTTGGTAGAGAGAATGTGGATCTCTCCCGATCTTAACTCCTAGGTATGTGATATGCGATTTAACCTGAACTCCTAGATCCCCGGGATCGCCGGCACCCGTACCTTTTCCCGTTGCCCCAAATACAACAATTCGCATTTAGACATATTCACCCTATATCCTGAATATTGGCCGAAGTCAGATAATGCTTTGAAAATACCACGGAGGTGGTTCTGTGGGCTGGCCAGGAACAGGACCACATCATCGGCAAACAATGCTATCTTTACCCGGGTAGTCCCTATTTTTATCCCTTCAAATAAAGCTGATTCATTCAGATACCTGGCTAAAGGTTCTAAAGCCAGATTAAAGAGTAGGGGCGATAGAGGGCACCCTTGCCTAGTCCCCTTGCAAAGCGGAAAAGGAGCCGAGAGAAAGCCTGGAGTATATACCTGTGCCGTGGATTGTTATATAGTTTGGTTATAAATAATCTAAAGGCTCCCTCTAATCCCAGCTTGTCTAATACGGCATTCAACCACTGCCAACGCACATTGTCGAATGCCTTCTCGGCATCAACTGTTAGCAGAGCCGGAGATTCCCCCGCATTCAGAAGTAAATGAACCCTATCTAGAGCTGTGAGTACTGTTCTAATATTAGTCACTGCTGACCTCCCTTTAATAAAGCCTGACTGCTCAGGTGTTATCACCAGTGGAAGAAATATCGCTAATCTGTCAGCTAGGATTTTGGCCAGTAATTTAGTATCCACATTTATAAAACACTAGCAGAAAGACCCGGCTTCGCCTGGGTATATTTCATCTATTTATTTAATGTTTCTGTGTGTCGTTGCAGAGAGAAAGTCAATGCAGCTGACAGACATTGATTTTTACCTTCATTTTTTCAATCCCTATTGGCTGCGGAGTGGGAGGGGGTGTGGTTTAATGGGACACGGGGGAGGGGTTAAGTCCTTCATTTCAGGGTGGCCTGAATTATAGGTTAATGCCATGGTAATTTGAGGAAACACAATGGGTAGCAGTGGAAGAAAACATTGCTTTGCGCGGGTATATTTAATCTATTTCATTTAATGTTTCTGTGTGTCGTTGCAGAGAGAAAGTCATCCTCCCTCCCATCCCTGCAGCTGACAGATGTTGATTTTTACCTTCAATTGTTCAATCTCCATTGGCTGCGGAGTGGGAGGGGTCATGGCCTGACTGAGTCGGGGGCGTGACGTTGCAAGACCTGGGGCGGGGTTTTAAGTCCTTCTTTTGATGGTGGCCAGAATTACAGGTCGATGCCATGGTAATTTATGAGGACACGCCATGGGTAACAGTGGAAGAAAACATTGCTTTGCACGGGTATATTTAATCTATTTCATTTAATGTTTCTGTATGTTGTTGCAGAAAGAAATCCAACTTCCCTCCCACCCCTGCAGCTGACAGAAGTTGATTTTTACCTTCATTTTTTCAATCCCCGTTGGCTGCGGAGTGGGAGGGGGCGTGGCCTGACAGAGTTGGAGCGTGGTTTCCCGAGATCTGGGGCGGGGGTCAGAGTGTCATGAATTACAGGTCGATGACATGGTAATTTATGGGGACCCGCAATGGGTAGCAGTGGAAAAAAACATCTTTTATTAGTACTGAATGGTCGTAGTCTAAAATTAGTCAATTTCATGTACGATTTTTGTGTGTCGTTGCAGAGAGAAATTCACCCTCCCACCCCTGCAGCTGATTTTTTTCAATCCCTGTTGCCTGCGGAGTGGGAGGGGGCGTGGCCTGGCAGAGTTGGGGGTGTGGATTATCAAGATGCTTCGAACGGTTGTAGTCTGAAATTAGTCTATTTCAACTAAAATTTTGTGTGTCATTGCAGAGAGAAATTCTCCCTCCCACCCCTGCAGCTGACATAAGTTTATTTTTCCCTTCATTCTTTCAATCCCTGTTGGCTGCGGAGTGGGAGGGGGCATGACCTGACAGAGTTGGGGGTGTGGCTTAGCAAAGCACTTTGTATAGGTGATTTAATCTATTTCATTTAATGTTTCTGTGTGTCGTTGCAGAATGGCTGCAGAGTGGGAGGGGGTGTGGTCTGACAGAGTTGGGGGCGTGACTTAGCAAGACGATTCGAACAGTTGTAGTCTATAATAAGTCTATTTTATCTAAAATTTTTGTGTCGTTGCAGAGAGAAATTCACCCTCCCACCCCTGCAGCAAACAGAAGTTTATTTTTACCTTTATTTTTTCAATCCCCCGAGTCGGGGGCGTGGATTAGCAAGACGCTTCACATGGGTGTATTTAATCTATTTCATTTAATGTTTCTGTGTGTCATTGCAGAAAGAAAGTCAACCTCCCACCCATCCCTGCAGCTGACAGAAGTTGATTTTTACCTTTATTTTTTCAATCCCTGTTGGCTGCGGAGTGGGAGGGGGCGTGGCCTTACAGAGTCGGGGCGTGGCTTAGCAAAGCGCTTCGCATAGGTGCATTTAATCTATTTCATTTAATGTTTCTGTATGTCGTTGCAGAATGGCTGCGGAGTGAGAGGGGGCGTGGCCTGACAGACGGGGCGTGGCTTAGCAAAAGGCTTCGAACGGTTGTGGTCTATAATCAGTCTATTTCATCTAAAATGTTTGTGTGTCGTTGCAGAGAGAAATTCACCCTCCCACCCCTGCAGCAAACAGAAGTTTATTTTTACCTTCATTTTTTTAATTCCCATTGGCTGCGGAGTGGGAGGGGGCGTGACCTGACAGAGTCGGGGGCGTGGATTAGCAAGACGCTTCGCATGGGTGGATTTAATCTAATTTATTTAATGTTTGTGTGTGTTGTTGCAGAAAGAAAGTCAACCTCCCACCCATCCCTGCAGCTGACAGAAGTTGATTTTTACCTTTATTTTTTCAATCTCTGTTGGCTGCGGAGTGAAAGGGGGTGTGGCCTGACAGAGTTGGGGGTGTGGCTTAGTGAGACCTGGGGCGGGGGTTTTAAGTACTTCTTTTAGGGTGGCCTGAATTAAATGTCAATACCATGCTTATTTATGATCCCACGCAATAGACAGCAGTGGAGGAAAACATCTTTTATTACTACTGAACTGTAGTAATAGAAAAAAACATAAGTTATATTTATGGTAACCGGAATACCTTTAACAGTGTCAGTAAATAGAAATGGATGAGATCCTCAGCTGCTGATAATTACCTGGTTGTTATGGAAACCTGCCCTCCCTGTGTGTGCCTTTGCAGAGAATGGCAGTTGGAGTTTAAAACCAAAGTTCCCAGTTGTAATGTTGGCTAATGGAGATCATATTTTGGGAATATCTCGGGAATGGTACTTCCTAGAGAGATGAAACCTGGTCTAAAACCTTCCCGGACACCTGATGTACCTGTGTGCCGAATTTGGTGAAAATCGGTCCAGTAGTTTGGTTGCGCATAGAGAACAGACAGACAGACAGAAACTCATTTTTATATTATTAAGAGATATGGGACGATAAGACCCCGGTTGTTGTGGGTCCTTCCCAGGTTTAGGGAGTAACTTGATATGAGAAGTACCTTCCTTGTCAGGCTGTGCTGTCCCATTAAGAATATCATTATACCAACGTAATAGCTTAGGTGCAATTCTCGGCAATAGGGACTTGAAATATTCTCCCGTGAAACCATCCGGTCCCGGAGCTTTGGAATTTCCAAGCTGTTTAACTGCATAATGTAACTCCTCAATTGAAATATCTGCATTTAACACATTCAATTGGTCTGCAGTAAGTTTTGGGAGAGTTACGTGATCTAATAAGGTATTTGACAGGTCAGCATGAGAGTCATCCCTATAAAGATCCTTATAAAAGGAACCCAGTAAAGAGTTAATCTGTGATGGATCAGTTACTAGGTTCCCCTCTGCATCCCGGAGTCCAGAGATACAGTGCACATGCCGCTGGCCTTTCGCCAAATTCGCCAATAGGCGACCTGACTTATTGCCATACTTGTGCAGTTTAGCCTCAAAACGCTCTCTATTCAATAGTTCCTTGTCGCTAAGCCACTGTTCAAAGACCCGGCGTGCCTCAACCCACTGCCTCTTATGCTCAACAGATGGACAGTTGGTAAATTGCAGGTATGACTGTCTGACTTTCTGACTCGCCTGGTTCAAATGAAGCAAAATCTGCTTCTTCATATGAAAGACATAACTCATGATTTTGCCTCTCATCACCACCTTTGAGGCATTCCAGAAGAGTTTCGGATTATCCTCATGGGCTGCGTTATCATTTGCGTATTCCTCCCACCATCCCTCCAGCTTGTTCACAAAATCTACCTTAGACATCAGCTGGGCAGGGAATCTCCAGATGTAATCGGATCCCATGGGGAAAGTATCTTTTAGCACAATTAAAATCGGGGCATGATCTGAGATAATCATGTCCCCGATCACTGTCCTCTCCACTCTAGTCTGTAGGGAGCTATGGACCAAAATGTAATCGATCCGAGACCATGACTGTTGGGCATGAGAAAAAAACGTCAAGCTCCTATCATCTGGATTGAGCATACGCCATGGATCTACCATGTCCGTGGCTTGCATCAAAGTGTGCAAGACCTTGTCATGAGAACTGTCTGTGTCACGTACTTGGAGAGATCTCTTCCTATCTTCCCCAGGGTGCACCACGGAGTTAAAGTCCCCTCCCACTATCTTGAAGGGGCAACTATCCGCCATCATCAAACCCTCCAACTCCCTGAAGAACCCAGATTTGGCCGTATTGGGGCCGTAAATATTGTATACGCTATACTGGATACCTTGTACCAGGAGAGACACTTGTATCCATCTACCCTGACCGTCAGTCTTAGAACCTAATATCTGACATTGGAATTGTTTGTTTAATAAAATGAGAACCCCCGCCTTTTTGTGGACTAACGCAGAACCCAGCACCTGACCAACCCACAGTTTTTTCATTCTATCAAAATCCGCCACCCCCAAATGAGTCTCTTGTAGCAACACCACATCTGGGTGCATCTTTTTGAGATGTCTCAACACCATCCACCTCTTATTGGGGGACTTCAACCCCTTAATATTCCAGGAGATGACTTTCATATTGGGGCATACAAAGAGTGTTAGAATGTCGGTGGTGTTGAGGACGAGGACTATGCACCACAAAGACCAAGAAATATTGCAGCGCTGAGAAAACTAAACCATAACCAAATAAACCCCATCCCCCTCCCTCCCCCCTTCCTCCCCCCCAACACAAGATCCCGTCATACCCTTCTCCAACCAAGATTTCACACACCTTTTATTAACTCCCTTTTTTCTGGGTCACCTTCCTTCCCCCCTCGCTATGACAGTCAACCTCGAACATAGCCCACAGATTAGCCCGTTCTCCATATTGCCCTTTACACATTCCCGGCCAGCAGACTCGGCTACAACCAGGTCTCCTCCGGGCAGGATCAGTAAAATCTCCTTCCTCTAAACTGGAGGATTAAACCACCAAATCTACGCAACTTGGGTGCGGAAAACAATTACATGAAAACATAAAACAAAACCAACAAAAGCAGGATTATAACTCGCCGCACTTGTGTCCTTAAAGGGTTTCTGTCACCAGATCTGGGCATATTAAACAGGATGACATTTGCAATGTGCAAATGTCACCTGATGCCCAATCTGGCATTAATTTTTCTATAGGTGCCCCCGTTTTTGATAAAAATCATGTTTTATTTTATGCTAATTAGGCTTACTAGGTGCAAGGGGCGGTTACCTCGCACCTAGTAAGCTCCGTTTGCCCACCCGCGGTCACGCCTACCTTGACTTGATTGACAGGGCCAGGCAGCTTGTTGGATCCTCTGCCGGCCCTGTGCTCCATTCAAATCCCGCGCCTGCGCCGTGCGGAATAAAAGCGGCGCAGGCGCAGTGAGCGGCGCTGGCCGCCGGGCTCCCGGCTACCTCACTGCGCCTGCGCCGATGACGTCACACGTCATCGGCGCAGGCGCAGTGAGGTAGCCGGGAGCCCGGCGGCCAGCGCCGCTCACTGCGCCTGCGCCGCTTTTATTCCGCACGGCGCAGGCGCGGGATTTGAATGGAGCACAGGGCCGGCAGAGGATCCAACAAGCTGCCTGGCCCTGTCAATCAAGTCAAGGTAGGCGTGACCGCGGGTGGGCAAACGGAGCTTACTAGGTGCGAGGTAACCGCCCCTTGCACCTAGTAAGCCTAATTAGCATAAAATAAAACATGATTTTTATCAAAAACGGGGGCACCTATAGAAAAATTAATGCCAGATTGGGCATCAGGTGACATTTGCACATTGCAAATGTCATCCTGTTTAATATGCCCAGATCTGGTGACAGAAACCCTTTAATTTTAAAGGATATAATGTGGCAGCAGCAGTCAGTGGGTTTCATCTCCCATTCTTCTCTGTTTGGGAGACCTTCTTTCTCTGGGTACTGACTCCCATGACGGTCTATCTCCCACATCGCCTTGACTGTGAGAGTTCCATTTAGGACTGTGGGAAGCTGCTTCCTGCTGCTCCGTGATGTAAACTAAGTTTGGCGATGACGAGCGCTCCCGTTGTTTGTCCTGTGACAAAAGAAACTCCTCCGCTGCTTTGGGATCATGGTAGGTGGTGATCGTGCCATCTTTATGTGTCACTCGCAGGTTGGCTGGATACTGCAGTTGGATCTTTATTTGTTTCCGGAATAAAGCTGAACACACCGAACTAAAGCTTTTTCTTTTTTTTTGCCACCGCTGCAGAGTAGTCGGCAAATAGCAATATATTATGGCCTCTGAGTATCAACGGCGCTCTCCGGAGCCTGTAAGCTTTCAGTATGGCCTCCTTATCATTAAAGTCCAAGTATCTCATAATGACCTGGCGTGGTCTGGACTTCAAACCCGGGTGTACAGTATCCGGTCCATTCTGCAGATCGGGAGGGGGTCCCACACGGTGAGCCCTTTCTACTTTGTGCAGACCCTCCAACCCCAGCGCCAAAGGAAGCTCCGATTCACAGATAACTTTCAGGGCCTGAGGCCCAATGGTTTCCGGCAGTCCCACCAACCTCAAGTTATTTCTCCTCGAGCAGTTCTCGAGGTCTTCCAGGCGGTCCTTCAATATAACATTTTGGGTGCACAAATCCTGGAGACGATGATGTGCCCTGGCTGCATCTTCCTCCATTACAGCCACCCGTTGTTCCAACTCTTCAAATCTCTGGTCATGTTGTAATATGGCCTCTTGTATTTGTTGAAGAGACATCGACAATGTCTTTGATAACGTGTCTCTAATATCAGGGGCCAGGTACTTGGCTACCTCGATAGCCAGTTGTTTATAGTCGAGATTGTGAGGCCCAAAAGGATGGGCGCTTACCCTGTCATCTTCTGACACAGTTACATTCTGGCTGGCATCCTTCAGAGCAACTGGGGACGCAGGGCGGGAATCCGCCATCTTGCTTAGCATGGCCGGACTGTCTGCGGACTTGCGGCTGGATATCTTTCGGCTCCCGCTCCTCAGAAGATAACGGTCCATGGACCGGAGAGTGCAGAAAAGCAAGAGGGATCTCTCCCACACCTCAAGTCCCCCTCTGCAGTGAGAATTGGCGGAGCGGTGCACTCGTTAGCGAGGTCGGGGAGCGGAGCTACTTTACTCCGCGGCTAGCATCCCGGATCCGGAAGTCAGGGGGGTGATTTCTTATGTTGGCCTGCCACCTGCTGACCAAAGTAAGAATTGCAGTTCCAATGTAGCATAGTGAATTCAATTGATAAGAAGCCTGGAAGCACGCTCTTCCTGGATTTCTAGCTTTTTAGATGCTGTGATCACACTTAACCATGTCATCTAAAGGCTGTAATGACCACGTTTGGCATTATTGAAACAGCAGATACCCTGCAGTTTGAAACAGCAGAGACCCGCACGGCCATAGTCTTTGCTGCAAGCGCGAAGGGTGCCATGTTTACCCATCGCTCCAGCACCGTACATGTACGGCGCTGGTAGCGAAAGGGTTAATAGTCAGAAACATGTTTTTTGAAAGGAGTCTTTGTTAAAATATGTACCTCACAGTTGACTAAACACCTATTTACCTTCGGAAAAATATACTTATCCTAACAGCTCCTCTTCATATGCCATATTAGGGAATATTGTATATATCTTGGTTTTCAGTAGTGCGTCCATTTCTTGTGGTCCCATCCTTGTATTAGATGGTCAGTGTGATGAAATGGTTGGTAACAGTGCAACCCTCTATGCTGCACCCGCACCACTGTCCCTACCTTCTGGCAGCATTCGTCATGACGGCCCACAACTGGACAGCATTCACGTCTTAGCTAAGTGCAGGTGCCTAAACCAGAAAAGAGTAGTAAAACAGAAAGAGGTGAAAACCAGACAGGCCAAACTGGGACTGGATCAGGATCCAAAATCAGATACAAAACACAGCAAAGTGAAACCAGTAGATAATGTCAATGATGAAGGCAGCGGGCAAAGGCAAGGTCACAACAGGCAGAGTCAAATACCAGGAGGTCATATCAGGGGCAAAATCAGTAATTAGAAGCAAAGTGACAGGAAAAAGGTCATAGATCACAGTAGAAAACACATGAGAATACCAATCATAGACACTTGTGGCCTGCAACTGCCTGTTTTATTGGCCGACCTCATGAGGCATGTGAGGCAGCACAGAGCCTTTTTGGTCCGGCGTCCTAGCTCCTTGATGGATCGAGCAGTCCCCTGTCAGCACAGACAGATAAGTACATAACAGTCAGACATTCATGTGAATGTCTGACATACCGTACTTCAGAGGAAAGGTATGGCTGGCTGCAGCTCCCTGTGGTGATCAGCTGTTGATATATTGTTGATAATTGAATAATGATTATTGAAGAATAATTAAAATAAAGAGATAATCCTGGAGAAACTTTTCTTATAAGGGTGCTGGCACACAGTGCAGTTCTGACATTCAGGATACAGTTTCAACCAGTTTAGCAGCCTGGTATTCCGCATAGTGGGAATGATTTAATTCATTTCAGCTAGCTACAGTAAAAAACTGCATCCCGAATGGATGTCAGAGCTGGTGATGATCCACTGTTATTTTTCCTAGAAATATATAAATAGGCAACTGGGCATTGTCAATGCAGTGTGTCTCTACAAAGTGCGACACTGTCAGCACTGATCAGACAGTGTCAGACTATGGAGGAACACAGATCCACTATAACGTTTAAATGCCAATTTATTAATACATTTGTAGTAGGAGTAGCCAACGCAGCACAGCATAGAGTTCTAAGGAAAAATGCTCCAGAGTTGTTACAGTCTGAGTAATACAAGTATTGATTAAAACAAACATGTCAGGAGAGCTGACAGTTCCTCTTTAACTTGTGGAGAAGTTGTTTATATAAAACAACCTTTTTCACCTCTTCCTGACCCATAACATAATATTAGTTCGTGGGCAGAAGGGGCTAAAAGTATTATAGTGTCGTGATGGCGAAGGCTCTACAGCTGTGCTCCGCCATCTATGATCCCGATCCAACTGCAGCATCTAAATAGTTTACAGAGGGAGCTGTCCATCAGGCCCTCTTGAGACAATTGCAGGATCTCATTGGTGGTTATGGCTAGGTTTTGGGCGATATAAAAAATATGCCATAATAACTATATTGTTTATCGCGATAACGATATACAGTACAGGCCAAAAGTTTGGACACACCTTCTCTATGAAAATTGTAGATTCACACTGAAGGCATCAAAACTATGAATTAACACATGTGGAATTATATACTTAACAAAAAAGTGTGAAACAACTGAAAATATGTCTTATATTCTAGGTTCTTCAAAGTAGCCACCTTTTGCTTTGATTACTGCTTTGCACACTCTTGGCATTCTCTTGATGAGCTTCAAGAGGTAGTCACCTGAAATGGTTTTCACTTCACAGGTGTGCCCTGTCAGGTTTAATAAGTGGGATTTCTTGCCTTATAAATGGGGTTGAGACCATGAGTTGTGTTGGGCAGAATTCAGGTGGATACACAGCTGATAGTCCTACTGAATAGACTGTTAGAATTTGTATTATGGCAAGAAAAAAGCAGCTAAGTAAATAAAAACGAGTGGCCATCATTACTTTAAGAAATGAAGGTCAGTCAGTCCGAAAAATTGGGAAAACTTTGAAAGTGTCCCCAAGTGCAGTTGCAAAAACCATCAAGCGCTACAAAGAAACTGGCTCACATGAGGACCGCCCCAGGAAAGAAAGACCAAGAGTCACCTCTGCTGCGGAGGATAAGTTCATCCGAGTGACCAGCCTCAGAAATCGCAGGTTAACAGCAGCTCAGATTAGAGACCAGGTCAATGCCACACAGAGTTCTAGCAGCAGACACATCTCTACAACAACTGTTAAGAGGAGACTGTGTGCAGCAGGCCTTCATGGTAAAATAGTTGCTAGGAAACCACTGGTAAGGACAGGCAACAAGCAGAAGAGACTTGTTTGGGCTAAAGAACACAAGGAATGACCAGTGGAAATCTGTGCTCTGGTCTGATGAGTCCAAATTTGAGATCTTTGGTTCCAACCACCGTGTCTTTGTGCGACGCAGAAAAGGTGAACAGATGGACTCTACATGCCTGGTTCCCACTGTGAAGCATGGAGGAGGAGGTGTGATGGTGTGGGGGTGCTTTGCTGGTGACACTTGGGGATTTATTCAAAATTGAAGGCATACTGAACCAGCATGGCTACCACAGCATCTTGCAGCGGCATGCTATTCCATCCGGTTTGCGTTTAGTTGGACCATCATTTATTTATCAACAGGACAATGACCCCAAACACACCTCCAGGCTGTGTAAGGGCTATTTGACCAAGAAGGAGAGTGATGGGGTGCTACGCCAGATGACCTGGCCTCCACAGTCACCAGACCTGAACCCAATCGAGATGGTTTGGGGTAAGCTGGACCGCAGAGTGAAGGCAAAAGGGCCAACAAATGCTAAGCATCTCTGGGAACTCCTTCAAGACTGTTGGAATACCATTTCAGGTGACTACCTCTTGAAGCTCATCAAGAGAATGCCAAGAGTGTGCAAAGCAGTATTTAAAGCAAAAGGTGACTACTTTGAAGAACCTAGAATATAAGACATATTTTCAGTTGTTTCACACTTTTTTGTTAAGTATATAATTCCACGTGTTAATTGTTAATTAATAGTTTTGATGCCTTCAGTGTGAATCTACAATTTTCATAGTCATGAAAATACAGAAAACTCTTTGAATGAGAAGGTGTGTCCAAACTTTTGGTCTGTACTGTATATCATGATAAATAACTATTTAGAAGAAAAAAACACTTGAGACTACAAGAAAACATTATACTCTGTGGGTCGACATTATACTGTTTGGGGGCTACAATTTATAGCCCCCATACAATATGTCACCTTGTTGCCCCATACATTATGTCTCCTTGTTGCCCCATACAGTATACAGTAATGTCTCTTTGTTGCCCCCCATAGTATATATACGGGCTCATAGGCTCCTTACCAGTGTGTAATAGTAACGTATTAGTTTGGCTGGGTGATTTTGAAAAAAATGAAAAATCTCGATTATTTTCTCTTTAAGGCTGATTATCGATTTTTCTCAATATTTTTTCTGGCAATAATTTTTTTTAAATGGTTCTGCTGTAAAGCCATACAAAGCTCATTTTTTGCTGGACCATTTGTATTTTTGTTAGTGACTAGTGTTGAGCGAGCACCTCTGTGCTCGTATGCTCGGGTGCTCTGGCCGAGCACTAGGGGTTGCTCGAGTGCTCAGCCGAGCACCCGAGCATAATGTTAGTCAATGGGACTAAACCAGGCACCCCCCGCTCGGAAGAGGGGAGGGTGTCTGGTTAATAGAAAAAGGTCAGAATCGTGACTTCTCCTCTTTTACTCCTTTCACTCATAAAAGTATGCTAATTAACTGAATTTGAACGCATTAGCGCACAATGCATACGCATTAGCATACAAGTGCGTACACATTAGCATACAAATTCGTACGCATTAGTGTACAAATCAATATTACAGTGCGGGGAAGAGACTCCAGCATTGCGCTCGAGTACACTCGGTGTTGAGCATGCTCGCTCAACACTATTAGTGACACCATTTTGGGATACATAGAACTTGTTGATTAGCTTTTATTATTTTTGGGGGGTTGGTAATGGGAAAAAAAAAACAGTTCGGCCATTGTTTTTGCACTTCAGATTTACAGCGTTCGCGGGGCGGCATAACTAGCGTGTTACTGTTATTCTGTGGGTCAGTACAATTGCCATGATATTAATTATGTATAGTATTCATTTTTTTTGCACAATAATCGCACATCTTAGGCAAAATGCAAAAAAAAGGGGGTCAGTCAGCACATTCCAATGCACAGGTGCACGTCACCATGGCTCGAAACACATAGGAAAAAACACAATGCAATAGCACTCTGCAAACACAAATGAAGTACAATAATGCCATAGTTATAGAAAGTATTTAGGTGCTAAAATGCGCTTACTTTATAAATTTGAGATTCTTGGCAAATACTTTTTGTACAAAATTATTTGTGCCCGTCTGCCGGCGTTAAGGCGATTTCTATAAGACAGGAACCTAACACTAAATACTACCTGTTATAGCGAATGTAGGTTCCACATGCATGCTGGGTTCACTCTGCCTTTTACCACTTTTGGTGCCATAATGGCCTCCTTGTTGGACTTGCATTCCTTGGAATTAATGGAGGCCCACTGTTAGTGACTGCCTTGCGGTCATTAAAGCCTTTAAATCCTGTTGTCAAGTGAGATCACAGCATCTGAGGGGTGAAAAACCCAGAAGCTCGTTCTTCCGGACTTCTTACCAGCATCCTCTGCGGCCAATGAGGATGCTGGTAATTGATTTCAACGAGCTGGGTCTCTCTGAAGAGACCCAGGACATTGAAGCTGCAATTCTTATTTTAGGAGGCAGGTGGCAGGCCAACATAAAAAACAAGGAATTTGGTACAAATAATGGATCTAAAAAATCCATGATTGTTCAGAATTTTTTAAAAAAGGATTTTGTAGGCTCAAATGCGAACTTCAAAATCATTAGAAAAAGTAAAAAACAAATTGTTATATAAAATTTTTTAAAAAATATAAAAGTTTAAATCACCCTCTTTCCGTAGAATAAAAAAATGAATACATAAATAACAAAAAATATAAACATCATGGGTATCACTGCGACCGAAAATACTATTAAAATATAAATATTTTTCCTAATGGAAAAAAAAGCCAAAGAGGCCATTTTTTCATTGCTTCTCTTTCCCCCTAAAATGTAGTAAAATGTGATCAAAAAGTCACTCACACTCCAAAATGGTATCAAATAAAAACTAGATTGTCCTGCAAAAAATGAGCCCCCACATAGCTCAGTAGATGTAACTATAAAAAAGTTATAAGGGTCACAATTTTTTTCAAAGTTTAAATTTATTTTTACACTATTTAGACATACAAACCTATACAAATGTGGTATCATTGTAATCGTACTGACCCAGAGAATGAAGGCAACAGGGCAGTTTTGCTGCAAATTGAACGCAATGGGAACAGAACCTGTAAAATGGTGGAGGCCTAATAGACATACAATTATGGCATGCCTGGGTGCCTTTGTTAATCCCTTGGTTGCCATGGTAGTGCAATACAGATGTGGGGGGAAAACGATTGTGACAGGAAGTCCCATACATCTGTGTAACTGCATGTAGGGATTTAAGTGGCCGGCATAACATAACATCTAATGCCAGACGTTACAATAGGAGCCGGGCTACTATTGCCAGTCAGATCCAGGTTCCTGCAGTCTTCTGGAGCGCTGTATTAGCACAGTCTGTGCAGGGTCTCTACAGTTCCTGCTGCTTGTGCCAGAATTATTGGCACAGGCGGCAAGGGACTGAAAAGATTGTACACTCTGTGCTCATACAGCGCTTCGGGTGAAAAAATTCATTATTTCAAAAAACAACTACGCTGGGCATGAAATGGGTAAATTAATCAAATTAATTTTATTAATCGGCCAGTCCTACTTCTACTTATGCTGCACGGTAAATGTCATAAATTTAAAGTGCAAAAAACAAATTGAGGAACTTCTCTTTTTGACATTACCACCCCAAAAAAGTTAATAAAAGTGAATTGATAAGTTATGTGTGCCCTAAAGTGGTATCACTAAAAAATGTAATTCGTTCTGCAAAAAACAAGCCCCCTTGCTGCTACATTGACAGAAAAATAAAAAAATAGTAATGGCCAGATAAAAGAATAACCATGCTACATCTGATTTCGTATTTCTAGCTAAAAATACTCTTAAAAAATGCTAAGCAAAAATGCTGGAAAAATGGAATGCAACCTTTAGTCTCTCATTTTGTTCCTGTTCCTTCAGATGAAGGAACAGGAACAAAATAAGACACTAAAGGTTGCATTCCATTTTTCCAGCATTTTTTCTTAGCATCTCTGATTAGTATTTCTAGTATTTTTAGCTAGGAATACGAAATCAGATGTAGCATGGTTATTCTTTTATCTGGCCATTACTATTTTCTTATTTTTCTGTCGATGTAGCAGCAAGGGGGCTTGTTTTTTGCAGAACGAATTACAAGAGTGGGATGTTCAGATTAGATCATTGGAAGAGTGTTGCACATGGGTAGGGTAACAATCTTGTTTAGAAAATTGTTACCCTACCCATGTGCAACATTCTTCCAATGATCTAATCTGAACATCCCACTCTTGTATCTAAGACTTTTCTTGTGCTGCACCAATTTTCTGGAATGCAGTGCCCCAGATAATTAAGACCAAATTCACATGGCAATATTGTAATCAGTATTTTGCATTACTATTTGTAAGCCAAGACCGGAAAAGAGTCTAAAACATGGAAGAGATGCAAATCTTTGAGTTAGGGCTCATTGCGGATCCACAAAACACAGATACCAGCCGTGTGCACAGATACTGTCCTGTTCTTGTTTTTTGCGGGGCTGTGGAACGGACATACAGATGCAAATGTGGATCTGATGCGGACCAAAAATACGTTCATGTGCATTAGCCCTTGTAGTTTGAATACTGCCATGTGAGAGTGGCCTAATTCCTAAAAACACATTTTTAAAGGCAGGTTTATCACATTCCTAGTCTGACTCTATTCCATTCACCCCTTGCTCCCCTTTCTACACTGTTCCTTCAAACCTGATCCCTTTATTCAGCACTCTCTCCCACGTTCCCTTCTCCCTAATGCACTTCATATTTACGCATACAAAGATACTGGCCAGGTGACTGGCTCATGATACTTAATAAATTTTACCCTATTTCTTTATCTTTTCTGTTATCCCAGTGCCCTAATAGATACGATTGTTGGAATTGTTAATTAGTTTCTATGTAATGACTGATTTTGTTTGTACATGTACCATGATATCACAAACAAGATATAAATTGCTCCATCTCTACCCTCTGAATTGTATTGTTCTGCAGAAAAAGTGGGAGCTATATAAATAAAGATTACTATCATTATATATGTAAAGGTGGCATTAGTGTAACAATTTTTTTCTTAATTTTTAGGTGCATCAGACCTCGAAGTAAACAAATTGCCATTGTTGTCCTGTGGGACAAAGTGCTTCTTATTGCTGGACGTGCCAAAGAGAACATTTTGTATCCTTTCAATTTTTTATGTTAAATTAATTTTTAAAGGGGTTGCCTGGCCCTGTCAATCAAGACAAAGGAGGCGTTTTTGAAGGTGGGCAAACGGAGCCTCTAGGAGCAGGGGCAACACCCCCCTGCTCCTAGGAGGCTAATTACCATAGTAACATAGTTTATAAGGCCGAAAAAAGACATCTGTCCATCCAGTTCAGCCTGTTTTCCTACAAGTTGATCCAGAGGAAGGCAAAAAAACCCTGTGAGGTAGACGCTAATTTTCCTCACTTTAAGGGAAAAAAATTCCTTCCCGACTCCAATCAAGCAATCAGAATTACTCCCTGGATCAACGACCCATCTCTAGTAACTATAACCTGTAATATTATTACACTCCAGAAATACATCCAGGCCCCTCTTGAACATATTATAAATGTTTAAATTACACAAAAACGGGGGCAGTGATAATAAAATAAATTACATAGTTATCATCAGGTGACATTTGCACATTGCAAATGCCATCCTGTTTAATAGGCACAAAAGTGGTGACAGAAACCCTTTAATGAGCTTATTCATGAGCATTGACAGTTTTTTCCAATTGAAACATCATCCGCTGGGCAGGGCAAACCAGCAACTCATGAATATTTAGGATTCATTGACATGCACTAGAGCTGTACAATACAAGATTAAAGAAAGTGACTCAGCATTTTGCCAAGAGGGTCTGTTACTTGTTTGTGTTGTCCTTAGGCTACTTTTACATGTGCACTACAGCCTTCTGGCAGGTCTCCACCAGACCCCATTATAGTTAAAGGTGCCAACGGGCGTTCTAGTAGCATCCGACATGGAACAACCTGCCAGAATAATGTACCGCAGATGTGAAGCTAAGCTAAGTCAGGACAGCATTAAACTGGTGACAGATTCTATTTAAGCAAGTACATATTGTTAAACCCTTAACAACCATTACATATTTCCTTTGGATGAGGAAACATTTATTGTCTCTGAACTTGATGGCGTCAGACTTATTTCTCATTCTACACATGAATTTCTTCTTGAAATTCCAAGTATGTATCATATCAGTACTTGTTAAGTGAGTTAAACTTTTGTAGACTATTTCTTCCAATTCATCTGAAATTTAAAAACAAAAAGTAAAGCGACCATGCAATTTGAGAATGTAGGCAAGTATTCTATGCTGTACATCTTTTAGCACTTCCTACTTTTCAACTGCATTTCCTGAAACAGTTTTCTTCCCTTCCAAGACTTGCAGAACTTCGTGGTTACCTGCTTTGATTTTCTAGTCACCATGGCACTCTAGCAATGAGGATTTGTTTAGGTTTTTGTTAAATAAAAATGTAGATATAATAAAGACCAACTGAGGAAGCAAGCCTTAGCCAGGGGCTAGGCTTAATAATATTTCTGACCTGATATAGAGAGGACACAGCAGGGAGGCTCCTGCTTCCAGCCAGTTGTTTCGTAGCCAGACACAGAATTATAAGGCGGAGGATTGGATCATTGCTGAAATCCTGGGACACTTCGGAAGATTTATTTATACATTTCTCAGTATTAAAGGAGTTTTTCAAGATATTTTAACTGATGACCTACCTTCTGGATAGGTCATCAGTATCTGAACGGTGAGGGACAGACACCCTGGACCCAGGCCGATCAGCTGTTTGAGGAGGCATCTGCACTCGCGGTAGCGCTACGGCATTTTATCACCTCACCAAGATCGGCGCTATACATTGTAAAGCGGCAGTGTTTGATATCACAGCTCAGCCCCATCCACTTTGATAGGGCTGAGCTGCACCTAGGCCATGTGGCTGATAAAGGTGACTGCACGTAGCCTAGATCTGTGATGGCTAACCTCCGGCACTCCAGCTGTGGTAAAACTACGACTCCCAATATGCTGCCTTGCTTGGCTGTTCTCAGAACTCCACAGAAATGAATGGAGCATGCTGGAAGTCATAGTTTCACCACAGCTGGAGTGCTGGAGGTCAGCCATCACTGGCCTAGGCAAATCTGCAAGAAGGCCATGGCATTACTGTGAGCACTGATACCTTCTCAAACAGCTGATCTGTGGGGGTCCTGGGTGTTGAACCCCCATTCAATCAGATACTGATGACCTATCCAGAGGATAGTTCATCAATTAAAATATCTCTGAAAACCCCTTTAATTGTTATAGGAAAGAAAAATGTAACAAAGGAGAGAACGAAATTAATGGAGAAAGTCCTGGGATATTTTAGATTTCTGTGCATTTTACTGTGCATCAGTTACTGATTATCTATTTAGAACAGGGGTGCACAACGTTTTCTGGTTGGGGGCCACATTGCCAATTGAATATTGCCAACCGAAATACTGTATTTATGACATATTGAACACACAGTATATAACATGAATATCTAGTTACAGTTCCAGGACTCGCATCTAATGGGAGAATACATGTGAGCAGCCACAAGACATACATGTCTGTTACCAGATGATTGGAGGCCATAGTAACATGGTTTATAAGGCTGAAAAAAATACATCTGTCCATCCAGTTCAGTCTGTTATCCTTCAAGTTGATCCAGAGGAATGCAAAAAAAAATCTCAGAAAAATCTTTTAAATTATAGGGTTTTCTTTCTTACAGTGAAAAATAGTCTAGATGAACTAGAAGGTATTTTTAGAATGTGTTTTAGTTATTTTGCTTGATTTAAGGATGCCTTTGTACATCCCATCTATTCTGCTCAATCAGTACTGCTGCTTAAATATTTCCATAGGAGTTGATGCTATTAGGGTGTAAACAAAAAACAAATGTTCTATTATAACAATATTTTATGGGGTTTTGTTTTTTAGAAGCAACTGAAGAAATTTTTAAAATTGCTTCAATGGCCCCAGGTGCACTTTTGATGGAAGCACAAAAGGAATATGAGGTAAATTTCATCTTGAAATCATGCTAATTTGTACTTGCACACTCTGTCATACTGTGGTGGCGGCTCCAAAGCCTTTGATGGCAGAGTGAACATACAATATTTTGAAATTAAAGGAGTTATCCCATTTGACTAATGTAAAAAATTAGAGATCACATAGTAAATGACAGCCTCTTTCTAACAAAGCTATAACCAGCCTTGTACCTCACATGGATCCAGAGATCTCCCCATTCATTGCTCTGCTAGATTTATATCAAGCTGACAGTTCAAGAGGAGTGTCTTTTCTGCTGCAGGCCAGGGGCTGTGTCTCAGCTCTCCCTATCACAGCTCAGGAGGCAGTTGAAGAATATAACTGCACATGTGCAGCCTTCCCAGTGAGCAGGTCAAAGAAATAAGAAAAAAAAACAAAGAGCAGGTGGTGCTATACAGATAGATTTTATTGAATAACTCAGTGGCTACGCAAAATTTTTAATTACATGCAGTTCAGAAGTATTCAGATCCAAGTGCTGGTTTGAAAACTGTAGAATATTTTTCATGGGACAACCCCTTTAACCCCTTCACCCCTTGCTATTTGACGTGTATACTCGTCATCAAGCACTGCTACTTAATGCTCAATGACGAGTTGACACGTCATGGCATTAAACTGTCACCATGTCTGCAGACATGTTGACAGAGCTGAGACCCCGGCTGTTACACACAGCCAAGTTTCTCATCTAACCAGCCCAGGACCAATGAGGGTGGTCCCGGGCCAGCCTGTACAGACTAGCCAATCACAAGATCCTAATGCGGCTGAAACGATCTGATCCCCGTAGTCCGAGACCCCTCTCCCTCCCTTCCCTCATTTTCAGGATGGCCCGGATGTCAGCCGTTTAACCACTTCCATGCCACGGTCCATAGGGACCGCTGTACGGAAGGGTTTAACAGGGAGGGAGTTCCCTCTCCCATCGGGTTGCTGCTGTGCTGTGGCAGCGACCCGATGCTAGATGGGTTAACAGAGGGAACAAGCTCCCTCCCTCATCGGGCCGATGCACTGCTGTGACATCGTCCCGATGGTTACTATGGCAACCCGACACTTTCACAGGCGTCCAGCTTGCCATGGTATAGCTAAGCCTGATCAAGCTCCTGCTAAAGGCAGAAGCCTGATCAGGCTTACTGTGAATTAAAATACACTGCAATACACTATACAGTGTACTGCAGTGTATTGTAGAGTCCTGAGACCCACTGGATTGTCAAGAACTAAGTGGGTTTGGGTGAAAAAAGTGTAAAAAAAAAAAAGTGAAAAAAAACTATATCAATTAGCACATTTCTAATTGATTAAAAAATAAAAAAAAAATAAAATACACTACACATGTTTGGAATCGCCGTGTCCGTAACAACCTGATCTATAAAAGGATCATGTTACTTCCCCACATGGTGAACCCGTAAAAAAATAAAAATAAAAAAAAGAGATAAACTATGATGAAATTGAAATTTGGTCCTCCTCACTTCCCAAAAAAAGGTATTAAAAGTGATCAAAAAAGTCGTATGTACCCCAAAATAGTACCAATGAACACGTCTCCTCATTCTTCAAAAAGTAAGCCCCTACATGACACAATCACCCAAAAAATAAAGAAAAATTTGGCTTTCAGAAAATGGAGACACAAAACCTTTTTTTTTTTTTGTTCTAAAATTTTTGTGTTAAACCAAAATAAATTAAAAAAATAGACATATTAGGTATCGCTGCATCCATAACAACCAGCGCTATAAAAATATCACATGACCTAACCCCTCAGATGAACACATTTTTTGTCACCTTACATCACTGTAATAACAAACGATCAAAAAGTCATATGTAACCCAAAATAGTACCAATCAAACCATCATCAATGCCGCAAAAAATAGGACTCTACCTAAGACAATCGCCCAAAGAATAAAAAAAATATGGCTTTCAGAAAATGGAGACACAAAAAACGTTTTTCTTTTTCTAAAATGCTTTTATTGTGTAAAACCAAAATAAAATAAAAAAAATAGACATATTAGGTATCGCTACATCCGTAATGACCTCCTCTATAAAATTATCACATGATCTAACCCCTAAGGTGAATGCTGTAAAAAAAAAAAATAGAATAAAAACTGTCCCAAAACAACCGATTTTATTGGTCTATTTGCCCAATAAAGTGTAATATTGAATGATCAAAAAATATTATGTACCCTAAATTGGGACCAATGAAAATGTCAACTTGTCCTGCAAAAAATGAGCCCCTACACAAGACAATCGGCAGAAAAATAGAAAAAATATGTCTTTCAGAAAATGGAGACAACCTGCTTTATAAAAATAGCACATAATCTAACCTGTCAGATGAACACTGTAAAAAAAACAAAAAATAAAAACTGTGCCAGAATCTGCCATTTTTGGTAACCTTGCCAAACAAAAAGCGTAATATAGTAATCCAAAATAGTATTAATAAAACTGTCACCTTATCTCTTAGTTTCCAAGATACGGGCACTTTTTGGTTGTTTCTACTGTAGAAGTGCATCAGAGGGGCTTCAAATGGGACATGGTGTCTAAAAATTTTCCTTCCAAAAACCACCTGGTGCACCTTTTCTTCTGCACCCTGCCGTGTGCCCATACAGTAGTTTTCGACCACATATGGGGTGTTTCTGTAAATCACAGAATCAGGGTAATAGTTTTTGAGTTTTGTTTGGCTATTAACCCTTGACGTGTTACAGGAAAAAATGGATTAAAATGGAAAATCTGCCAAAAAAGTGAAATTTAGAAATGTCATCTCCCATTTCCCTATAATTTTTGTGGAATACATAAAGGGTTAACAAAGTTTGTAAAATCAGTTTTGAAAACCTTGAGGGGTGTAGTTTCTAAAATGGGGTCATTTATGGTGGTTTCTATTATGTAAGCCCCACAAAGTGACTTCCTAACTGAGCTGGTCCTTAAAAAATGGTTTTGGAAAATTTCTTAAAAATTTTAAGAATTGCTTCTAAAATTCTAAGCCTTCTGATGTCCCCCCCAAAAAATTACATCTACAAAATGATGCCAACATAAAGTAGACATATGGGAAATGTAAACTATTTTGTGAGAAAACACTATCTGCCTTAAAAGCAGAGAAATTCAAATTTTAATAATTACAAATTTTTCCAAATTTTCTGTAAATTTAGGATTATTATTAATATTTTTATAAATAAAGGTGATTTATATTGACTCAAATTTACCACTGTCATGAAGTAAAATGTGTCATGAGAAAACAATCTCAGAATGGCTTGGATAAGTAAAAGTGTTCCAAAGCTATTACCACATAAACTGACACATGACTGATTTTCAAAATTTGGCCTGGTCCTTAAGATGAAAAATGTCATGTCATGAAGGGGTTAAGGATAGCATAGTTCTGTCTACTCTAGTCGCAAAAAAACTAAATATTAGTCGCAAAAAACCTAAACATTATCTATAAGCTGATTGAGTGAGTTTTGTGCCTGTAAAGTCAGATGAAATCTAATATATAAAGCTGAGTGTATGTGTGTGTGTGTGTGTGTGTGTGTGTGTGTGTGTGTGTGTGTGTGTCCGCTAAAGGAATCCGCACCGCTGCAGCTACAATCACAAAATTTGGCACACATGTACATCAGGTGTCCGGGAAGGTTTTAGAACAGTTTTCAACTCTCCAGGACGTACCGTTCCTGAGATATTCCCAAAAAATGCATTAGCCAATAGTAGCCTGGTCACATGACCCTTATCAGCCAATAGAAGCTCACAGGCACACATCAGGTTTCTATGACAACCTAGCCAGTTCACTGCTTTAGGTCTGCATTAAAGAGGCAGAGCACTGTGGATGACAATGGTAAATGGGTATTCCCGATTAACATAACTATAACTTATGTTTTAGACTAACTCATCATCAACCATTACCTCATATAATGTAAATTGTACATATTTACTGTTCAGTAGTAATAAAAGATGTTTTCTTCCACTGCTACCCACCTTCCTCCTAAATTACTATGGCATCGACCTGTAATTCCGGCCACCGTCAAAAGAAGGACTTAAAAGCACCACCCCCAGATCCCACTAAGTCACGCCCCTGACTCAGTCAGGCCATGCCCCTTCCATGCTGCATTTGACCGGGATTAAAAATATTGGTAAAAATCACCTTCTGTCAGCTGCAGGGGTGGGGGGAGGGTGACTTTCTCCCTGCAGCTCATTGCTCAGACTGCACAGTGCTGCTGCTGAGAGTGCTGCTGCTGTGTCCATCCAGGCCCTGCGCATGACAGAGGACAGGGAGTCTGAAAGCCAGACCGTCCAGCCTAAAACAAGACCTCTGGCCACCCTAGGGGCAGGTTGATGTTAGGGTGGCCAGATGTTCGGCTTTAGGACAGTCCAGTTTTCTGGCTACCTGTTCTCCGTCCAACGCAGTGCCTGGACAGACACAGGGATGTCCACCCTTTCAGTAGCTCACACTCAGACAGCTTCTCCTCCATGTCTTCACTGAGCCAGGGGGGCGTGGCCTCATGTTTAGTAATGTGTCTTCATGGGAACTGGGGGCGCTGTTTCACGTTTGGGGGAATGGCCGGTGAGGTCTGGCTTTCTGGGGTGAAGACAGTGGCCACTCTAGCTGCTGTGGAGGTCACAGTTAAAGGGTCAGGCTTCTGTAGAGGTCACTGTTAAAGGGGTGGGCAGCTGTAGAGGTCACTGTTAAAGGGGCAGGCTGCTATAGAGGTCACTGTTGAAGGGGCAGGCTGCTGTAGAGGTCACTGTTAAAGGGGCGGGCTGCTGTAGAGGTCACTGTTAAAGGGGCGGGCCACTGTAGAGGTCTCTGTTAAAGGGACAGGTCGCTGTAGAGATCACTGTTAAAGGGGCTGGCCACTGTAGAGGTCATTGTTAAAGGGGCAGGCACTGTAGAGGGCACTCTCGATATCTTTTAACGACACACACACACAAACAGTAAAAGAAATAAATTAAATATACCCGGGCGAAGCCGGGGCCTTCAGCTAGTGTTATACACTCACCGGCCACTTTATTAGGTACACCATGCTAGTAACGGGTTGGACCCCCTTTTGCCTTCAGAACTGCCTCAATTCTTCGTGGCATAGATTCAACAAGGTGCTGGAAGCATTCCTCAGAGATTTTGGTCCATATTGACATGATGGCATCACATAGTTGCCGCAGATTTGTCGGCTGCACATCCATGATGCGAATCTCCCGTTCCACCACATCCCAAAGATGCTCTATTGGATTGAGATCTGGTGACTGTGGAGGCCATTTGAGTACAGTGAACTCATTGTTATGTTCAAGAAACCAGTCTGAGATGATTCCAGCTTTATGACATGGCGCATTATCCTGCTGAAAGTAGCCATCAGATGTTGGGTACATTGTGGTCATAAAGGGATGGACATGGTCAGCAACAATACTCAGGTAGGCTGTGGCCCAAAGAGTGCCAAGAAAATATTCCCCACACCATGACACCACCACCAGCAGCTTGAACCGTTGATACAAGGCAGGATGGATCCATGCTTTCATGTTGTTGACGCCAAATTCTGACCCTACCATCCGAATGTCGCAGCAGAAATCGAGACTCATCAGACCAGGCAACGTTTTTCCAATCTTCTACTGTCCAATTTCGATGAGCTTGTGCAAATTGTAGCCTCAGTTTCCTGTTCTTAGCTGAAAGGAGTGGCACCCGGTGTGGTCTTCTGCTGCTGTAGCCCATCTGCCTCAAAGTTCGACGTACTGTGCGTTCAGAGATGCTCTTCTGCCTACCTTGGTTGTAACGGGTGGCAATTTGAGTCACTGTTGCCTTTCTATCAGCTCGAACCAGTCTGCCCATTCTCCTCTGACCTCTGGCATCAACAAGGCATTTCCGCCCACAGAACTGCCGCTCACTGGATGTTTTTTCTTTTTCGGACCATTCTCTGTAAACCCTAGAGATGGTTGTGCGTGAAAATCCCAGTAGATCAGCAGTTTCTGAAATACTCAGACCAGGCCTTCTGGCACCAACAACCATGCCACGTTCAAAGGCACTCAAATCACCTTTCTTCCCCATACTGATGCTCGGTTTGAACTGCAGGAGATTGTCTTGACCATGTCTACATGCCTAAATGCACTGAGTTGCCGCCATGTGATTGGCTGATTAGAAATTAAGTGTTAACGAGCAGTTGGACAGGTGTACCTAATAAAGTGGCCGGTGAGTGTATATAGTCTAGGTTTGAGTTTCTACTTGTATCTTTGTTAATGATTGTTTGAAAATATATATAGATTTCTAAGGGGTTGTCCCATCCAGTCGTTTCTACAGTGAGTTGGGACTAAGCACCGACCCCAGGTGACTGAGTTTACGGAGACAACCAAGCCGGTCAGCACTCTGCTGTTTCCATAACTCTCATCATAATAAATGGGAGCTACACAAAGAGCGTAGCAGAAAAAGCTACTCTGCCTTCATAACTGGGTCTTGTGGTGCATAATGCAAAAGCATTTTTAATGTTTTTTTTTTAAAGAAAAGGATTTTATTGTGCAAAAGTAGTAAAAAAAAATAAATAAATATTAAATATATATATACGGTATTTGGTATCACTAATCATACTGACCCAGGGGGTAAAGGTATCATGCTTTCCTGTTTTGATGCCTCAAAATGAATGTTGCAAAATTTACAGCATAAAAATACATTGATGGTATTGCTGTTTTTTTTCTTGTTTTTTTTTTATTATTCCTCCCAAGAAAGAGTTTGTAGAATCTGCTGAGTTTTTTGAATCTGCTGATATGGATGAACATACAAGACAGTGCCTAATATCTATCTATGCACATTCTTGTATTCTATTGTGGGAGAGTCTATTTTACTGTAAAGTTAGGAGTCAATAAAATGTTGGGCTTTCAAAAGAGTTAATAAATGTCTTTTTTTACATTTTCTTCATGAGAGGTATTATTAAAAGCTTACATACCGCCCCTTACATTTTTATTTGGCACAAGTTAAGGTTGTGCAGAGCTAGTATATTGATCACCTATTATCAGAATAGATCATCAATATCTCAGATTAGTGGGGATCAGACTCCTGGCACCCTGCTGATCAGCTTTTTGAAGTCCTCTTCACTGTTCAACTGCACACTGTCTAACTTGTAGGGGTGGTGCCTTGTAGCTACAACTGCTCATCTGATTCAAGTGATTGGGACTGCAGGTGTAGTTACACTGCACCCCTACTACAAGTTAGATGTTGTGCATTTAAACAGCTGATTGTCGGAGGTGCCTGGAGTTAGACTCCCGCCTATCTGATATTGATGACCTTTTCTGAGGAGTCCTCAAAATACTAGCACTGCACAACTCCTTTATTTTTTTTAATTCTTTATTTTAAAAAATTATACAAAGTAAATACAATAATCAGACCTCTCAATAAGAAAGGCATACGGTAAACATATATGATGAGAGGCCATATGAAAGACATATGAAATACATGATATGTTGTACAGAAGAAATGACCAGTCTACGTATAACAAAATAGATAACAGACCAGTAAGTGAAAAGAAGTCAGTATGTCTCATCCAATAAAACGTTTATACTCTACACAAAACAACAAACACGCTTAAAAGCAAAGAGCAAGAAAACGAGACACTAGAGTAAAGGACTAACTGGAACAATAGGGAAGGAAGGACGAACTGCAGAGTAATCCTCAAAATTATACTGGAAATAAAGACAAAAAAAGGGCGGGGGGGAGGCGCGTCTAGGGAAGGGAAGAGGTAAAAGGTCTCCATTAGGCCAGCATGCCTGATATGCCGGGATGCCTTGGAGCACAAAAACCACGGAGTCCATGCTGATATATATGGTGTATGAAGGCCTCGTGAGTGTTTCTTAGAGAAGCTGTCAATACCTTCGTTCTCCGGATCTCTTCCACCTTGTGAACCCAAAGCTCCACTGAGGGTGGGGAGGGGGACTTCCATTTTGCTGGGCAGTACTAACCAAGTGGTGTAAGATTGATTTGCTGATCAGACGGATAGGCAAACCAGAGAGGAGTAGTAGAAAGGAACCAGGGGTATTTGGAATGGAATATGAGAAAATTAGAAGCAATGGTATTATGGACCGACTCCCAAAACTGCTTAAGCTTGCTACAATGCCAGAATATATGGATCAGAGAGCCTTGAGCAGACTCACCCCGCCAACACCACTGGACAGTATTTTGTAGCTTGCTTTCTAGAATTTACTAGCTATCGAGGACTTATGTGCAAAGCGATATAATCTAGGCCACTGGTTGGAGGGGATATCAACCTCTAGGGCAGAAGCCCATCTGTCAACATAGGGAGGGCTGAAACCCGATTGAGGTGTCACTGGAGCCTTATAGAATTCAAACAGAGAGGGTCTGTATACACCTGAGCCAATACACACCTTTTTGAAAGAGATCTGTCAAAGCCAGAGATCGAGGGGATAGTGGAGAGGAAATGTGTCAATTGCCTAACCCTCCAGGGCCCCAACACACATGGGTCTGATAAGTGAACCATCGCCCTGCAGTCCTAAAGTAAGGGGCTCTACACTTACCCCTCAAGCGCCATGTCATAAATGGGCCAGGGGAGCAGCTAGCAGGGAAATCAGGGTGTCCCAGGATAGGGAACAGTGGAGAAGGTGATGGTGAGATCATGTCCACACCAGCATGTTTTTGAAAATGAAGAATAGTAGGGCCTATGGTAGGGTGAGAAGAGAGAGCAGAGGGGATCTGTGACATTGTCCATGGCAAGAGAGCCAGGGGGGACTGGGAGCAAAAATGTTCAGTGGTCACCCATTGCTTAAAAGAAGCATGCCGGCACCAGTCCAAAACCCGTTGGAGCATGGTGGCTGCATAATATTTATGGAGATCAGGTATTCCCAGGCCTCCCGGTCCTTCGGGGTATGAAGCAAGGACCGGGCCAGTCGCGCTCTTTTACCCACCCAGATAAATCTAAACAGGTCTCGATGAGCAGTAATGAAGAAGCTGGAAGCAGCAGACGAGGAACAACGTTCATCTTATAATTGGCACAACAGCCAAACCATGTGTATAGTCCCTTGGACCACTTATTGAGATCCTCTCTGAGCGGACCTAAAAGGAGGGCATTGTCTCTGCTGTATACCTCTTTTAAATCCCTTGGGATCCAGATCCCTAGATATTTAACAGCGCCAACTGTCCATCAAAAAGGTAACAAGGCCGCCAGGGTGGATTCTAGAGAACTGGCTAACGAAATATTTAGTGCCTCTGATTTTTGGAAGTTAATTTTCATTTGGTAAGGGTGTTAAACTTATTAAACTCATGATCAGGTTTGGAAATGATGTTAGGGGCTTAGTGATAGTAAACATTAAGTCGCCTGCATAAGCAGCAATCTTAAATTCCTGGGCACCCACAGATAGACCTGTAATATTAGGATTCCTTTGTTTTGTACGGCGCAAGGGTTCTAAAGTAAGGACAAAGATCAGGGGGGAGAGAGAACAACCCTGGCGGGTCCCGTTACATATGTCAGAGGCAGATGATAGTACCCCATTTACTTTTGTCGAGGCTGTAGGGGAGGTATAGAGGGAACGGATCCAGGCCAACATGGAATCGCCTATGCCCACATGTTTCAAAACTGCAAAGAGCCAAGGCCAACTCACTCTGTCAAATGCCTTTTCGGCATCCATAGACAAGAGACAGAAAGAAGAGCCCTATAATTTAGCATGGTAAATCAAGTTCAGTACTTTAATAGTGTTATCACGAGCCTCTCTAGATGGAATAAAGCCCACTTGGTCAGTATGGATAAGGCTTCATTCACACGACCGTATTTTGTTTCTGTGTCCGTTCCGTTTTTTTTTTTGCGGACCGTATGCGGAACCATTCATTTCAATGGGTCCGCAAAAAAAACGGAAGGTAATCTGTGTGCATTCCATTTCCGTATGTCCGTATTTCTGTTCCGCAAAAAAGATAGAACATGTCCTATTCTTATCCGTTATACTGACAAGGATAGGCATTGTTACAATGGATCCGCAAAAAAAACGGAAAAACGCATGCCAAACGGAACGTCATCTGTACAGTCATGTGAATGAAGCCTAATACCTGATAAAAGTGGAACCAGTCACGTGGCTAAAATGTTAGCAAACAACTTGAGGTCCACATTCAACAGTGAGATAGGGTGATAACTTGCACAGGCAGCTGGATCCTTTCCCTCTTTATGTATAACTGTAATATGTGCATGTGACATATCTCTAGGAAGTGGGCTCTCAGTTGCAATCTTGTTCAATGCTTTAATGAGTGGGGTCTTTAGAAGAGGTAGGTATTTCTTATAATAGGAGGCTGGAAGTCCATCTGGACCAGGGGATTTACTGGGTTGCATAGTTTTTAGAGTCTCCGATAGTTCCTCCTCTGAGATAGGTCTGTCTAAGTACAGGATAGCTTCCCGTGAGATTTTTGGAAGACCTGATTCAGAAAGTTACCGTATTTTTCGCTTTATAAGACGCACTTTTCCCACCTAAAAGTAGGGGGGAAATTTCTGTGCGTCTTATAAAGTGAATACTAGTGAGCACTTGCATTATGGAAGCGCTCACTAGTATGTATTAGGTGCCGGGAGCGGGGAAACATACTCACCCTCCTGTGCTGCAGCTCCGCTCCGGTTCCTGCGCTCCTCTGTCTTTTCTGGCCGGCGCTGCACTGTCCTGATCGCATACAGAGTCAGGACGTAGTGCGCGCACTCTGACCTGACGCAGGTCTCTGTTATTTTATTAGGGTCATTTAAGTTGAGACACTGAGGGGAGACAATCAGTGGCACATAATTTCTTGCTCTCTGATCTCAAAAAGACCGAGCCAACATCCTACCATGTTTGTTATCAAACTAAAAAAAAATGGCATCTACCTCTGGTAAGTAGGGTTTTGGTACGAATATCTAATTTTTCCTTACATTTTCTCCGAGCCATTAGCAAGGCAGAACGAGAGGTAAGAGCATGGGAGTGTTTATGCATATGTTCCAGACGAGCAACCTCAGCTAGAAGCTGGGCGATTTCCACTGCTCGCTCTTTCTTGCGTCTGGCTCCATGTTGAATGAACCCCCCCTAACCACACATTTATGGGCAGCCCACACTTTAAAGGGAGAAGTATCCTCTACCTCATTCTCTTCAAAATAACGTGAGAGGACTGTATGAACATCTTGGGCAATTTCTAGATCCTGTATCAAGGACTCATTCAGTCGCCACTGCCAAGACTTGGGAGTAGGAAGGGGGGACTTAAAAGAGACATTGGAGCATAGCATGGTCTGAGAAAGTCATAGAGTCAACAGTAGAAGAAACAAGGAGGGGTACCGCAGAATGTTGTATGAGAAAATATTCTATCCTAGAGTACACGTCTCTAGCCGGGGAATAATAAGTGTAATCTTTGGAATCTGGGTTAACCGCCCTTCCCACATCCACTAATTGGTGAGAGTGTAGGAGACGTTTAATTCCGATTCCAGAGCTGGGCGCGTCAGATGTGAGTTTTTGCTGAAATTCCGGAGCTAGGTAAGAGGATCCATGATGACCTGAACGTCTGACCATCCTCTCATAGCAAAATAGAACAGATAACGTACGTTGAAATGCTGTATAAAAGGGCCCAGGGTCCGGGAGCTCTGCAAGGTGCGTGTTTACAGCGGCATGCTCAGGCCCCCTGCAGAGCCCCTTTAAACTGTTTGTCATTTTGCAAAGGGATCATTTCAGGATTAGCAAAGGAAATGGTACAAATCTCCTCTTAACCCTTTTCATGACCGGGCGACTGTCGATTTTTTAGTTTTCGTTTTCTACTCCCAGCCCTCCCAAAGCCATAACTTTTTTATTTCCTTATTCATATAGCTGTACGAGGGCTTGTTTTTTTGCAGGACAAGAAGCCCTTTTTAATGGCACTATTGATGGTTGCATAGAATGTGGTGGGAAGCAGGAAAAATTATAAATGGGGTGAAATTGGAAGAAAACCACAATTCTTGAACAGTTTTTTGGGGTTTTGTTTTTACGGTGTTCCTTATAACCTAAAACTGGCCAGTTACTTTCATTCTGCAGGTCTGTACGAATCCAGCAATACCACATATGTATATTTTTTATTGTGTTTTTATACTGGAAACAAAATACCTTGAAAATAATCATTTTTTTATTTTAGTCTCCATATTCTGTGTTCTCTCACTTTTTTTTTATTTATGTATGTGAAGCTATGTGAAGACTAATTTTTTGCGGAGCGATCTGTACTTTGCAGTGATACCATTTTGGAGCGTGTATGACTTTTTAATCACTTTTTAATTAATTTTTTGTGGGAGGAGAAGCAACCAAGAAATAACAAATTGGCCATTTTAACTTTTTTGTGAAGCCCGGTACGTCACTGGTAGTAAAGAAAAAGCCCTTGTGCGCTGGTATGAAAGAAAAAGCCCTTGGGTTTCAGACCCCCCCAATCTGATATTAATGACCTATTCTTAAGATAGGTCATCAATATTAACCCCTTCCTGTCCAGTGCCGTACTAGAAAGGCGCTGGCCGGGACTTTAAAGATGGCCGCAGTGATGGCCGCGGGTGACCTGCATATCCAACTAGCAGGCACCCGCTGCTAACGTCCGCGACCGGCTAACGTGCCGATCGCGGACATTTACCCTCTCGGGTGCTGCGGTCAAGCCTTACCGCGGCACCCAAAGGCCGCAAACACCGGAAGCATACGCTTCCGGTGTTGCTCCGGCTCCCCCGTGTGGCGATCGGAGGAGCCGGAGCGTGCCAGCAGCAGCCCCTGTCATAGTAAATGACAGGAGGCTGCTGCATAGGCTTTCCTATGTAGCCCTTGCCTGTAATAGGGCTCCATAGGAAAGCAGTAAAATCATCATAGACTCCAATGTAAGTGCATTGGAGTCTATGATATAAGCAACTATAAAAAAGTGTAAAAAAATAAATAAATAAATAAAGTTTTAAAAAATAAAAATAAAAAAGCGTAAAAGTTCAAATCACCCCCCTTTCACGAAAATAAAAATAAATGTATTAAAAAAATTAAAAAAATACACATCATGGGTATCGCCGTGTGTGAAAACGCCCATATTATATAAATAAATAAAAAATTTCCCATACGGAAAAAAGTGTCAAAATGGCCGATTCGCCATTTTTATGTCGCTTTTTTTAAAATAAAAAGCGATCAAAAAGTCACACACACCCCAGAATGGTATCAATAAAAAGTTCAGATCCCCCCACAAAAAATGAGCCCCCATACAGCTCCGTACACATAAATACCAAAAAGTTATAGGGGTCAAGAACTAGGGGGAAAAAAAAAAAGTCCAACTTTATAATTTTTTTTATCACTATCAAAATGCAAGAAAAATTATACATATTAGGTATCGCCGGATTCGTACTGACCAGTAGAATGAAAGTAACTGGTCAGTTTTAACGCACATCGAACGCCGTAAATAAAAAACCCGTAAAACTGTGGCGGAATTGCGTTTTTTTTTGCAATTTCACCCGATTTGGCATTTTTTTCCCGCTTCCCACTACACCATATGCAATATTAAAAGTACAACTTGTCCCGCAAAAAAATAGCTCTCATACAGCTATGTGAACAGAAAAATAAAAAATTTATAGCTGTATCAAGGCAGGGAGTGCAAAATGAAAACGCAAAACCGAAAAAACCTCCTGGGTAGAAAGGGTTAAAAGCCTGGAGAACTCCTTTAACCCCTTCGCGCCCAGCGCCGTACATGTACGGCGCTGGGGCGATGCGGGCACATGGCGCCCGCTCGCGGGTGCGGCGGGCGTCATGGCCGGCAAGTCTCTGCTGTTTCTAACAGCAGAGACTTGCCGCTACTTACCGCCATCGGCGGCGTCTTCCTGGTTGATTAGGTGCCGTGATCACACGTGATCACGGCATCTAGTTGCGTTTCAACCCGGAAGCATTCGCTTCCGGGTGGTGTACAGACACCCCGTGTGGCCAATCGGGCTGTCTACACCATATGACAACTGTAATCCTCGCTGGTGAGGATTACAGTTTTCAAAGTGCAATTCTTATTCTGGCCACTAGATGGCAGGCCAGGATAAGAAATGAGCAATTCATGGATTTCTGAGTCTATAAAATCCATAATTGCTCATAAAGAAAAAAAAAAAGCCACAATATATAAGCCCATATTTGAGCTTTCTAATAGTAAAAAAAAATAAAAAAAAAATGTTAAAAAATATATAAAAAATAAAAAAGATGTAAAAGTTCAAATCACCCCCCTTTCCGTATAAGTAAAAAATAAATACCTAAATAACAATAAATATAGACATCATGGGTATCACCGTGACCGAAAACGCCCGTAATTTTAAAATATTAAAAAAAAAATTCCAATACGGCGAATTGTGTGGCGGAAAAAAGCGTCCAAATGGCGATTTGCCGTTTTTTGTCGCTTTTTTTTCTAAAAAAAATTAAATAAAAAGTGATCAAAAAGTCATACACACCCCAGAATGGTATCAATAAAAACTTCAGATCGTCCCGCAAAAAATGAGCCCCCATACAGCTCTGTACACATAAATACCAAAAAGTTATAGGGGTCAAGATTTGACAAGGAAAAAAAAAAAAAAAAGGGCAACTTTCTAATTATTTTATCACTATGAAAACGCAGGAAAAACTATACATATTAGGTATTGCCGGATTCGTACTGACCAGTAGAATGAAAGTAACGGATCAGTTTTAATGCACATCGAACGCTGTAAATAAGAAACCCGTAGAACTGTAGCGGAATAGCGTTTTCTTTGCAATTCCACCCGGTTTGGAATTTTTTTCCCGCTTCCCACTACACCGTAATATTAAATGGTGGCGTTGGAAAGCACAACTTGTCCCGCAAAAAACAAGCCCTCATACAGCTATGTGAACAGAAAAATAAAAGAGTTATGGCTGTTTGAAGGCAGGGAGCGCAAAACGAAAATGCAGAACCGAAAAAAGCTCCGGGCGCGAAAGGGTTAATGCAGCAATCCAGGTAACTCCAAAGGGTTTATGTACTTTTTATTGCAACTGCATTGTGTACTTCACCAAGAAATAATTAATGTAGTCATTGCATTTTAAAGATTGCTTATTTTATTTTAGAAAGAAAGCCAGAAGGCTGATGACTACCTTCGCGAGATAAAGGATCAAAACCTGCTTCCTGTAGCTGTAGCAAAATGCATTGAGGCAGCTGGTTATGAACATTCAACAGAAATGCAAAAATCATTGTTAAGGGTAAGTTTGCACTTTTACTACAGAAAAACTGATGTGTGTGAATATGTACAGTTCTTCATGAATTATCTTGTAGAGCAATCTTCATCATTAGTAAAGCTGGTAATACTCAAAGGATAGCTGTTAACCCAAAAATATGGTCACCGACCTCCTCATAAACATGCAACTTATACAACTGTGAATATGGATGCCTTTACAGCTCAAGTCATTGTCAGCCATCCTTTCTTTAGCTAGGGTTAAGAAATCTACCTGGTATGACACAGTATAGGACCTAGGGCTATAAAACTGCATAACTAGACAGGTTTGGAATATAAAAAGTCAAGTGTGTGTTGTAGTGGGACTAGTGGTTGTAAACATTTTCACATCTTTCAGCTGGAAGGAGAGAGAGGATCACTGGTTATTGGAGTAGGAGCAGAAGGGAGAAAACATATTTCCCACACTGGGAGTAGATTGTGGGTCAACTTTTTATGTTGTGATTTTGGCCCTCAGTATGATATTTTATTAAACAGTACACCTAAACAGCAACATATTAAAATATCCATAACATAATTAAATGAATACAAAGTAATATGGATATATAGTTGCACAACATGTAGCAAGCAATAGAAGTAAATCTGGATATATGTGGCGCTATGCCGACTAAAGATAAAAACGGAAGTCCTTAGTTACACATATTTGCAAATGCGTGATCAAGCCCACTCACCAAACTTCACGGTAACTTCCTGTGGAGTGGGTTCCTACACTCATCTATGCCTCTGTTCAGACTAATCCAAGTCTCCATTATTCAGGGCGTGTGAAACCAGCTAAATAGGAATCCTATCAGGAAGTCCTGGGTGAATGGGCGTCGCTAGGTCCAAAAGGGTTTGCGGGGCCCATTACATATAACAATAAAAAATTCGGACCAGCGATAAATATATATATATATTTTCATAAGTGCATATCCATAAAGCAAAATTACAGAAATACAAAGTAATATGGATATATAGTTGCACAACATGTAGCAAGCAATAGAAGTAAATCTGGATATATGTGGCGCTATGCCGACTAAAGATAAAAACGGAAGTCCTTAGTTACACATATTTGCAAATGCGTGATCAAGCCCACTCACCAAACTTCAACGGTAACTTCCTGTGGAGTGGGTTCCTACACTCATCTATGCCTCTGTTCAGACTAATCCAAGTCTCCATTATTCAGGGCGTGTGAAACCAGCTAAATAGGAATCCTATCAGGAAGTCCTGGGTGAATGGGCGTCGCTAGGTCCAAAAGGGTTTGCGGGGCCCATTACATATAACAATAAAAAATTCGGACCAGCGATAAATATATATATATATTTTCATAAGTGCATATCCATAAAGCAAAATTACAGAAATACAAAGTAATATGGATATATAGTTGCACAACATGTAGCAAGCAATAGAAGTAAATCTGGATATATGTGGCGCTATGCCGACTAAAGATAAAAACGGAAGTCCTTAGTTACACATATTTGCAAATGCGTGATCAAGCCCACTCACCAAACTTCACGGTAACTTCCTGTGGAGTGGGTTCCTACACTCATCTATGCCTCTGTTCAGACTAATCCAAGTCTCCATTATTCAGGGCGTGTGAAACCAGCTAAATAGGAATCCTATCAGGAAGTCCTGGGTGAATGGGCGTCGCTAGGTCCAAAAGGGTTTGCGGGGCCCATTACATATAACAATAAAAAATTCGGACCAGCGATAAATATATATATATATTTTCATAAGTGCATATCCATAAAGCAAAATTACAGAAATACAAAGTAATATGGATATATAGTTGCACAACATGTAGCAAGCAATAGAAGTAAATCTGGATATATGTGGCGCTATGCCGACTAAAGATAAAAACGGAAGTCCTTAGTTACACATATTTGCAAATGCGTGATCAAGCCCACTCACCAAACTTCACGGTAACTTCCTGTGGAGTGGGTTCCTACACTCATCTATGCCTCTGTTCAGACTAATCCAAGTCTCCATTATTCAGGGCGTGTGAAACCAGCTAAATAGGAATCCTATCAGGAAGTCCTGGGTGAATGGGCGTCGCTAGGTCCAAAAGGGTTTGCGGGGCCCATTACATATAACAATAAAAAATTCGGACCAGCGATAAATATATATATATATTTTCATAAGTGCATATCCATAAAGCAAAATTACAGAAATACAAAGTAATATGGATATATAGTTGCACAACATGTAGCAAGCAATAGAAGTAAATCTGGATATATGTGGCGCTATGCCGACTAAAGATAAAAACGGAAGTCCTTAGTTACACATATTTGCAAATGCGTGATCAAGCCCACTCACCAAACTTCACGGTAACTTCCTGTGGAGTGGGTTCCTACACTCATCTATGCCTCTGTTCAGACTAATCCAAGTCTCCATTATTCAGGGCGTGTGAAACCAGCTAAATTATTTTTTATTGTTATAATTAAATGAATAATAACTTATGTGGGTAAAATGTTACTGTTTGGACAGACAAAGATTTTCTTCAGTATGTTCCGGCCATTTCTGTCCCCATGTCCTCTACAATGTGTGTGTATGGGAGTTGGGGGGCTCAAAACAATAGGTTTGTTAATTAGCTCAAAGGGATTGTCTAACTTCAGTAAGTGGCATTTATCATGTAGAGAATATTAATATAAGGCTAATGTATTGTGATTGTCCATATTGTCTCCTTTGCTGGCTGAATTCATTTTTCCATCACATTATACACTGCTCGTTTCCATGGTTACAGACCACCCTGCAATCTATCAGTGGTGGTCGTGCTTGCAATGAAATATGTTTTCTATATTTATTTGTCTATACACATGTCGCCCCTCTTCCTTCTGTCGCAACTTAACCCCTTTGCGCTATTTGACGTATAGCAGTGCTCCATGACGAGTACCATATTTTCGCCCTATAAGACACACCGGCCCATAAGATGCACCTAGGTTTTAGAGGACAATAAGAAAAAAATATTTTTCATCAGACCTCTGGTCAGACCACCAATCAGACGCCCAATGTTAATCAGTCCTCAGCTGACAGCCCCAATAAGACCCCCAATGTTAATAAGACCTCAGATCAGACCTCCAATTAGATCAGCTCAGAACTCAATGCGAAAGACCCCCAATCAGACCTCAGATAAGAGCCCTATGCCTTTTATTAGACCCTATATGCCTCATATCAGACCCCCTATATGCCTCTTATCAGCCCCCCTATATGCCTCTTATCAGCCCCCAGCAGTCTTATATCAGCCCTCTATATGCCTCTTATCAGCCCCCAGCAGTCTTATATAAGCCCCCATTGCCTCTTATCAGCCCCAGCAGCTTCTTATCAGCCCCCAGTGCCTCTTATAAGCCCCCCATTGCCTCTCACCAGCCCCCAGCAGATTCTTATCAGCCCCCAGTGCCTCTTATAAGCCTCCCATTGCCTCTCACCAGCCCCCAGCGCCAATTACCAGCCCCCAGCCACATTATATTCGCCCCCAGCAGCCTCATCTCTTATCTCTTAATATAAAAATGAATTTCTGTCTGTCTGTCTGTTCTCTATGCGCGACCAAACTACTGGACCGATTTTCACCAAATTCGGCACACAGGTGCATCAGGTGTCCGGGAAGGTTTTAGACCAGGTCTCATCTCTCTAGGACGTACCGTTCCCGAGATACTCCCAAAATATGATCTCCATTAGCCAACATTACAACTGGGAGCTTTGGTTTTAAACTCCAACTGCCATTCTCTGCAAAGACACACAGGGAGGGCAGGTTTCCATAACAACCAGGTAATTATCAGCAGCTGAGGATCTCATCCATTTCTATTTACTGACACTGTTAAAGGTATTCCGGTTACCATAAATATAACTTATGTTTTTTTCTATTACTACAGTTCAGTAGTAATAAAAGATGTTTTCCTCCACTGCTGCCTATTGCGTGGGCTCATAAATAAGCATGGTATTGACCTTTAATTCAGGCCACCCTAAAAGAAGTACTTAAAACCCCCGCCCCAGGTCTCACTAAGCCACACCCCCAACTCTGTCAGGCCACACCCCCTTTCACTCCGCAGCCAACAGAGATTGAAAAAATAAAGGTAAAAATCAACTTCTGTCAGCTGCAGGGATGGGTGGGAGGTTGACTTTCTTTCTGCAACAACACACACAAACATTAAATAAAATAGATTAAATCCACCCATGCGAAGCGTCTTGCTAATCCACGCCCCCGACTCTGTCAGGTCACGCCCCTCCCACTCTGCAGCCAACGGGAATTGAAAAAATGAAGGTAAAAATAAACTTCTGTTTGCTGCAGGGGTGGGAGGGTGAATTTCTCTCTGCAACGACACACAAAATTTTTAGATGAAATAGACTAATTATAGACTACAACTGTTCGAAGCCCTTTTGCTAAGCCACGCCCCGTCTCTGTCAGGCCACGCCCCCTCTCACTCCGCAGCCATTCTGCAACTACACACACAAAAATATTCAATGAAATAGATTAAATGCACCGATGCGAAGCGCTTTGCTAAGCCACGCCCCGACTCTGTAAGGCCACGCCCCCTCCCACTCCGCAGCCAACAGGGATTGAAAAAATAAAGGTAAAAATCAACTTCTGTTTGCTGCAGGGGTGGGAGGGTGAATTTCTCTCTGCAACGACACACAAAAATTTTAGATAAAATAGACTAATTATAGACTACAACTGTTCGAATCGTCTTGCTAAGTCACGCCCCCAACTCTGTCAGACCACGCCCCCTCTCACTCTGCAGCCATTCTGCAACGACACACAGAAACATTAAATGAAATAGATTAAATCACCTATGCGAAGCGCTTTGTTAAGCCACGCCCCCAACTGTGTCAGATCACGCCCCCTCCTACTCCGCAGCCAACAGGGATTGAAAAAATGAAGGGAAAAATAAACTTCTGTCAGCTGCAGGGGTGGGAGGGTGAATTTCTCTCTGCAATGTTACACAAAATTTTAGATGAAATAGACTAATTTCAGACTACAACCGTTCGAAGCATCTTGATAATCCACACCCCCAACTCTGCCAGGCCATGCCCCCTCCCACTCCGTAGGCAACGGGGATTGAAAAAAATCAGCTGCAGGGGTGGGAGGGTGAATTTCTCTCTGCAATGACACACAAAAATCGTAGATGAAATTGACTAATTTTAGACTACGACCGTTCAGTACTAATAAAATATGTTTTTCTCCACTGCTACCCATTGCGGGTCCTCATAAATTACCATGTCATCGACCTGTAATTCATACCACTCTGACCCCCGCCCCAGATCTCGCGAAACCACGCTCCGACTCTGTCAGGCCACGCCCCCTCCCACTCCACAGCCAACGGGGATTGAAAAAATGAAGGTAAAAATCAACTTCTGTCAGCTGCAGGGGCGGGAGGGAGGTTGGATTTCTTTCTGCACCAACATACAGAAACATTAAATGAAATAGATTAAATATACCCGTGCAAAGCAATGTTTTCTTCCACTGTTACCCATGGCGTGTCCTCATAAATTACCATGGCATCGACCTGTAATTCTGGCCACCATCAAAAGAAGGACTTAAAACCCTGCCCTAGGTCTTTCAATGTCACGCCCCCGACTCAGTCAGGCCATGACCCCTCCCACTCCGCAGCCAATGGAGATTGAACAATTGAAGGTAAAAATCAACATCTGTCAGCTGCAGGGATGGGAGGGAGGATGACTTTCTCTCTGCAACGACACACAGAAACATTAAATGAAATAGATTAAATATACCCGCGCAAAGCAATGTTTTCTTCCACTGCTACCCATTGTGTTTCTTCAAATTACCATGGCATTAACCTATAATTCAGGCCACCCTGAAATGAAGGACTTAACCCCCCCCCCGTGTCCCATTAAACCACACCCCCTCCCACTCCGCAGCCAATAGGGATTGAAAAAATGAAGGTAAAAATCAATGTCTGTCAGCTGCATTGACTTTCTCTCTGCAACGACACACAGAAACATTAAATAAATAGATGAAATATACCCAGGCGAAGCCGGGTCTTTCTGCTAGTGTTTTATAAAATAAAAAAGCCTGTTACCTCTCCTGCTCCTGGATGCCACTGCTTCTCTGCCCGCGCTCTCTCTTCTTCCTTCTGCCTCTGCCTGTGCCTGTGCTGTGACCCGGCACGCACAGCGTGAGGTCACAGAGTGCCCTCAAGCTGTGCGCAGCCCTGCACAGCCGAACGGAGGACCAGGAAACGATGAGTACAGAGTCTTCACCGCTTCCTTGTCCTCCGGTGCTAATGAGCGCTTCCATAAATACGGTATACACGTCATGGCATTAAACTGTCACCATGTCTGTGGACATGGTGACAGTGCTGAGATCCCGGCTGTTACACACAGCCAGGGATCTCAGCTAGCTTGCCCGGAACCAGTGAGGGCAGTCCCAGGCCAGCGATTGCTCTGATTGGCTAGGCTGTACAGACTAGTCAATCGCAGGATCCTAATGCCGGCTGAAAGGTTCTGATCCCTACAGTCTGTGACTGTGGGGATCAGAACCTTGTTAAATATGTAGAAATTAATATATGTATAATTTTACTTTATTATATCAATCTCCCCCCCCCCCCTTTTCCCCTGCAGCTCCGGATGGGGCCCCGTTCTTCAGGATGGCCGGGCGGCGCGCAATCCTCTGCTCTCCCTCCTCTTTCCCCATTTTCAGGATGGTCGAGTGGTGTGCAGAGTGTAAGCATACACTGCCGACCGTTTAACCCCTTTCATGCTGTGGTCCGCGGGGACCGCTGCATAGAAAGGGTTAACAGGGAGGGAGCTCCCTCCATCGGGCCGCTGCACTGGCAGCATTCCGATGGTTACCATGGCAACTGGACACTTTCACAGGTGTCCAGCTTGCTATGGTATAGCCTGATCAGGCTCCTGCTTAAGAGAAAAACTATGATGGAATTGAAATTTTGCCCACCTCACTTCCCAAAAAAGGTATTAAAATTGATCAAAAAAGTCGTATGTACCCCAAAATAGTACTTATCAAACCGTCACCTCATCCCGCAAAAAGTGAGCCCCTACATGAGATAATCACCCAAAAAATGAAAAAAAATATGGTTTTCAGAAAATAGAGCCCCAAACGTTTTTTTTTTCTAAAATGCTTTTATTGTGTAAAACCAATACATTTTAAAAAATTAGACATTAGGTATTGCTGCATCCGTAACGACCAGCTCTATAAAAATATCACACTCTTCCCCCAAAAGGTAAGTGGTGTAAAAAAATTTGTCACCTTACATCATAAAAAGTGTAATACCAAGCGATCAAAAAGTCATATGTACCTCAACATTGTACTAATCAAATCGTCATCTCATCCCCCAAAAATTGAGCTCCTATTTAAGACAATCGCCCAATAAGTAAAAAAAACTATGGCTCTCAGACTATGGAGACACTAAAACATGATTTTTTGTGTATCAAAAATGCTTTTATTGTGTTAAAGTGAAATAAATTTAAAAAAGTAGACATATTAGGTATCGCCACATATGTAACAACCAGCTCGATAAAAATATCACATGACCTAACCCTTCAGGTGAACACTGTAAAAAAAATAAAAAATAAAAATTGTGCCAAAAAAGCATTTTTTTTCACCTTACATCACAAAAAGTGTAATACCAAGCAATCAAAAAGTCATATGTAACCCAAAATAGTACCAATCAAACTGTTACCTCATCCCGCAAAAAATAAGACCCTAACTAAGACAATCGCCCAAAGAATAAAAAAAATGGCTTTCAGAAAATGGAGACACAAAAACATGATTTTTCTTAAAAAATGCTTTATTATGTAAAACTGAAACAAAGAAAGTAGACATATTTGATATCATTGTGTCCGTAACGACCTGCTCTATAAAAATAGCACATGATCTAACCTGTCAGATGAACACTGTAAAAAAACAAAAAATAAAAACTGCCAGAACAGCCATTTTTAGTTACTTTGCCTAACAAAAAGTGTAATATAAAGCGATCAAAAATCATATCATATGTAACCCAAAATAGTATCAATAAAACTGCCACTTTATCCCTTAGTTTCCAAAATACAGGCACTTTTTGGTTGTTTCTACTGTAGGGGTGCATCAGGGGGCTTCAAATGGGGCATGGTGTCTAAAAACCAGTCCTGCAAAATTTGCCCTCTAAAAACCGTTTGGTGCACCTTTTCTTCTGCGCCCTGTCGTGCGCCCATACAGCAGTTCACGGCCACTTGTTGGGGTATTTTTGTAAATCACGGTAATAGTTTTTGAGTTTTGTTAGGCTGTTAACCCTTGAAAAAATAGATTAAAATGGAAAATCTGCCAAAAAAAGTGACATTTAGAAATGTCATTTCCATTTTCCTTTAATTCTTGTGGAATACATAAAGGGTTAACAAAGTTTGCAAAATCAGTTTTGAAAACCTTGAGGGATGTAGTTTCTAAATTGTGGTCATTTATGGGTGGTTTCCACTATTCAAGCCCCACAAAGTGACTTCAGAACTGAACTGGTCCTTAAAAAAATGGTTTTGGAAAATTTCTTAAAACTTTTAAGAATTGCTTCTAAAATTCTAAGCCTTCTAACGTCCTAAAAAAATAAAAATACATCTACAAAATGATGCCAACATGAAGTAGACATATGGGGAATGTAAAGTAATAACTATTTTGTGAGGAATCACAATCTGCCTTAAAAGCAGAGAAATAAAAACTTTGAAAATTACAAATTTTTCAAAATTTTCTGTAAATTTAGGATTTTTTTTTTATAAATAAAGGTGATTTATATTGACTCAAATTTACCACTGTCATGAAGTACAATGTATCAGAAGAAAACAATCTCAGAATGGCTTGGATAAGTAAAAGTTATTACCACATAAAGTGACACATGTCAGATTTCCGAAATTTGGCCTGGTGCTTAACCCTTACACTCCCAGCCCCCAGGCTGTAAGTGTATTACACTGTGTAATCCACTTACAGCCAATGCATTACAATACAGAAGTATTGTAATGCATTGTGCAGGGGATCAGACCCCCAAAAGTTGAAGTCCCAGACTGGGACAAAAAATAAAGTAAAAAAAGAAGTTAAAAAAATAAAGTTTTAAAAAAATATTAACGTTTCAAGTAAAAAAAAAAAAAGCGTCATTTTCCCAAAATAAAGTTTAAAAAAATTGTAAAAAATAGGGGGAAAAAAGTAGGCATAATAGGTATCGCCGCGTCCGTATCGACCGGCTCTATAAAAATATCACATGACCCACCCCACTAGGTAAACGCCATAAAAAATAAAAACAGTGCAAAAAAAGCCATTTTCTGATCACCTTGCCTCACAAAAAGTGTAATACCAAGCGATCAAAAAGACGTATTAATCCCAAAATGGTACCAATCAAACGTCATCTCGTCTTGCAAAAAATGAGACCCTACCTAAGACAATCGCCCAAAAAATAAATATGGCTCTCAGAAAATGGCAACACAAAAAAAAGATGTTATTCTGTTCAAAAATGCATCTAATGTGTAAACCTTAACAAAAATAAAAATGTTAGACATATTGGGTATCACCGCATCCGTAACAACCTGCTCTATAAAAATATTACATGAAATGGCCTCCCAGATGAATGCTGTAAAAAAAAAATTTAAAAAACTATTCCAAAACAGACATTTTTTTCCCTCTTGCCTCACAAAAAGTGTAATAGCAGGCAATTAAAAAGGAGTATTTACCCCAAAATGGTACCAATCAAACCGCCATCTCGTCCCACAAAAAATTAGATCCTACCTAAGACAATCGCCCAAAAAATATGGCTCTCAGAAAATGGCAACACAAAAAAAAAGATTTTATTCTGTTCAAAAATGCTTCTAATGTGTAAAACTTAACAAAAATAAAAATGTTAGACATATTGGTTATCACCGCGTCCTAACTTCCTAAAAAAATAAAATGACATTTACAAAATGGTGCCAACATAAATTTGACATATGGGGAGTGTTAAGTAATAAATATTTTTTAAAAGCAGAGAAATTGAAATTTAGAAAATTGAAAATTTTTTAAAATTTTTTGGTAAATTTGGGATTTTTTCATAAATAAGGGTGAAATATATTGACTCAAATTTATGACTGTCATGAAGTACAATGTGTCTTGAGAAAACAGTCTCAGAATGGCTTAGATAAGTAAAAGTGTTCTAAAGTTATTACCACATAAAGTGACATATGTCAGATTTGCAAAAATCGTCCTGGGATTTAAGGTGAAAAGTGGCTCGGTACTGAAAAGGTTAAGGTGAAAAATGGCTATGTCATGTAGGGGTTAATCAATTAGCCAATCCTCACCCTGTTTTTATCTATTCCATACACGTCACCCCCTCTCCTTTCTGCCCCCTTCTTATGTACCTGCTGATCCTTGTGTAGGTAACATGTTGCTGTTTGAATTTAACATATTACCTTGATAACCATATCCCGACAAATATTACATACATATGTATTTGTAACTTTTTACCCTAAAGCTCCTACCAGAGCTCAAGTTATTCTTTAGTATATTACTATTGATGCTGTCCCTATGGCTTCTGCATTTGGTCACTGGATAGGTGATCAGTATCTGATAAATAGGGGTCAGACACCTGGGACTCCGCCAATCAGCTATTTTGAAAAGGCAGCAATTCTCCTGTGAGTGCCCCTTCCTTCTCACAGCTCACCAAGCACAGTGATGTACATAGTATAGCAGCTGTGCTTGGTATAGCAGTTCAGGCCCATTCACTTGAATAGGGCTGAGCTGCTCCTAGGTTGCATGAATGATAAACACGATATCATTGACCTAGGAAAAGCAGGGAGAAGGCAGTGGTGCTCCTTCTCGAACAGCGGATCAGTGGGGTTTCCGGGTGTCGGACCTGCACCAATCAGATGAAAAATAATCATCAGAAAAAAAAAACTTTGAAAACCAGTTGGTTGTCTCACTTCAGCAAATAGTATTTATTAAGTAGAATAAGTTAATACAAGGCACTTACTAATGTATTATTATCCATATTGCTTCCTTTACTGGCTGGATTCATTTTTGCATGGAAACAAGTCAGCAAAAGAAGCAATATGGACAATCAAAATACATTAGTAAGTGGATTTTATTAACTTTCTCTACGTGATGAATGCCACTTACTAAAGTGAAGCATCTCCTTTAAGTCTCATTGTAATATATTAAAGCAAAAATGTTATCTGCCACTTAATACCAGATAGCAGCACATATCCTTTTTTTCTAATCTGTTTTTATTTTCTGATTGCAGATTTTTTTAGTGGTATTTTCTGAACATGATTATGGCGGCTGCCATCTTGCCTGAGCTGTTCTTAACATTTAGAAAGCATTAAGAAATTGCTTTACTGCAGCCACATGGACCATAGACACAATGGTCTGGAGGGGACCTAATTGTCTTCTATGGAAGGTTTCATATGCATGCTCTTTGGTTGTTCTGTGGCCTGTGCAGAGTTCATTGTACAAGGAAAGAATAGATACGTAAGCTTTGACAATCACCTATTGTGAATGGTGGACCCTGTCTTATCTATACACAGAGGTGATATCATTACAGGGAGGATTAGAATGACTGATCAGCAGGTAACTGCAGTAAAGTAATCTGTACGGACCTAGAAGTGGCACCTATTATTAGGCTTAGTAGCCAGTACGAAAACTGCAGGATTTTATGGTTTTTCTTTAAATACAGATATTGACATGAAAAATTAAAAATAACACCATCAAAAATTCTTTAAAAATATGTTACGTAAAACATAAAAACGTGATTTAAACATTCTAACATGGGGTGGGAAGGTGCAACTGCCAAGGGTACAGAAAAGTTGTAAAGCATGGGGATTGGGGGCACCATGGCTAATTATCCATCGCCCAGCTGTTTTTTTAGTATGACGTGTATCCCTATGACTGATAGGCTATGTCCCAGACGCTAGGCCTGGGACCAATATGACTTTCACAGTGCCTTACCAATCTCTGCTCATTATGTTAGGTGTGGATCTCCATTGAAGGCTGGGACAAACTGGAGGATGGCAACAGCATCAAAGGGACTGATGTTGAGAGAGCCTGCTGAAGAGGCTAGTAGGTTACATGCAGCACTGCTGAATAAAGAGAGTAAAGATAGTGCGAACCAGTGGCAAAGTTGATGGCGCCACTGGTACCTTCTAAGCCAGGAATGCTAAACCTGCGGCCCTCCAGCTGTTGCAAAAATACAACTCCCATCATTCCTTAGCAGCCTACAGCTATCAGCCTACAGATGGGCATCCCTGCTGTAAGCTGTATCTGTGTATTGAGACAACATAGGAGAGTGTTGGCAGAGAGCAGTGCAGCAGGATCGGCTATCCCAATCAACAAGTATTGCCTGAGGCCCAGTAGCCAGGAGACTACCTAGCAGGTAGGAGAATATCTAGATCAGGTATGGGTCTGATGGTCCCCAAGAATCCACATAGCAGGCTTCTAGTTGCCAAATCCTTATTGCCTGCCCACTGCTCCACTATGTATTTATATATGTATTTATTCATTGCTGGGTCATGTTAGTGTTTGTAGTTCCTCATTGCCTCCCATGTATTTATTCATCTCTAGGTTTATTGTATTAAAAGAAATAATTAAATCATTCTTGTCATCTTTGTTCCCCACTCATTTCCTAACATGTCTTCCAAAAGTCAGCAAAAAGGATCCTTGCGGCAATGCCATAACAAAAATGGGCACTGGCGATGTGCAGGGATCAAGTGAAGTATGTTTTACCATGGTCTGTATACCCCCCTGCCCCATCAAATTGGCAGTGCCTTCTTCGGCAGCACTTCTCAAGAATACAGAAAGTCACCCATAGATTTCACCCTTTGCAATGCATGGGGTAAAATCAGCAGTAAATCTGCAACAAAAACCACGTCGTATATTTCTGTACTTGGTGGGGGAAATGCCTGCTGACAATTGATGAACCCTCTTCAAGTTTGTAAAAAAAAAACAAAGTCTACAGTTGCTGAGGTGTGTATTATCAAGTCCTGTAGCAGCTGACATGTGTAGTGTGATGTTCTGCAGCTAGGTTGTATATTATAAGGTTGGGAGCACTTTTTTTTTTAAACGGCGTTCATTAACTAATTGTTTAGTGCTTAGGATATCATGTGGTCAATGAAAACATTGTACATGTCTATTTTCATTTCAGTACTTCATCTTTGTGTTTATTGTATTGTTGAGGTATTTGAGATTTTATTTACTGAGTCACAATTTATTCGCTTTTTATGAAGTAGACAAGGGTCTCCTAGTAGATATGCTGCTATCTCCTGAATGGTAGCAGCTAGAAACATGCAACCGGTCTTGTTTGAAAGCTGGCATTCCAGGCCATGGACATCTAAATTCCAGGCAACAGAAGAGATATCACTGTTAGGAATCGAGTCCGGAATAATTGCGGGTAAAACCTGGTTTTACTTTCACTTTCAGCTGCATTCACAGCATCACGATTTCTATCAGTGATATCTTCCTAGATACTGAATGTATTGTTGTCATTCTGGTATTGTCTGAAAGCTTGGAAGCTTTCAAACAATATAAAGCTCATATGTCTAGCTAGTACCAAACCAGAGATATGAGCAGTTGGCCGCCCTTCCCCTTCAGTCTAAAGTATAATGAGGGAGCAGCTGCAGGAAGAAAGGAAAAACAGTAGAAATATATAGAAATGTGACGTTATCACTGGAGTGACCCACATAATAAAATTATATTATTTTTACTACACAGTCAACGCCATGAAAAAATAAACATTGCTCTTTTATTTATCTTTTCCCCTAAAAATAAAATAATAAGGTATTTAATACACTATATATACCCCAAAATGATTCATAAAGAACCTAATCTAATCCTGCAAAATAAAAAATACATTTATAAGAAAAAAAATTAATAAGTTCTGACTTCTAGAGCACAAAGGGGGGAAATTTTATTGGTTCTTAAAGCGAAAATGAATTATGTCACTAAGGGGTTAAAAATGCAATAGTGTCCCCTGAGTTGTGCGCCAAGATTTACTGCAGACACACATTAAAAATCTACAATAAAAAGTGACATTTTTGGGAGGGTTTTACAAATTTTAACGTAACTATTAAGAGGTTAAAACAAAACAATAATGATAATCTTTTTACTTATATAGCGCCAACATATTCCACAGCGCTTTACAGTCCAGGGGTTCATGTACAAACAGTGATGAATAACATAGCAACAGACAAGTCAGGGATGAGGGCCCTGCTCGCAAGAGCTTACAATCTATGAGGAGATGGGGGGTGACACAGAAGGTAGAAGTTTTGTACAATAGTCCAGCCATCTTGGGAAAATAGGGGAGCAGATATAGAGCTGTATGACCCAGTCACCAGCTAATATATAAAGTGCTTCTGGGTGCAATGGAGAGTTTGGTGGAGGTTTAGGTTCAGGGAAGGATAAATGGGCTATATGGAGAGGAGTTAGATCAGGGGAGGCCATAGGCCAATCTAAAAAGATGTGTTTTGAGGGAGCGCCTAAAGCTATGCATGTTGTGATTTAGGGCCCATTCACACGACCGTAGTATTGCGGGTCCACAAAAATGCGGACCTGCAATACTACGGGTGCTGCCCGGCGTGTGTTCTGCAATGTTCGGAACACATGGCCAGGCGCCCCATTGAAAATGCCTATACTTGTCCTCTGTTGCGGATAAGTATATAACATTCTATTTTTTTATGCGGAGCCGCGGCACGGAGCCCGCTCTCATAGAAGTGAATGGGGCTGCATCTATTCCGCAATATTGCGGAATAGATGCGGACCCATTGACACGGTATTGTGAATGGGCCCTTAGCCTGATTTCCTGGGGTAGGGCATTCCAGAGAACCGGTGCAGCTCGGGAGAAATCCTGTAGCTGGGAGAGAGAGGTTCGGATTTTTGTGGTAGTCAGTCATAAGTCATTGGCTGAACGGAGAGCACGGGTGGGGTGGTAGACAGAGATAAGTGAAGAGATGTAGGGGGATGCAGGACTGTGGAGAGCTTTGTGGGTGAGGACGAGCAGTTTAAATTGAATTCTATACTGAATGGGCAGCCAGTGCAGTGACTAGCACAGGGCAGAGGCATCAGAATAGCGGTTAGACAGATAGGCGACCCTGGCTGCTGCATTAAGAATAGATTGGAGAGGGGAGAGTCTTGTGAGGGGGAGGCCAATGGATTGAGACGGGAATGGATCAGGGCAACAATGAGAGTTTTTGTTGTTTCCATAGTGAGAAAGGGGCGGATTCTAGAGATGTTTTTGAGGTGCAGGCGACATGAGCATGCGAGAAAGATCAGTGTTAAACGTCACCCAGAGACAGCAGCCGTGCTGCCTAGGGGTGATGATGGTGTCGCACACTGAGAGGGAGATATCAGGTTTTGGTAGGTTAGTAGACGGAGAGAACACAAGAAGTTCAGTTTTTGAAAGATTTCGTTTCAGAGAGAGGACATGATATTAGAGACAGCGGACAGGTCACTGGTGTTCTGTAATACAGCAGGTGTGATGTCAGGGGATGAAGTGTATAGTTGTGTGTCATCAGCATAGAGATGGTACTGGAAACCAAATCTGCTGATGGTCTGTCCAATTGGGGCTGTGTACAGAGAGAAGAGAAGATGGCCTAGGACTGAACCCTGAGGAACTCCAACAGTGAGGGGGAGAGATGAAGAAGTGGAGCCAGCGAATGATACACTGAAGGAGCGACCAGAAAGATAGGAAGAAAAACAATAATTTACGCGCAACTGCGGCAGCAGGGATCTGGCGGGACCCTTCACCCGCCGGATCCGTGCTGCCGCTAGTGTGAAAGTGGCCTAAGCCTTATAATGTCTTTACGCATTATTGTACTGCAGTTATTGTATATGCTTATCTGTCATTCTAATCCTGTCTGTAATGATATTGCAACTCTGTATAGATAAGACAGGATCCACCATTTACAATAGGTCATTATTAAAGCTAATCTTTTCTTTTCTTTGTTTGTACAAGGACCTCTGCACAGGCCAAAGAGCATGCCTTGGAAACTCCCATAGAAGACAATTAGGTCCCCTCCAGACCACTGTCTCTATGGTCCATGTGGCTGTGTTTTATTAATGCTTTCTAAATGTTGTTAAGAACAGCCCAGGCAAGATGGCAGCCCCCATAATCATGTTCAGGAAATGTAATTAAAAAATCTCCAGTCAGAAAATAAAATGAGATAAAAAGGATATGTGTTACTATCTGGTTTTAACTGGCAAATAACATTTTTGGTGATTTTAATAGATCGTATTGAGACTTAAAGGGGTTGTCTCACTTCAGCAAGTGGTATTTATCATGTAGAGAAAGTTAATACAAGCCACTTACTGATGTATTTTGATTTTCAATATTGCTTCTTTTGCTGGCTCGTTTTGCAGGTCACAGAGCATTGCTATGAAACCTCCCATAGTCATTGAGGTCCCCTATAGGCCACTGTGTCTATGCCGTAAAGCAATTTTCTTAATGTTTTCTAAATGCTGTTAAGGCAAGATGGAAGCACCTATAAATAGAAATATATAAAAAAAAACATATAAAGATATAGAATTTAAAAAATAGGCAATCAGAAAATAAAAAACAGACTAGAAAAAAAGGATGTGTGTTGCTGTTAACTGGCAAATAAACTTTTTAGTGACTTATTTGGTTTAACCCTTTCAAGACTGGGTGATTTTCAAAACGTGATGTCATTGAGTGATAGTAGCATGAAGTATTGGAGTGGTAGCACTGAAATGGAGGAGATTTGGAAGAGTGAGCTTAAAGGGAACCTGTCATCAACTTTATGCTGACCTCACTGAGGGCAGCATAAAATAGTGACAGAAATGCTGATTTCAGCGGTGTGTCACTCATGAGCTAATAGTAAGTGGTTGCTGAGACGCAGCATCATAATCATTGCAGCCCAGGTCTTGCAAAGAGTCAAATCTACCTGAGAAGAGTCATGGTTATTAATAATCTTCTGCTCTCCCCACCCATCTGCTGATGATTGGCAGTTCTCTCCTAGAGAGAAAGGGAGAAAACTAGGTAGAATCCTGTCAGTCATCAGCAGGTGGCCGGGAGAGCAGGAATTCATGACTAACCATGACTCTTCTCAGGCAGATTTGACTCTTTTCCAGGCCCAATCTGCAATGTTTGTGATGTTGGTTCTCGGCAACCACTTACTTTTAACTTCTAAATGACAGACCGCTGAAATCAACTTACCTGTCTCTACTTTATTCTGCCATTAGTATGAGCAGCAAAAAGTTGATGACAGGTTCCCTTTAACAATATCTTCACTGGCTTAAAAAAATTAAGCTAGATAGGATGTTGATCCAGAGATCTGACAGATTGCTGCTAGGGGCCAGGAAGAAATTTGTTGCACTTTTTGGAGAATTGGGCCTCTGCCATTTAAAGAGTGAATTTTTTCTTAGTCTGGATTAACTGAGGTTTGTATATATATAAAAAAGTTCTACTTTATAGACGGGTCATTTATTAAAACCGACGTTTTAGATGCCGGTCTTAATAAAGCCCCTGCACTGGTGGTGGATCGCTGACGTTATGTAAAGACACTGGCCTCTACATAACTTTAGTACATCCGGCGCCCCTTCTAAATGTAACACCGCTTCCTAGCTGACTTACATTTAGACCATTTTCTATGCCTAAAACAGATGCCACCCCCACTCTTTTAGACCTGGCGTGAGCAGGGAAAAGTCACAGTTTGCTGCACAGCTAACTGTTACGCCGCAATCTGAGTCTGAAATACGCCTAATATAGGCGTATTTCAGGTTATTAAATGTCCCGCTTAAGGTCTTTTTTCAACTCACTAACTGTGCAACAATGTATGGATGAATTTGCATATATTTAAGTTGTTAAAAATGCTTTTTAGAAAAAGTATTGCATAACATCTTTATCTTCGATTACAAAGTACATACCTTTTATTTTATCTTTATGCTTTATTTCAACATGTTGTAATACAAAGTTTCTTCCCAACTGCAGGCTGCATCTTTTGGAAAATGTTTTCTAGATTCATATTCACCTTCCGAATTTATAACAATGGGTCGTGATCTCCGTGTACTCAACGCAATCAATGAATACCAGATTGGCATACCTTTGACTATTGTACAGTATCCTTTTTAGTTTTGAATGAGAACATTTTCTTTGCAATCTTGTTTGTCCACCAAGATATTCATTCTTGTTAAGAACGCATAGAATGTCATATCTACTACATTTCGTATAACTATAGGAACTACAATTTGAAAAGTACAGATGTATACAGTGGTGCTTGAAAGTATGCAAAGTCTTTAGAATTTTCTGTTTTTCCGCATAAATCAAATTTCACCAGATTTTAGTCCTAAAAGTAGATCAGGATAACAAAATAAAACAAATGAGTCAAACATATTGGACATGGTCATTTATTTTTTTAGGAAAAATATCCTGCATCACATGTCTGTTAGCGGCAAATGTATATGAACTTTTGTGTTCAGTATCTGGGGTGACCCTCTTGTGCAGCAAGAACTGCAACTAAATGTTTCCGTTAATTGTTTATTAGTCCTGCACATCAGATTAGAGGAATTGTAGCCCATTCCTCTGTACAAAAAAGTTTCATCTCTGTTGTGTTGCTGGGTTTTCTCCCATTAACTACTGGCTTCAGGTTCTTCCACAACATTTCCATTGGATTAAATCGCTACGATATGCCCACATTGTCTGATAGGTGGAGGTCCCACCTCTGGGACCCGCACCTATACCGAGAACAGAGCCCCGAAAGTTGTGGAGGGCGCACTGTGCATGTGCAGCCGCCCTCCATTAATTTCTGTGGGGCAACCCATAGAAATGAATGGGAGCGGTGGCCGTGTAAGCGTGGTGCACTACCATTCACTACTACGGGAAGAGCGCTTTGTAGTTGCTGGACTTGGGGAAACCCGGGGTCCTCAAGGCCACCACCTTCCGTTCTCGGTATAGCCCCCATTGTCTCAGATGGGAATACCCCTTTAAGGTCAGGACTTTGACTTGACCATTCCAAAATTTTAACTTTATTTTGTGGTAGAAGGACTTGTGTGTTTAGGGTTGTTGTCTTGTTGCATGACCCATGTTCTCTTTAGATTCAGGTCACGGACAGATGTCCTGACATTTTCCATTAGAATTTGCTAGTATAATACTGAATTCATTGTCCCGTCAAATTGCAAGCTGTCTTGACCCAGATGCAGCAAAACAGACCCAAGCCATGATACTACTGTTAAGGGGGACTCAGTGTTCAACTGCCTGTTTCGGATTCAAAATAGCATGACTATACGCGAAAGGATTGAAATGGACACAGAGTCCGTTTTAAAGACCTTCTCTCATGTTATGCTGCCTGAGACTGAAGGGCCTGTTTATTTTACACAAGATACTTTAAACAAGACAAGTAGGGGTGGTCGTATAGTAACAGTCCAATCAGCATAAGGTCCTTTGTTCCTCTTCACACATGTGGAGATGTCCCATTGGCTACTTTCTGTCATAGTGTAGAATTTTGCACTCAGAGTATATCTTTGCACTCGGTGTATATTTTTGCACACGAATCCAGGATGTAGAGACCATCTTAAAAGTGCATAGCTTAAGGAGAATACAATAAGACACTGTCTGTACCATGACAGCCAAGATATATGTCCAGATGTCTGAACATGGGAAACTCAGTATTTCCTCATTACCAATTCATAGAACAATGTATATCTGCCCTAACACTACCACCATCGTGTATTATGGATGGAATGAGGATTTTATGCTGGAATACAGTGCTTTTCTTTCTCCGAACGTAATACCTGATATTTAGACCAAAAAGTTGTATTCGAGTCTCAACCATCCACAAATCTTTGTTCCAACAGCCTTCTGGCTTGTCCAAGTAAACTGCAGATGAGCAGCAATGTTCTTTTTGGAAAGCAGCTGCTTTCTCTTTGCAATTCTGCCATGCACACCATTGTTGTTCAGTATCCTCCTGATGGTTGACTGATGAACATTAACATTAGCTAATGTGAGGACGACCTTTTAATTGCTTAGAGGTTATATTGGGTTCCTTTGTGACCTTGCCGACCCCTGGACGAAGGTACGCTGAAACGCGCGTCGGGGTAACGCCATTCCTGGCCCTTTAGTTGGTCTACATTATGTTTGGTGAGCAGTATTTCTTGTATTATTTGGGATTATTATATCCTTTTGAATTGACCTCTTCCAGATTAGCAGTAGTGCTTGTTAGTCATATTGATAAGTTCCACATTGTTGGATTTATGTATTTTATACTCATTAAGTCTGGCTACATGTAATTTTTTGGTAACTTATACGTGTCAGCCATTGTTTCTGATGCTGTCACTTGTATGTTTGTTATAGGTATTTAATATTATTCATCTACTGCCTGGTCCTGTTTTTTCTATACTTGATTGTAGTTCACCTCTATATTATTGTCTAATATATTGGCATGGTCTTTCATATATGGGCTAGGGATGGTGTTTTCATGCACTCACCCTCCCTTTATAACATGATTTTTTTAATTTTATGTGATGTAATAAAGAATTTCATATTTTCATAGTACTTCAGTGGCTGCATTCGTCTTTTTATAGACACTAAGTGTGGTTTGTTTCTTTGGGAGCTTGTACTGTTACTTTTGTTTTTGAGCCAGTTGATTGCAGGTGGCGAGGTGTTTACTAGCATCTATAATATAGACACATATACATATATTTTGTGCCCCGCCGCCCACATTGCATATTTTTTTTAAATGCATATTACATACCATGCTCTTGGCACGATCTTTGCTGGTTAACCACTCCTGGGAGAATAATAATGGTCTTGAATTTCCTGTATTTGTATGGAGTCTGTCTGACTGTGGATTGGTGGAGTGGAAACCCTTTAGTGATGTTTTGTGAAGATCGAACTTTGATACATCCGTGTTCACACCTGATTGTCATCCCATTGATTGAAAACACATCCTTTAAATTATCTGCTATTTTCTAAATTTACACAGTAAAATCAGTGGCAGAAAAATCAGTAGCAGATTACTAGCTGAAAACAGGTTGTTTTTGGTGGCAGGTTTGTAATTTGGTGGAGGTTTTAGAGGAGTTTTTACAAGACTATTATTATAGTATCTGGTTAAGATTTCTCTGCTTCCCCACTGACTTCTGTGAAAACCACAATTAAACCTGCTTCCAAGAAGTAAGATGTCATTTCTCAAGAATTTTTAAAATTAGCTAGTGAAAAAAAACTCTGCAATTTTACACTGTGTGCACAAGTTGGAATTTTTAACATTAATCTTGGTGAGGCTTGGTGAGTTTTGAATGTGGATTTAGCAGTGGCAAACAAACTTAATTAGTGGCAGATTTTAGAGTGTAACTACACCCTAAATGCAGGGTGCAAGCCGCCGCCACTAATGACCACGCTATGGTATGGGGTGTGCTGAGACCTCTAGTACCACAATACTGCCTAAGATGTGTGTCTTCATCGCATATTTTTACCTGCTTTGGAGCCAGAATAGACCACAATTTTTATGAAATCCAGTGAGTGCTTTGTTTTCTCTTCATATTGAATACCCTAAAAGTTTACATACAAAGGCGATATTGGATCGTTTTCCTCAATAAATAAATGACCAAGTCTAATATTTTAGACTCATTTGTTTCATTTGGTTATCTTTAGATGTATTATTAGGTCAGATTTATGCAGAAATATAGAAAATCCTGAAGGATTTACAAAGTTTCAAGCACTAGTTTACTAATAAAAAAAATACGAGTTTCCCCTTAACCCCTTCGCGCCCAGCGCCGTACATGTACGGCGCTGGGGAGATGCGGGCACATGGCGCCCGCTCGCGGGTGCGGCGGGCGTCATGGCCGGCAAGTCTCTGCTGTTTCTAACAGCAGAGACTTGCCGCTACTTACCGCCATCGGCGGCGTCTTCCTCGGAGATTAGATGCCGTGATCACAAGTGATCACGGCATCTAGTTGCGTCTCAACCGTGTGGCCAATCGGGGTGTTGCGTGTGGCCAATCGGGGTGTCTGTACACCATATGAAAACTGTAATCCTCGCTGGTGAGGATTACAGTTTTCAAAGTGCAATTCTTATTTTGGCCACTAGATGGCAGGCCAGGATAAGAAATGAGCAATTCATGGATTTCTGAGTCTATAAAATCCATAATTGCTCATAAAGAAAAAAAAAAAAGCCACAATATATAAGCCCATATTTGAGCTTTCCAATAGTAAAAAAAAATAAAAAAAATGTTAAAAAATATATAAAAAATAAAAAAGATGTAAAAGTTCAAATCACCCCCCTTTCCGTATAAGTAAAAAATAAATACCTAAATAACAATAAATATAGACATCATGGGTATCACCGTGACCGAAAACGCCCGTACTTTTAAAATATAAAAAAAAAAAATTCCAATACGGCGAATTGTGTGGCGGAAAAAAGCATCCAAATGGCGATTTGCCGTTTTTTGTCGCTTTTTTTTTCTAAAAAAAATTAAATAAAAAGTGATCAAAAAGTCATACACACCCCAGAATGGTATCAATAAAAACTTCAGATCGTCCCGCAAAAAATGAGCCCCCATACAGCTCTGTACACATAAATACCAAAAAGTTATAGGGGTCAAGATTTGACAAGGAAAAAAAAAAAAAAAGGGCAACTTTCTAATTATTTTATCACTATGAAAACGCAGGAAAAACTATACATATTAGGTATTGCCGGATTCGTACTGACTTGTAGAATGAAAGTAACGGATCAGTTTTAATGCACATCGAACGCTGTAAATAAGAAACCCGTAGAACTGTAGCGGAATAGCGTTTTCTTTGCAATTTCACCCGGTTTGGAATTTTTTTCCTGCTTCCCACTACACCGTATGCAATAGTAAATGGTGGCGTTGGAAAGTACAACTTGTCCCGCAAAAAACAAGCCCTCATACAGCTATGTGAACAGAAAAATAAAAGAGTTATGGCTGTTTGAAGGCAGGGAGCGCAAAACGAAAATGCATAACCGAAAAAAGCTCCGGGCGCGAAAGGGTTAAATTAATAGTAACAGCCCAGGGCATGTATGAGTGTGTTCTGGCCTTCAGGATGCATCAATTAAAAAAAAATGTTCATTGCTCTATGTAGCCATATTGGAGCTTATTATCTAGGAAGGGGGAGAAAATAAACCCTTAAAGGGGTTATCCCATCTTAGACAATTGGGGCATATCGCTAGGATATGCCCCCATTGTCTGATAGGTGTGGGTCCCACCGCTGGGACCCGCACCTATATCGAGAACGAAGCGGGGAGCTCTGTGCCTGGAGGACCCCGGGTTTCCCGGGGTCCGGCCACCACCAGGCGCAGCTCCCCCCTGCGCTTATAGAAACGAATGGGAGCGCACTGCGCAAGTGCGGCCACTGCTCCCATTCGTTTCTATGGAGCCGACGGAAATAGCCGAGCCAGCGCTATTGCTGTGAGTATATGAGTAAGGACGGTTTATATGTTTGAAATGTGTATGCGTTATTTGTCTGTCTGCAACTTCAGAATTTTTGCAATTACCTGAATAAAGCGTCAAGAGATTTTAATGAATACTGGACTATTCTGCCTGATTTATTGGGAGTTTTTGATGCATTTTTTGTGGATCAAAAACTTCCTGCTAGAAGTGGATCTAGCAGGAAGAATGATGAGTCCTTTATATTTCACATACCCCCTCCAACCCACTTCTGGCTTTGGCTCATAAAACTGTATCAAAAACTGCCACATAAAGCTGTATGTGTCACTACCCTTGTTTGTTTTTTCTTTTTGGGAATGTTGGCCGATACGCTGATATTTGAGTTACCCATAGGTAATGTTGAGAATGAAGACTGAATATTGGTACTTGGTATATTTTTCAAGTATTATCCTTTACATTTCTACAGATACAAACAACTCACTGTCCCAGTCCTTCTAGACAGGTATTGTTTTTTTTCAATGCTATTCATGTATGATAGTCATTTATTTCCTATAGGTCAATTCTAATTATGTGTGACAATGTGTTGGCTTAATTTGGTATAAGCAGCAAAGTTCAAAGCATAAGTTTTATATTTTATCAACATGTTAAGCAGGTGGTAGATGTGCAATGGCGTGATTTAAATGGCTCTGATCTGAGGTCTGATTGGGGGTCATTCATATTGGGGTCCTTCATATTGGGGCTATGATCTAAGGTCTGATTTGGGGTCTTTTTTTCATTGGGGTCTGAGCTGGGTTTTGATTGGGACTTTGAGGGCTAATGAAAAATATTTTTTTTTCTTGTTTTTCTCCTCTAAAACCTAGGTGCATCTTATACGCAGGTGCATCTTATAGGACGAAAATATGGTACCTTGTATTTAATTCATTTAACTCCCTGCCCGTTCTGGACTTTGAAGTCAAGGAGGCAGTCCTATCCGTGATTGACAGCTATTTCTATTAGCACAGTCATAGAAGGAAGGCTTATTGACTTCAAAGCTCAGAATGAGCAGATATATATAAAGTTCAAGGTATACTGAACTTTTTAACAAAAAATATATATTAGTCTGCTCAGCTCCTCTTGCTCCATAACATGCTGCCTTGAGCTTAGAAACCACATTCAACATGACAGGTTCCCTTTAAGTCCCTCTAGTTTCCTGAACTCCTGTTTGCTTGTGAGCTTATACTATTGCACAGAGCCAGTCCAGAGCAGAAGGTGGAAGTTCAAGGAGGAAGAAGACACTTCTCTGACTGCAGGATATCTGTTTAACACCTTCAGAACCCTGTGATTTCCCATTTTAATGTGTTGTATTTTATGGACATTATGGAGTCATTTTCTATCAGAGACAGTTATTAAAGGTTATTTGCGCCACAATCTGCGAATTTCCCCGCTCATGCCTGGTTTAAAAAATGGGCGTGGCGGGGAAGTGGGGCCTGTCTCATTTATCATTTTCTGCCGCCCCTGCGGTCTGGATCAACATTGAGCAGCTGAACATGTGGCACTCGCTCTTGTTAATCAGGAGTCTGTGGCCTTCATTCCTGGATGTAAGTCCTGTGGGTCCGACTTCCCTTTCTCTCACTATGGGAAACAAGCAGGATTTCACCGGCGTGTGACATCAGCACAGGTGGTCGGAGCGCAGTGTGTGTACCTGGAAGTACAGTACCCCCTTAGGATGTGACATCAGACACCACTCCTGGGGATATATGAAATGAGGAAGCCAAGGAAGATGGCTGACCCAAGGTCTGCTACTGTCTACTATGTCTGGCACGGGATCGGAGACTCCGTTGGCCCGCATGGATGGATTAGACCCTCCATATGCTACATCTTCTGAGTTCCCCATAGGGAAAACATTTTATATCCACAGACATGACATATGTATCTTGGGGCTGAGATATGATTGCTCTCTCTTTTTTTTTTTTTTTTTTTAAAGCGGGATAAAGAGACCATATTAAAGTCCAAATTATTAACAAAATTAATGGATAATTAACGTTCAGACCAATTATGGAAGATGATTACATTGCTGAGGGCAACAGAATATGTCCAAGCTCACCAACATGTTGAACAGTATGACAAGAACTACCATTAAGATTTGGCATAGTTACCTTTCCAAAGTACTGTTGTCCTCAACTACAACATCCCCAGTGCTACAGGTGAGAGATGTCTTGTGGGATGCTACTTCAGCCTTTAGCTCTACATTGTCCAGGGAGAACGCTCTCTTTACCATTGGTTGATCTATTAGATACAGCAGGGTTCCTTCAGGAAGACTGGCAATCTCATCCCAGACTTCTCCCACTTACCTTCCTACACAAAATGCGTATCAAACATCATGTAAGGAAAGGAACACCTTTGTCCCATACTCCCCAAATGCAGTTTGAAACAATGGCTCTATCAAGCACAACACCTTATAAACTATGTTACTATGTTAGCTAAAATGAACATTTCTGTGATATATGGCAGCATGGTTTTCCGGGCCAGACCCGAGACATACAACTTTATTCAAAAATGGGAGAAAGTACAACAGTAGGCATCCAATTCTCTGCTAATGATGTATTACGACTCCTCTCTTTAACGCCGAGGGTGTCTTGTTGCATAAAGCTGCGGGAGAATTTCTGTAAAATACTTACTAGATGGTATTACACACTGCAAAAACTCCACATTCTCTTCCCCAAATGTGACCCTAAGTGTTGGAGATGCCAAAAAGCAACAGGCACACTCCTGCATATATGGTGGCAATGCCCGGACATAACAGCCTACTGGCGTCGGATATGTGCAACACTCACTCACATAAGTAAGATCAAAATGATACCTTCTGCAAAATGTTGTTTATTAGGCCTCCTAGGGAAAGTTAAATGTACTAGACAATTGAGGACATTGTTTTCATTTCTGTTAGCCGCTGCCAGGATCTTAGTAGCTACCCATTGGAAATCTATAGCTGTTTCGACACACTCTCAGTGTGACAGTATATGCAGAATGGAGCAGATCGCTGGGTGGGAATCGAGAAGAACACAATGGTTCCAAGCAGTTTGGTCACCCTGGAAGATATTTAGGAATTTCTCTTATTGATTCCTCTTTATTATGGGAGCTTCACTAGAGATGAGCGAGCATACTCGTCCAAGCTTGGTGCTCGTTCGAGTATTAGGGTACTCGTAAGTGCTCGCTGCTCAGACGAGTATCTCGCCATGCTCGAGGAAATGGGAACTTCTGCATCGTGCTTTTTTGGCGCCTATAAACACAGCCAATCACAAGCCAGGAGACTCTGCGGTACACCCAGCATCACGTGGGGCCCTTACATGTCGATAGGGGTTGGCTGATCAGGTGACCCTGGAATATACTACTGACTGGCCGCGGTGCTCGGCTCAGATGCCGTCTGGATGTCGTTAGGGATAGAGCTGCTGCGTTTCCGAGACAGTGTTAGGGCCTGCATTTAGTTCTCTGTTAGGCAGGAATCACCCACAAAGTACCCAACAGCCCTTCTAAGGGCTAGAAGACATTTTTTTTTGTCTCCTGGCTTGGCTGGCTGGCTGGCACTAGTAGTGCAGCTATCGCCATATATAACCCCCTTTTTTTATGTTATATCTCAGTGATACAAATCCATTTCACACAGCAGTGTGGAACCATTCTGTGTGTCACAGTTCAGTACACTCACTATTTTCTGTCCAGGTGACACTTTCTGTACGTCACTGAATACAACCAAGTCATTTGCTGCCTGTCACATATATAGCTTGATCCTAAAAATCTCTGTGCGACATTTGTTTGGGTCGCAGTCTAAATAGCCACCGTTAACAGGGTGTGAGTTAGGTCTCCGATAGTTCCTGCACGTCACGTTCCCAAAAAAACAAAACTACAAAAAAAATATAGAAAACAAAATATATAAAAAAAATTAGTTGTATTTGTTGTTTTAGCTCAGTGATACAAATCCATTTCACACAGCTGCGTGTAACCTTTCTGTGTGTCACAGTTCAGCACACTCACTCCAATCCGTATTTTCTGTCCAGGTGACACTTTCTGTACGTCACTTAATTAAACCAGACTGAACAAGTTTGTAGGTTTCAGTACACCAGGCCCGTTTTTTTTTTTTTTTTTATATATAATACACTTATATACAGAAAATGTTGAACCCCAGGGCTAAGGGTCGAGGACTTGGGCGTAGGCATTCAATTACTGCAGGGGGCAGAGGCCGTGGTCCTGGGCAGGGTGAGACAGTACCTGCTGATGAGGGAGCTGTGGAACACCGCAGAGCTACACTCCCTAGCTTCATGTCTCAACTTACAGGGACACGTGGTAGAGGACTGTTGAAACCACAACAGTGCGAACAGCTGATCTCGTGGATTGCGGACAATGCTTCAAGTAATTTGTCCACCAGTCAGTCTTCCACGCAGTCCACCCACGTTACCCAAGGGAGCACTCCTCTGGCTCCTCCACCTCAACCTCCTATCCCCCAGTCTGCCCCCTCCCAGGAAAATTTGGAATGCGATCCGGCATACTCTCAGGAACTGTTTTCTGGACCCTTCCCAGAGTCACAAACCACTTCTCAGGTTGCTGCTGACCTCGTTCCCGATGCCCAAGTTTTCCAACTGTCGCAGTCTGTGGGTGATGATGATGATGATTATGATGATGACAATGTTGAGTTAGTGGAAGAAGTTTGTAAAGAGGTGTCGGACGATGAGGAGACACGGTTGTCAGACAGTGGTGAAGTTGTTGTAAGGGGAGGAATTCCGGGGGGGGAGCAGACTGAGGAATCAGAGGATGACGAGGTGACTGACCCAAGCTGGGTTGATATGCCGAGTGAAGACAGTGCTTCTGAGGCGGAGGCGAGTGCTGCACCAGAACAGGTTGTAAGAGGCAGTGGTGTGGCCAGAGGGAGAAGCAGGGCCAGAGCTGGTGCATCAGCAGCAACTGTTTCACGTAGTGAAGCTCCCGTGGCGAGGCCTAGATGTTCGCAAGTCTGGAGGTTCTTTAAAGAAAGTGAGGATGACCGACGGACTGTGGTGTGCAACCTGTGCCACACCATGATCAGCGGGGGTGCCACCACTACTAGCCTAACCACCACCAGCATGCGCAGGCATATGAGTGCTAAACACCCCACTCAATGGAACCAAGGTCGTTCACCACCTCCTGCAGGTCACACCACTGCTCCTTCCCCTGTGTCACTCGCTGCCTCTGCTAGTCAACCCTCTGCGTCACTCGCTACCTCTGCTAGTCAACCCCCTGCGTCACTCGCTGCCTCTGCTAGTCAACCCCCTGCCCAGGACCCCGGCACGAGCGCCTCCCGCCGGAAAACCACACCTTCGCCTCCACGATCCTCCACAGTGTCCACCAACGTGTCCCAGCGCAGCGTTCAGCTGTCTTTACAGCAGACGCTGGAGCGCAAGAGGAAATACAGTTCCACCCACCCACATGCCCAAGCCCTCAACGTCCACATCTCCAAATTGCTTAGCCTGGAGATGCTGCCCTATAGGCTGGTAGAGACCGAGGCCTTTCGCAATCTCATGGCAGTGGCTGCCCCTCGGTATTCGGTCCCCAGCCGCCACTATTTTTCCCGATGTGCCGTCCCAGCTCTACACCAGCACGTGTCACCGAACATCATCCGTGCCCTGACCAACGCTGTTTCTGAGAAGGTCCACCTAACCACGGACACGTGGACAAGTGCTGCCGGGCAGGGACACTATATCTCACTGACGGCACATTGGGTTAACTTGGTGGAGGCTGGGACCGAGAATGACCCTGGGGCCGCTCATGTACTGCCCACACCGAGGATTGCGGGGCCTACCTCGGTCACGGTCTCTCAGACGTACTATGCCTCCTCCTCTTCCGACCCCTCCTCCTCCTCCACCGAATTACCATCCGTGGGCACGGCGCCTTCAGTCAGTAGCTCTAGGCGCAGCAGCAGTGCCGTGGGTAAGCGCCAGCAGGCGGTGCTCAAACTGCTGAGCTTAGGTGACAAAAGGCACACCGCCCAAGAGCTGTTACAGGGCATCACGGCGCAGACCGATGTGTGGCTGGCACCGCTGAACCTCAAGCCAGGCATGGTTGTGTGTGACAACGGACGTAACCTGGTGGCGGCTCTGCAACTCGGCAGACTGACACATGTGCCATGCCTGGCCCATGTGTTCAATCTCATAGTTCAGCGGTTCCTCAAGACATACCCCAATCTGTCTGATTTGCTCACCAAGGTGCGCCGCATCTATGCGCATTTCCGCAAGTCGACCACAGATGCTGCCACTCTCAGGGCAGTGCAGCACTGCCTACAACTGCCCGCTCACCGACTGTTGTGCGACGTGCCCACGAGATGGAATTCCACATTAAACATGTTATCCAGAGTTTACCAGCAGCGCAGAGCGATTGTAGACTGCCAGATGTCAACTTCCACCAGAACTGGTAGTCAGGTCAGTCAGATTCCTCAAGTCTACAATGAGGAGTGGACGTGGATGTCTGATATCTGCCAGGTGTTGAGCAACTTTGAGGAGTCAACACAGATGGTCAGCGGCGATGCCGCCATTATCAGCCTCACCATCCCGCTGCTTTGCCTGTTGAAAAACTCACTGCTCAGCATCAAGTCGGATGTTTTGCGCTTGCACAAGAGACGGTGGAGGAAGATACGTCGCTTGATAGCCAGAGCACCCTCCGGTCTGTTTCTCAGCGCGTATCGGAGGAGGGGGATGAGGAGAAAGAGGAGGAGAATGTCGGCGAGAAAGTAGAGGGTACCAGTACTCAGTCCTTAACTCTTGAGCGTGTATGGGCTGAAGAGGAGGACTTGGAGGAGGAGGAGGAAATGGAGAGTCAGGCCAGTGATGAGAGGGAATTCTTGCGTGTTGGGACTCTGGCGCACATGGCAGACTTCATGTTAGGCTGCCTATCCCGTGACCCTCGCGTTAGAAGAATTTTTTCAAACACCGATTACTGGGTGTTCACTCTCCTGGACCCACGGTACAAGCAGAACCTTTCCACTCTCATCCCTGCAGAGGAAAGGAGTATGAGAGTGAATAGATATCAACAGGCCCTGGTGCACAAGCTGAAACAATTCTTCCCATCTGATGCCGCTAGCGGCAGAGGGCATGGTTCTGTGGGCCAAGTAGTGGGGGAGAGGAGGCGAGCAGGCAGCTTGTCCAGCACTGGCAGGGGAATGCTCTCCAAGGCCTTTGCCACTTTTATGTCACCCCAGCAAGACACTGTCACCTGTCCCCAGTCTAGGCAGAGTAGGGGGGAGCTGTACAGAAAGATGGTGAGGTAGTACCTAGCTGACCATACCAATGTCCGTAGCGATCACTCTGCTCCATACAACTACTGGGTTTAAAAGCTGGACACGTGGCCTGAACTGGCGCTGTACACCTTGGAGGTGCTGGCCTGCCCTGCCGCTAGAGTGCTGTCAGAGCGGGTATTCAGTGCAGCTGGTGGCGTCATCACCGATAAGCGTACACGCCTTTCAACTGACAGCGCTGACAGGCTGACGCTTATTAAAATGAACAAAGCCTGGATTTCACCGGAATTCAAATCTCCTCCGGGGGAAAGCAGCTAAAGATTAACATTACTTATGTATCCGATTCGTCTACTCTACTCCTCCTCCATATCGTCTTTGCCTAACGCTGACCAAAAAAACGCCATTTTTCAGAGGTCCAACTGGCACTCTTTTACCACAATTTTTCAGGAGGGCCCCCTACAGGCCCTCTCTTCAAACAATTTTTCCAGAGGTCCACCTACAGGCCCTCTCTCCAAACAATTTTTCCGGAGGTCCACCTACAGGCCCTCTCTCCAAACAATTTTTCCGGAGGTCCACCTACAGGCCCTCTCTCCAAACAATTTTTCCGGAGGTCCACCTACAGGCCCTCTCTCCCGTTCCAGTTTCCAGTTTTATTTGCGCAAACTGCGTAAATTTTTTTTTTTTGGGATAAGTGTGAAAAATAATATTACCTGCGTATCTATATTGCCCAACATTGGATACGGTAGCAACAAGAAGACCAAACACATGCTGCCCACAGGGTTCTGCAAATTCCTGGTCCACAATGTCAAGGAGCTCGAGGTTCTGTTGATGAGCAATAAGTCCTTCTGTGCAGAAATCGCCCACAACGTCTCCATCTAAGAACCTAAAGACCATTGTGGAGAGAGCGGCACAGCTCGCCATCAAAGTGACGAACCCCAACGCCAGACTGCGCAGCGAAGATAACGAATAAATATCTCTGTGGTTATTTTTGCTAAATAAAAGTTAAATAAACACAAAAAAAATTGATCTGTTCCTGTGCCTGATCCGCCCAAGTTGAATCTGTCCCATCATGAGAAAGTCCCCCCAAGGAGTCCCCACTGTAACTTGCTTCCCATACAACTACCTCACCCCCCCGACACCTGTGTCTCGCCATTGTCCACCACCTCCTCAGACAACACTGGTAAATCCCCACTGTCAGCACACGGAGACTGCAAAAGGTCTTGCGAATTGGGGCAGAGAATGTTCTGGGCTAGCACATCAGAGAAGGGGTGACTATGGGGTTCCAGGGAGTACGTGACCACATGCAATCTCCATCTAAAAAGTCATGCCACACTTGATCGAGCTCATAATTGACAATTGTACCGGTTGATGCTAAATTTTTAAGTTGGGGTCCTGCGTCGTCATTCTAACTACATCCGGCTGTTGTCACCACCACACACGCTAGCCCAGGGGGCACTTCTCTGGCTCTTCCAGCTCAACCTCCTTCCCCCAGCCTGCCCCCCCCACCTACAGGCCCTCTCTCCAAACAATTTACGTCTTTGTCCTATCTTTCTCTCTCTCCAAACTATTTTTCCAGATAGCTGCCATATACGGTATTAAACTGAGTAGTATACATAGAAGACATACCACGCTTGATCAATCTCATAATTTACGACTGTACCGGTTGATGCAAAATTTTTAAGTTGGGGTCCTGCGTCATCATTCTAACTACATCCGGCTGTTGTCACCACCACACACGCTAGCCCAGGGGGCACTCCTCTGGCTCTTCCAGCTCAACCTCCTTCCCCCCCAGCCTGCCCCCCCACCTACAGGCCCTCTCTCCAAACAATTTACGTCTTTGTCCTATCTTTCTCTCTCTCCAAACTATTTTTCCAGATAGCTGCCATATACGGTATTAAACTGAGTAGTATACATAGAAGACATACCACACTTGATCAATCTCATAATTTACGACTGTACCGGTTGGTGCTAAATTTTTAAGTTGGGGTCCTGCGTCGTCATTCTAACTACATCCGGCTGTTGTCACCACCACACACGCTAGCCCAGGGGGCACTCCTCTGGCTCTTCCAGCTCAACCTCCTTCTCCCCAGCCTGCCCCCCCACCTACAGGCCCTCTCTCCAAACAATTTACGTCTTTGTCCTATCTTTCTCTGTCTCCAAACTATTTTTTCGGATAGCTGCCATATACGGTATTAAACTGAGTAGTATACATAGAACACATACCACACTTGATCTATACCAGGGGTGCACAACCTGCGGCCCGGGGGCCACATGCTGCCCTTGATACCATTCTGTGTGGCCCCATCCATCTGGTAACAGACATGTATGCCCATGTTTTGTGGCTGCTCACATGCATTTTTCATGTATTTCTTCCATTAGATGGGACTCCTGGAACTGTAACTAGACAGTAACTAGACATTGGTATGCACTGTGTGTTCAATCTGCCATAAATACAGTATTTCAGTTGGTAATACCCCTTTAAATTTTATTTTCGGCCCTTGACGTTGGTTCAGTCGGACAATGTGGCCCCCACCCAGAAAACGTTGTGCACCCCTGATCTATACTGAACGTCACTTTTAAAAATACGTCATTTTCCTCTATTTCTCTCATTTGTCTGGGTTGCAATTAAGCAGACCACGCCTGCCTAATCTAATAGTTTCCGTGTAATTGCTCCATACGGCACGTCTTTTTCCTCTCTTTCTCTCTCTCCAAACTATTTTTCCGGATAGGTGCCGTATACGGTATTAAACTCAGAAGAATACATACCGTACCGGTTGATGCTACAGTTTTTCCAAATCCATTCCGGCTGTTGTCACCACCACACACGCTAGCCCAGGGGGCACTCCTCTGGCTCTTCCAGCTCAACCTCCTTCCCCCCAGCCTGCCCCCTACCTACAGGCCCTTTCTCCAAACAATTTACCCGGATAGGGGACGTATTAGATATTCTACTGAATTTTGTTTGTTCCTCTTTTAATTGCCTCCTGACCTGTGATAGGCAGAGCATGGACACGTCCCCTTAGCTGCAGTAGAAAAGACACTCCCCTGGCCAGAGCAAGCTCTTTTTATCCCTCCGCCTCCACGACGGCATCATATGGACCGTGCTCCGCCTTCTAAGGGGCAGGAAACAATTAGTTATGGTGCAAATAAAAATGCCTCCTCCTCCAACGCACTCCAGTTGTTTCCTGCCCCTTAGGGTGCAGGATATGGTGCAAATCTACCGCACAGCCTTTAGGTTTGTAAGCCCAGAGGTTCTCTGGAGGGCTGTTGCAGGGGACAGTGACTCAGGACCTACCTAGGTAAGCCCTCTGTCCCTCTGGCGTAAGTCCGGAGGATTCCGGCGGCCCCGGGCTGATGCTCTCGCGGTACTCTGTCGGGTAGAAGAGGGCCGGAGGCGGACTCCCGTGGCGCGATCTTCAGGCACACAGGATATGAGGTCACAGTGCCCCGAGCTGTTCCGGCTCGTGGAACGCATCAGCTGGAGACAGCTAGGCCGGGGGCGGACTCCTGTGTGCGCGGTCCCGGAAATGCAAGCGAACGGAGGAATCACGTCGCGGCGCGTCACTTCCGGGTCGGCCGAGAGAGCGGCATACTTAAAATGGAGGCAGGAACTCCGGCAGACGCCGATGTCTGCTGTAGCAGAGTTTGCCTGCCTCCTACCAATACGCCGCTCTGAGATCGTCTGCCTCCGCTTCCAGCATGGAAGATTCCAGCCGGAAATCTGCTGAGACTCCCAGGCCCTCCAGCCCGGTAAGCCTCCTCCTGGAGCATGTGCTTTTCCAGCTTTCTGTGCATGGGGTTGTGGGTTCCTTTTTCTTCTTCTTAGGTGATGGCTCTTTTTCCTTACTTCCAGTATTCAGAATATTGCCTAAGTCCTCTCCTTGCTTCTAGGGCAAGGAGAGTTCAAGATCCGGGACAGAGCCATCACAAAGGAAAAAGTGTGCCGCTTGTAAAAAATCTTTACCGGCCTCCCATAAGAAGTGGTTGTGCACTAAGTGTACCTCTAAAGTGATTACTGAGGAAACACCTTCACTTGTGGAAAGCCTACGCTCTGTTATTAAAGAGGAAGTGGGCGCAGTGGTAGACGCAAAGCTGGCCTCGGTTGCCCCAGGCCCCTCCACCTCTAGACCGCAGAACATTTTTGAAAATGACTCTGAACCAGATGAGGGAGAAATTTCTTCTGAATCAGACTCCTCTGATATGGATGATTCTGCTGGTCGCCCTCTATGTTCTATTGAGGACACTGAGTCTCTACTAAAGAACATTAGAGCTACTATGAATCTGGAAGACTCTAAGGAACCGCTGTCGGTCCAAGACCAGCTGTTCCTAGGTTTGGGCAATAGAAAATGCAGAGTTTTTCCAGTCCATGCAAACATTAATAGTATGATTATGAATGAGTGGAAAGAGCCTGATAAGAGGCAGATTATATCCAAAATTTTCAAACGCAAATACCCATTTTCTGATAATGACTCTGCTTTATAGGACAAAGCACCAAAAGTTGATGCCCCTATCGCTAAAATATCAAAAAAATCATCCTTGCCTTTTGAGGATATCTGACTCCTCAAAGATCCTATGGACAAAAAATGTGAGGCTTCATTGAAAAAGGCGTGGGAATCAACTTGTGCTACTTTCCATCCGGGAATTGCTGCTACATATACGGCAAGAACTCTGTCCTTATGGCTGTCGCAGCTAGAGGAACATCTACAGTCAGGCACCTCTAGAGAAGACATTAGTTCTACTATTCCTGTGCTTAAACAAGCGGCCAGTTTTCTTTCAGATGCCTCTGCAGGCATTGTTAAATTATCTGCAAAATCTGCAGCTCTAGCTAATGCCGCTCGCAGATCTCTATGGCTCAAATCTTGGTCAGGAGACACAGCTTCCAAGAATAAGCTGTGCTCCGTCTCATGTGAAGGGGACAGTCTATTCGGCTCAGGTCTAGACGACATCCTTGAAAAAGCGTCCGACAAAAAAAGGGGGTTCCCTATGGAATCAAAATGTTTTCATCAAAGACGTAATTTTCGCAGCCAAGGACGTAGTAGATTTGAGCAAAGGAAAAAGACCAACAAGAATTGGCAATCCTCTAAAGATAGAAGCAAAGGATTCCTGTTTAATTCTGACAGAAATACAAAACAATCCTCTAAGTGACACCAGGACCCCAGTGGGAGGAAGGTTAAAAGAATTCTTTCTTGCCTGGGAAAATATTCTAGCCTCTCCCTGGGTTTCTTCTGTAGTGCTAGAAGGCTACAGACTAGATTTCGTGGACAATCCCCCAGAGTTTTTCATGTTAAACAGAAGATTGTTAGGAGCAAATCAGCTGGCTCTGGAAGAACAGGTAGATCAGCTGTTGCTCAAAGAGGCGGTCATTCCTGTTCTTCAGATCAGAGAGGGAAATGGGTCTACTCGCCGGTATTCCTAGTGAAGAAACCGAATGGATCGTTCAGACTAATAATAAACTTAACGCTTAAACAAGCACATACGTTATGTGAAATTCAAAATGGAGACAATAAAATCTACAGTGAATCTTCTACAAAAAAATTGCTTTATGGCGTCGGTGGACCTTGCCGATGCTTATTATCATATCCAAATCCATCAAATGTATCAAAAATTCCTAAGATTTGCGGTTCACATAAGAGGAGAAATCAAGCACTTCCAATTTCGGGTACTTCCCTTCGGACTATGCGCAGCCCCGAGTGTTTTCACAAAGGTTATGTCGGATGTAACCAGCTACCTTCATCAGGCGGAAGTACTTGTGATCCCGTACCTGGAAGACCTTTTGATTGTGGCACCATCACGGGAGAAACTTTTAGAAGACCTCGCATTTACAAAAAACACTCTTTCAAATTTAGGATGGATGCTAAATCTCCAAAAGTCCATGTTAATTCCCAGTCAACAGTGTGTATTCCTCGGAGTCCTTCTAGATTCAGTTCAAATGTCATCGTTTCTCCCAGTCCAAAAGCAACAGGACTTGATTGCAAGGATACAAACCTTCAGCCAAGCACCGACAGTCACTATCAGAGAAGTGATGACTATTCTGGGAGTAATGACGTCAACAATACCCTCTGTAAAATGGGCACAGGCCCACTAAAGGCAGCTTCAGTCCTTCCTTCTATATTGTTGGGACAAAAAGCAAACATCTCTCAACAATCGAGTGTATCTGCCATCCAGGGTAAAAACCTCTTTATGTTGGTGGACTTCCATAAAAAATCTCTCATTGGGGGTAGAATGGCATCATCCAAAGCTGATAGTCCTGACCACGGACGCGAGCCAATCTGGTTGGGGAGCCCATCTAAAAAATCAGTCTCGACAAGGCCTATGGTCCCCATTTTATTCCCAAGTATCCTCAAATCTGAGGGAATTGTCCGCCGTTTGGAAAGCTCTAAAAGCCTTCGCCCCGATGCTGAAGCAAAAACATGTGAGAATCCTATCAGACAACTCGACAACTGTTGCTTATATAAACAAGCAGGGGGGAACAAAAAGTCACACTCTTCAGTGGATGTCCAGCAGAATTTTCATTTGGGCAGAGCTAAACCTAATCTCTCTTTCAGCCTTACACATAAAAGGTACCCAAAACAAGATAGTGGTTTTCCTGAGCAGGAAAATGTTAAAAGGAGAGTGGTCCCTGAACGACCAGATATTCAAGGAAATATGTCTAAGATGGGGAACTCCGTCCATCGATCTGTTTGCTTCCAGCAAGAACAAAAAGGTTCAAACATTCTTTTCCTTATCCCGACTAGACCATCCAGCTCAGGTGGATGCTCTGGCAGTGCAGTGGCCAGAAACTCTCCTTTATTCGTTTCCTCCATTCTTCCTCCTCTCGAAAGTGGTGTCCAAGGCGATCGAAGAACAAGCGAACCTTGATCGCCCCCTTTTGGCCATGGAGAGCCTGGTTTCTGGTGCTGAAGGCAGCTTCCAAGGGGGACTTCTGGATACTTCCAAGGATAAAGGAACTACTCCATCAGGGTCCTATAATACATCCGGATGTTCCTCTCCTCAGGCTAACTGCTTGGAGGTTGAAAGGTCGATCCTAAAAAGAGAGGCCTTTCCAGTAAAGTGGTGGAGACACTCCTGCATAGTAGAAAACAGGTAACGTCTAAAATCTACCTAAGAACCTGGAACTGTTTTCTAAAAACAGTTTCAGATAAATGGGACCCCTCAAGGGATCCGGATATTTCTCTTATCCTGGATTTTCTTCAATCTGGCCTGGATAAAGGCCTAAGGGTAAGCACCCTGAAGGTGCAGGTGGCGGCGTTGAGTGCCTTTATGAATACCAGGTTAGCAGAAATAGACCTAGTTAAAAGATTCTTTAAAGGGGCGTCTAGACTTCGACCTACAGCTAGACCCTTGGTCCCTCATTGGGATTTGAATCTAGCACTATCAGGTTTGACTAAGTCTCCATTCGTTCCATCTCAGCTGATTTCTTTGAAGCATCTCTCTCTGAAAACAGCCTTCCTTCTGGCTATCACCACGGCTAGAAGGGTCGGAGAGATACAAGCCTTCTCTATCGCTCCTCCATATTTCTCAGTCTTCAATGATAAGATTATTTTGAGGCACTCTCCTGAGTTTCTTCCCAAAGTCTATTCCAAATTTCACTGTCAAAGAGAAATTGCTCTTCCATCTTTTTGCCCACAGGCATCGACAGAGAAAGAAAAAGAGTTCGCCACCCTGGACGTGAGGAGATGTGTTCTAAGTTACCTTCATGAGATGGAAAACGTCAGAAAATCGGACCAATTACTGGTCCAATTTCAAGGTCTAAACAAGGGAAAGGCAGCTAGTAAGGCGACCATAGCCCGGTGGATCAGAGACTGTATCTCGTTATGCTACGTAGAAAAAGGTCTTACTCCTCCCCTTAAAATAAAAGCTCACTCTACGAGAGCTATAGCTACATCTTGGGCGGAGCAAGCCAATGCCTCGCTAGAAGAAATATGTCAGGCGGCCACCTGGTCTACTCCGAGTACTTTCTTTAGACACTATAAATTAGATTTCCTATCTAACAAAGATCTCTCCTTTGGTAGGAAAGTATTATCTGCAGTGGTCCCCCCTAAAGAAGATCTATTTCTCTGTAAATCCTCCATATCATGCCGTCGTGGAGGCGGAGGGATAAAACGTTAATTACTCTTACCGGTAATTTCCTTTTCCCTTTAGCCTCCACGACGGCATGGGGTTTTTTCCCCCCTGAATGTTATATTTTCTTTGTCGTATGACTTATATCGGTGATATGTTTTTCTGTTAATTAATAAAAAGTTAAGCTTCATCCTTGAGTCCTAGGTTATTAACTGGAGTGCGTTGGAGGAGGAGGCATTTTTATTTGCACCATAACTAATTGTTTCCTGCCCCTTAGAAGGCAGAGCACCCTCCATATCATGCCGTCGTGGAGGCTAAAGGGAAAAGGAAATTACCGGTAACAGTAATTGTTTTCCTTTTCCGTGGTCGAAAAATCCATGAAATATAAGGTCCCAAGATAGGGGACGTATACGGTATTACAATACCAATTTACCCGGATAGGGGACGTATTAGATATTGTACTGATGTTTTTTTTGGTTCTTCTTTTAATTGCCTCCTGACCTGTGATAGGCAGAGCATGGACACGTCCCCTTAGCTGCAGTTGGAAAGACACTCCCCTGGCCAGAGCAAGCTCTTTTTCCTTTTCCGTGGTCGAAAAATCCATGAAATATAGGGTCCCAAGATAGGGGACGTATACGGTATTAAACTGAGAAGAATCGATACCGTACCGGTTGATGCTACAGTTTTTCCTAATCCATTCCGGCTGTTGTCACCACCACACACGCTAGCCCAGGGGGCACTCCTCTGGCTCTTCCAGCTCAACCTCCTTCCCCACCAGCCTGCCCCCCACCTACAGGCCCTCTCTCCAAACAATTTACCCGGATAGGGGACGTATTAGATATTGTACTGATGTTTTTTTTAGTTCTTCTTTTAATTGCCTCCTGACCTGTGATAGGCAGAGCATGGACACGTCCCCTTAGCTGCAGTAGGAAAGACACTCCCCTGGCCAGAGCAAGCTCTTTTTTCTTTTCCATAGTTGAAAAATCCATGAAATATAGGGTCCCAAGATAGGGGACGTATACGGTATTAAACTGAGAAGAATCGATACCACACATGCCCCACTAGGAGAATTAGGGGTAATGGTGGGATTAGGCAGCCTCAGAGGCATCCATGCATGCTGCCCCTGCTGTTTCCTGTCCATTTCCGTGGTGTTTCCATCATTTTCTGAGGTTTCCAGGTTTTCACCCAGCCTTCCCTATGCAGAGCCTTGGTCCCCTGCAAAAATGCTCGAGTCTCCCATTGACTTCAATGGGGTTCGTTATTCGAAACGAGCATCGGGAAAAGTTCGACTCGAATAACGAGCACCCGAGCATTTTAGTGCTCGCTCATCTCTAAGTTTCACTGTTAGGGTTGCGACAATTCACAAGGACAAATGACCTCTCCTCCCTACCCCACCTTTCCTCTCCTCTTCTCCCCCCACATTTTCCATTCATTTGGTACGTATATACCCTACCATATGTTCTTTCATTATTCTGTAAACAATGTACGTTTTCTCACAGTAAAATACACTGACTTATCAGATGCCCATTATACTGTACTGATTTTGTTTTATTTCAATAAACTTTTTAAAACTCAAAAAAAAAAAAAAATTCTGAAGGGCTGGTTGTTTCTAGGGAGTTCAGAAGTAGACTAATGTTTGACCTGTATGAGCTTGAGGATTCATTCCAATTATGTGATCCTATGGAAAGAGAGTTGGATTGTTTACTAAAAAAGTCATGGGAAGCAGTTATGTATGCCGTTAAAACTAACATAGCTGCTACATGCATGGCTAGAGCCATGTACCTATGGTTAAACGAGCTTGATAGCCACCTTACAAATAAAACTCCCAGAGAAGAGATAATTTAATCTTTCCCTCTCTTACAATCAGCTACAGCATTCTTGGCAGATACTTCAGCTGAATCAGTGAGATTTGTGGTTAGAGATGCATCCTTATCCAATTCTGCAAAAAAAAACTTTATGGATGAAATCCTGGCTGGGGAAAAATATCCATCTAAATTATGCTTTATTGCTTTTTCTGGATAAAATGTATTTGGTCCTGTACTTGACAAAATTCTAGAAAAAAACGCTGACAAAACAGAGTTTCCTGAAAAGAAAGAGATTAGGAAACAGCTCTTTCACCCTTACAACACCCAGAGTAGACCTTATAGATGGAAAGGTAAAACGGGTGATGGAGCTGTCAAAAAGGAGGAAGAGGGAGAGTTTCCTTCTTAATACAGGATAAACAAACAGACAAGCAGTGACACCAGAGAGGGAAGGCTGAAGAACTTTCTACCACAGTGGGAAATCTTAAAGGGGTTGTCCGGGTTCAGAGAAGAACCCGGACATACCTGCAATTTCACCCAGGCAGCCTGCCTGAAGAGGACATCGGAGCATCTCATGCTCCGATGCCCCCCCCTTGCCCTGCGCTAGATCGCGCAGGGCAAGGTCTCTTGTTTTGTAAATACTCGCTGCCGGGCGGGTACTTCCGCCCGGCAGTGAGTTCGGTGACGTCACCGGCCTTAATGGGCCGGCTTTAGCGCTGCCCTAGCCGTTTTACTGGCTAGGGCAGCGCTGAAGCCTGTCCATCAGCGCCGATGACGTCACCGACTCACTGCCGGGCGGAAGCCTCTGCCCGGCAGGGACCGGTACGTCACCGGAACCCGGCGAAATTCCTTTGCCCTGCGCTAATTAGCGCAGGGCAAAGGAGGGCATCGGAGCATAGGATGCTCCGATGCCCTCTTCAGGCGGGCTGCCTGGGTGAAATTGCAGGTATGTCCGGGTTCTTCTCTGAACCCGGACAACCCCTTTAAGTTCAAGTCCTTGGGCTTTAAAAATCATAAGTCAGGGATACAAAATAGAATTTTCTTCAGCCCCTCAAAGAATATTTCAGATTACTACTCACAATGTGGGTACAAAAAAAATCTGTCATGGAGTTCAATATCTAATGAGGTTAGGAGTGATGCTATTCCAGACTTTACCTGGTACAAAAATATGACTGTTCCTTTCGTACCATAATACATTTATAAACATGTTGATTCTGTACAGAAGGTTCAAAATGGAATCAGTGTCTTCCACTGCCCCTAATAGAAGGGATGTTGATGTCTTTAGTGGAAGTAAGAGATGCGTACTATCACATGCCTAAACACATAAATTCCCCCAAAGTCTTGAGATTCGCTATCCATAATTCAGAGAGACGTATTTGCCATTTCCAGTGTGTAGCTCTTCTGGATCTCCTCTGCACCAAGAGTCTTCACAAAACTGATAGTAGAAATGGTAGCGTACCTGAGGAAAGAGGGCGTAGTAATCATCCCATGATTATAAAACAATCTTCTTATTATAGGAAACACTGAAATATAAATCTGCAAGAATATGGATTACTTCCTATCAATTTTATCAAGCCTTGAATGGATAGTAAATCTAAAGAAATTCTTCTTACAACTGGCAACACAGAAAATTTCTAGCCACCCTATTGGATTCAATAGCTCAAACTTCTTATCTTCCTCAAGAGAAAAGAACAGCGTTAAAAGAAAAGGTATTGATTTTTCAACCTCAGGTATCCCATACAATCAGAGAGGCAATATCCTGGGCCTTCTGACTTCATCCATTTCCTTGGTAGCATGGAGCCAGGTACACATCAGAACAATCCTAAGAAAATGGGACAAAAAACAGGCATCCTTACACAAAATAATTCTCATACCAGCACAAGTGAAACTCTCTCTGAACCAGTGGCGGTAAAGTCAGAACCTGGCTCAGGGGGTTTGCTGGCAGAGAAATCGGGCAATACAGATACAAACAGATGCAAACTACCACAAAAAAGGAACAATACACCTCCACAAGGATAAATTTGAAAAATACAACATGATTATATAAATAATTAAAAACATGATTAATTCAGCAACAGAAAGTGCATATAGATAAGGAACCAACAGGGGGCGTGACAGGGGTCGTCCACAGACAACACAGTCAATGTAAGTATGCTGTAGTGAGTATACAAACTACCAACATGATATTATAATAAGTGAACAAACTATCAACATCATCCAAAGATATGTGAGGCATAAGCCCTATCACAGGACATCATAGGTGACTTGGTAGTCTGGAAAATCACAAGGGTATAATATCCATGACAAATATACCTGCGTGTCTGAGACAGCCCTGTCGCGTCCACCTCCCAACGCCGTTTCGCCACTGAAGGCTTCTGGGGAAAAAAAATGTTCTGTAGTTGGTGAGGAGACAGTTTCTCGAACAAGTGCAGACCAGTGATGCAAAGGTTCTTAGATTTTTTTTTTTCAAACAGGGACTGGACTGGACTTAAAAGGATTTTTCCAGAATTTTAATGCTGATGACCTATTCCCTGGATAGGTCATTATCCCAGCCCAATTTATTTGAATGGGGCTGAGCTGCACGTAGGCCACGTGACTAATGAATGCATAGTCACTGGCCTAGGAGAAGCTGTGAGAAGGCCACAGTGCTACTGCGAGCTCCACTCCCTTCCCAAGCAGCTAATCAGCGGGGTCCCGGGTGACTATCAGATACAGATGATCTATCTGAGCATAGGGCATCTGTTATAATATCTCAAAAACCCCTTTAAAACCCTGCACTCTAAAAGTCCAAATATGAGCACTTAGTTTCTTTTTATGACACCAATCTGGCACCAATCTACCCACCGATGGGTAAGAAGATTCATGAAAGCATTATCCAGATTTAGGCCATCAATTAAAATGCGTATCCCTCAGTGGGACTTAAATACACTGCTCAAAAGACTAACCAAAGTCCCCTTTGAACCTATCTTTCCATTTCAGATGACAGAATACCACAGTGCTTAGATTAGACCCAAGTTTCGTACCTAAAATGGTCACTGATTTTCATAGAAACCAAGAGATAGTGTTACTCTCTTTGTAATAAACCAAAAACTCAAAGGGGAAATAATTCCATTTCCTAGACGTGAAAAGAACCAATCTACAGTATTTAAAGGTCACCAGGGATTTCAGGAAAGACGATAATCTTTTGATATAGTTTTCAAGCCAAAACAGAGGAAAGAAACAATGTAAAGCATCTATTGGTGGATCAGGTCCACTGTAATGTTATTCTATTCAGGGCCTTTCCTGTCCTGAAAAAACATTAAAGAGGTTCTGTCACCAGGTTTTAACCTATGTATTTTAATACATAGGTTAAAACCCCTTAACTTGTACATTTCTCACATACCTTTATTGCAGAGTATAGCGTAGCGTTTGTGCTGAAAAACGAAGTTAAAACATTATGCTAATGAGCCTTCGGAGCACCGGGGGGCGGGCTCTTTCCTCCTGAGCACCGCTTCTTCACCGCCCCCCCGGGCCTGAGGCTCCTTGGATGGAAGCACTTGCAGTGTTCGGCACTGCAAGCGCTATTGCGCACGGGCCGGCGCGATCGGACTGCGCAGGCGCGGGATTTCAGCGCTAGGCCAAACGGTCTAGCGCTGTCAGTCACTTTACAGAGGGGCGTGGACTTCGGCATGGGGGAGAGCCTCGGGCCCGGGGGGGCGGTGAAGAAGCGGTGCTCAGGAGGAAAGAGCCCGCCCCCCGGTGCTCCGAAGGCTCATTAGCATAATGTTTTAACTTCGTTTTTCAGCACAACCGCTGCACTATACTCTGCAATAAAGGTATGTGAGAAATGTACAAGTTAAGGGGTTTTAACCTATGTATTAAAATACATAGGTTAAAACCTGGTGACAGAGCCTCTTTAAGGCTCATGCCTGGTCAATAACTTCCTCTTGGGCAGAAAAAGCTGGATCAAGTTTATCGGCTTCCAGAGTCCTAGCATTTGGACATGATGTTCTCGAAGAAATAGCCCCACCCTCCAACAAGTCATTTGTTAGTTCTCGTTTTATGCTGTCATGGTGGATGAAATGAAAAATCAGAATTAACTTACCAGTGATTTGGTTTCCTTAAAGTGTAACTGTCATTCTTTTTTTTATATGTGTAATGTATAGGGGCAGTGATGCTGACCATTTTTGTAATATACTTTAATTACTGAAATCATACATTTCTATTAGAAAAATAGCTCCATCTTGAGCAACACTCCTCTGTCTTCTGTTTACATAACACAGTCAGTGTTGAGTAAGTCTCCACAGTTATGTAAACAGAAGACAGAGGAGCGTTGCTAAGGCTCAAAATGGCCCACTTTAGAGCTATTTTTCTAATAGAAATGTATGATTTCAGTAATAAAAGTATATTACAAAAATGGTCAGTATCACTGCCCCTATACATTACAAAAATAAAATAAGAATGACAGTTACACTTTAAATCCACCATGACCAAGAGGAGCATTGTCTAGCCTATAGTAGTCATCATGTATATTAACTGGTCTCTATAATAGAAATACTACCTACTCAGAAGTGCCCTGAAGGCCTCTTAGCTAAAAAAAAAAAAATCTGCTTTGGTCTGATAAATGGCTTTTGTCCTGAAAGAGCTAGTTGCAGAGTTGAGGCTGGCTAAGCTATTTTTCCATAATTTTGTTACATAAGTTTGTTTACAACGCTAAGTAATAGCTAGAAGTATATGCTGTACTCGTGAAACATTCAGGTTTTTTAATACTTTCTTAAAGCTGTATGAATGTGAATATTTTTTTATTTGCCTGATATTAATTGCAAAATATTTGGATTTGTTCGAATTAAGTAGCAATTCAGCTAAAGTTTTTCCTAAAAAATTTGGAATCTAACAAACCCAAATATCTTGCGATTACTTTCAGACAAACTCAAGAGAGACTCCCAATGTAATATTCAACTGAAAATGAAACATAGAAACATAGAAGATTGACGGCAGAAAAAGACCACCTGGTCCATCTAGTCTGCCCTTTTATTATTCCTTTATTGTTATCTTAGGATAGATATATGTTTATCGCAGGCATGTTCAAATTCAGCTACTGTGGATTTACCAACCACCTCTGTTGGAAGCTTGTTCCAAGCTTCTACTACTCTTTCAGTGAAATAATATTTTCTACTGTTGTTCTTGATTTTTCCCCCAACTAACCTCAGATTGTGCCCCCTTGTTCTTGTGTTCTGTTTCTTATTAATAACACTTCCCTCCTGAACTTTATAAAGGCCTTTAACATATTTAAAGGTTTCAATCATGTCCCCCCTTTCTCTTCTTTCCTCCAGACTATACATATTAAGAACTCTGAGTCTTTCTTGATAAGTTCTATGCTTTAGACCTTCCACCATTTTTGTAGCTCTTCTTTGGACCCGTTGTATTTTAGCAATATCCTTTTGCAGGCGAGGTCTCCAGAAATGAACACAGTATTCCAGATGTGGTCTCACTAGAGCTCTATACAGAGGGATCACAATCTTCCTCTTTCGGCTTGTTATACCTCTAGCTATGCAGCCAAGCATACGATTTGCTTTCCCTACCGCCTGTTTGCTTTGGTTACTCATTTTGAGGCTGTCAGAGATGACTACCCCCAAATCCTTCTCTTCTGAAGTCTTTGTTAACACAGAACTGCCAATACGATACTCAGAGGATTTCTTCTCCCCAAGTGCATTATTTTACATTTGGAAACATTGAACTGCAGTTTCGATTGTTTTGACAACTTATCTAATAAAGATAAATCATTCTCCATATTACCGACACCTCCTGGAACATCAACCCTATTACACACTTTTGTGTCATCAGCAAAGAAGCAAACCTTCCCTACTAAGCCGTCCCTTATGTCAATTACAAACATGTTAAACAGAACAGGACCCAGAACAGATCCTTGTGGCACCCCACTTGTAAACAGCCTCAGAATACACTCCATTAACAACAACCCTCTGGTATCTGTCCTTCAGGCAACTGCAGATCCACTGAACTATTCAGGGGTTAAGTCCAATTCTTGATAACTTATCTATCAGCTCTTTATGGGGAACCGTATCGAAAGCTTTACTGAAATCCAGGTAGGCGATATCCACAGCACCACCTTCATCCAGCACTTTAGTTACATAGTCAAAAAAATCTATGAGATTAGTCTGACATGATCGGACCTCAGTAATGCCATGCTGGTTTGGGTCCATCAAGTTGTTTGTTGTTAGATGGTCAATTATCTTCTTTTTTAGTAGAGTCTCCATCATTTTTACCACTACAGATGTCAAGATGACTGGCCTATAGTTACTAGCTTCTTCTCTACTACCCTTCTTGTGAATGGTTACAATATTGGCCATTCTCCAATCATCAGGAACATCTCCTGTAAGAAGGGACTGATTATACAGATCAGTCAGGGGGCCAACAATCACAGATCGGAGTTCTTTAAGAACTCTGGGGTGGATGCCATCCGGACACATTGCCTTATTTTACTTTAGCCGGACAGGTTCCTCTAGAACATCGGCCTCTGAAAACACTGGGACTGAAACCTTACAACTAGCAGCAATGCTATGTCCAGCCATGTTCTGATTATGAAAGGCGCCATCTGAAAAAACTGAGCAGAAGTAGTTATTCAGATGGTCAGCTACCGCCTTATCCCCATTTATATACAGATTTTTGTAATGCCGCAGTTTTTCTTCTTCCTGTCACTAATATATCTGAAGAAGGTTTTATTACCCTCCTTAACAGATTTGGCCATTTCTTCCTCCTTTGAAGCTTTAGCAGCATTAATAATCTGTTTTGTCTTCTTCTGTATAATTTTATACACTTCTCTGTCCGCTACACTTCCAGACTCTTTATAGCTCTTATAGGCAGACTTTTTATCATTCACTATAGCTCTTACCTCTCTAGTAAACCATAGTGGATTTCTCTTTCTTTTCCTTTTGCTAATTTGTCTAACATATAGTCTAGTTGCCTTTAAGAGGACTTCTTCAAATGCCTTCCACTGAGCACTCACTCTTGCTGTTTTATCCCACCCTTTTAATTCTCTCTTTTCATATTCCCCCATAACCTCAAACTTGGTCTTCCTAAAATACAATACTTTGGTTGCAGAATGGGATTTCTCGCAGTCAGTTTGGATTTCTAACCACAAACAATGGTGGTCACTGGAACCTAGATTTTCTCCCACCTTCACCTCACCTTCACCAGATCCCCATTTGTAAATACTAGATCTAGGATATTTTCACCTCTAGTTGGCGCTTTCACCAACTGTTTTAGGGACATCACCGTCATGGCCTCTACTATGTTCCTACTTTTGCATGTGGACGCACAAGGGATATTCCAATCAACAGCAGGCATGTTGAAGTCTCCCATAACTACAATATCTCCCTTTACTGCCATTTGGGTAATGTCGTCCACCAGCATAATGTCATGCTCTTCAGATTGCCCTGGATGCCTATAGATAGCACCTACTCTGGTAACAGATCCCTTTTTGTTTTGCAAGCAGACCCAGAGAGTCTCCAACTCCTTACATGAATTTTGGATCACTGTTGATTTTATGTTATCTTTAACATAAATGGCTACCCCACCCCCCCTTCTCTCTGCCCTATCTTTCCTATACAAAATGTATCCCGGAATGGCTGTTTCCCAGTCATTGCAATCTCTGATGTCTCTGGTATTACAACCAAGTCCAAAATATCTCTACAAACTATTGATATTAGCTCGCAGAGCTTGTTGCCTAAGCTGCGAGCATTTGTACACATTACACGAAGAACATTCCATTTATCACCAACAACTCAATCTACCTCCCTGACCACATCACCAACATCATCCACCGCACTAAAAATCAGTATCTAAAGCACCAGCGACCACTTCATCTGCACCAACAACTGTATCTACCACACTAACAGATTGCTGATCAAGAAGCTCAATACCCTGGTTCACCAAAACTGTTCGGGGACAGAAATCATTCTCCTCAATAAAATTCCTGTCCCCTCCATCTAGTTTAAATGCCTGTCAAAAAAACACCTGAACTCTTCTACAAGTACCTCAGTACCTTTGTGTGACGGGTGCAGACCATCTCTCTTGTACATGTCCTTACTACTCCACCTACTAACATTGTGACTAACAAACCCAAAACCTTCATCTTTACACCACTGCCTTAGCCAACCATTGAACTCCAGGATACAACATGCCTTAATATTTTGAGAGCGGTCTGGCAAAATCTCCGAAAAAGTAATGGAATCTGTCATTCTGCTCAGCTCCAGGCTGAGACTTTGAAATTCCATTTTTACCACATCAACATTTTTCTGGGACAAATCGTTTGTACCGAGATGAATAGCCAGATCAACTTCAGTCTCCTTTGTTGCAGCCTTAACAATATTTATGATCCGTCTTTTATCCCTGCTTGCAGTAGCACTAGGAAGACATCTCACCTTCTTCAGTCCATCCTCATTCTGACCTAAAGCAACACCTCTAACAATCGAGTCACCAACAAGGAGATGCCTTCTCTTCTTTTTCATTCCACTTACTGCCCCTGACTGCTTGGTACAACTTTCTCCTTTGGGACTTACAACATCCTGTGCCTGAGTATCCATGCTTGTATCTGCTGCTATATCACTTTCCAAATCAGACAGGACACCATAGGGATTATACACAGAAATTCTAACAGTATTGTGTTTATGCTCCACAACTCTCAACCTCCCAGAGCCAACCGTCTTCCACACAGCCCTTCTCCTCATGGACCTTTGGGGAAGTGGTGGCGGATTACAGGGCTGCTTAACAGCACTCGCTGGCTGGGACAGATTCACTTCTTTCGATTGCAGGCTACACACTAAAGACTACAGCCTAGAAATTTCACCATATAAAGTGGACAATTGCATACATAATGGACAATACCACAAACTCCAAAGAGTACTACGGAACACAACAGCCAGGCAGGTGTTACACTGCACTAAACCAGACATCTTAGAAATAAGGCAGTTACTCACCAAACAGAAGAAACCAATGCCGTCACCAAACTCCTGCCGTTTTCAAACTACTGCAGTTTTTAAAACTACACACTTCTGTCTGTCTGCTGCACTTATGTCTGGCTGCAAACACCAGCTGTAAACTTCACCAGACTAAGTCAGACCAGACTTCACCATTTTTAGTACCACCACTCACCCACCCCTGCACAAAAGGGTTAAGCCTGGCTTTTTATTCCCCCGGCGTTTGGTGGGATTTCTAGGCGGTAGTGGCAGGGTCGGAGATAAAGAGTGGTAATTTTTGTTTGTTGTTTTCTGTTTTTGTCAGTGTAGTGTGAGGGATGGTTTGAAAATTGGCATTTCCACAGTAGCACCTTTGTCTTGTGGATAGGGGATCCACTTGTTGGACCCAGGACATATATGCCATATTTGCTCTTTTTTCCTCCCTCACTGGTCTGAATTATATGTAATTTTTTGGGACTATTTTGGTCGATTTTAACAAATATTAATAAAGCTTAGTTACTTTTAAAAACGTTCTTTGTTAGGCAGTGATTTTGAGTCCAGGTTCAGCTCTGAAACCGGGCAACCCCTTTAAGTCTGGTTATTTGTAGAAGAGGAAAGGTAGATCATGGAAATATGTATTATAATATTATATTATTATAATATTCCATTATCTTTGTGGAATATAGGTGTCACGCTCCGGTGTGGGGGGGAAGATTCCACACAAAGTGCAGGAGGGAGAAGGGGGAAAGGAAATGGGATTAGGCCAGGAAACTAGTGAAGGCAGATGGACACCTCCTAGGGAAACCCTGACTCCAGTCCTGGCTAATTACCAGTATGAACAGGCCTTGAAGGTAGGTTGAGTTCATACACAGGAAACCTGGGATCCTAACTGTCCCTGAAGGACCCTGAAGCCAGTGACTAGAATGAGACAAACTGTTCCTCTACCAACCTGGACGAACAGTAGTCTCCCCTCAGGCCCAAACACCAAAACACAGGGAAGGAATACACACAAATAAACGAAAGGGAAAGAGAACACTTAACTTTCCTGGTAACTGGATCTCCACAGAGAGTCACACACCAGTAGGCCACAGATACCACAGAAAGTATAAACCGCAAGCGATGGTGGGAGAGACAACACTAAATAGGAAAGGCTTAATAGAAAATACACCTATACCTGAAGGGGGAGGGTGTGGTGAAAGGCAGCAACCACAAAACAAACAAAGGAGAACCTGTCAGATTAACCCACGTGTTGCCAATCTCACTGACCTCCTGCAACCTGTTGCAGAACTGTCGGTATGTCCTGGCACGTTCGTGACAATAGGCTTATGATTGAAAGCTATTCTCCTCAATATGTTCATTTCGGGGTTGTAGGTGACCACAAGGGCACCCTCTTTTTTTTTTTTTTTTTTGTAATTCAAGAGGCTGTTTTTTGGAATCTTTGTGGATCTGTTCGTCTACAACCAGGGTTTTTATCTATATATTTTATAATCGGGGGATGGTTATCTGTGTACTGGAAGTTTGCTAGAGGAGAATGACTTCATGGCTCCTTTAGGGCTAATGCACACGACCGTTTGATCCACATCCGATTCACATTTTATGCGGATCAGACGTGGACCTATACATTTCAATGGGGCTGCACGTCCATTCTGCAGCCCTGCAAAAAAGATAGAACATGTCCTATTCTTGTCTGTTTTGTGGACAAGGATAGGACTTTTCTATTGAATTGAAAAAGAAAATGGCAGCATGCACACGGCCAGGATCCAGCTTTTGCAGATCCATGATTTGTGGACTGCAAAAGGGATATGGTCCTGTGCATGCTGCTTAAATCCTGAGATGTATTACTCCATGTACATATGTCCGTGACATCTTTTAAATGCTTTGCCTTTCTCAGATTCATTAATTTATATCATGCGCCCCTTGTATGGGGAGGTATATCTGCATTCATACCAACATACCTTGCGTACATTAATAACAACATGAACAACTTGCGATTTACTTATCAGGTCTCAGACACTTCCATTTCTTATTTGGATCTATTTTTGATGGCGGAAGGTGAAAAAAAAGCTCCGGCCACCGCAGGCGCAGCTCCCCGCTGCTCCCATAGAAATAAATGGGAGTACATCGTGCATGCGTGGCCGCCGCTGCCATTCATTTCTATGGAGCCAGCGCTCGGCTATTTTCGGCGGCTCCATAGAAATGAATGGAGGGCGGTTGCACATACGCAGTGCACCCTCCTTTACTTTGGGGGCTCCGTTCTCAATAAAGGTGTGGGTCCCAGCAGTGGCACCTATAAGACAATGGGGGCATATCCTAGTGATATGCCCCTATTGTCTCAGATGGGATAACCCCTTTAATGTTGAGTCAGAGCACATGATGAATAGATTAAAAGAGAGAGGACATTCATATGCACATTTGAACAGGGCATACACTATTGCGATAGTAAAATCAAGGGATGACTTACTTGTGAAAAAAATCTAATAATAAAACTAGGGGAACTAAATGAGACCAAGTAGTTTTTCGAACCAGCTATAATACAGATTGTGATAGCATAGTAGGAATATTTTTTAAAAATATCTTCTGATATTGTACGGTGATAATATATTGTGGATGTGTATGTGGCAAAAAAACAGTTACTTTGGGCAATGTGCTCTCTCCAAATCAATATACAAATACAGTTACATCAACTAGTACAGGAGTAACCAATTTTAACCAATATTTTATTTATTGCTTTACTAAACATGTAGTACCGTATATGTCATCACACGTAGTGAATGCAATATACAATATGTGGGCAATACAGTGTGAAAGCATTTGTGCAAAAGAATATAGCACATGCTATAAAACCAGAATCACACAATTTATGTTCTACATTGAGACATTTATTTTTCTGGAGCATGGAGGTAAAATGGATTATATAAATTTATTAGGTTTATATACTTTTTTCCAAACCTATCATAGGAGGAAATTGGGAGTATAAAGTAAAAGGAGAGAAATATTTTGGATACGAGATACCCTGCAGGGATGAATAAACAATCGGATGTCATGTATTTTTGAGTGAATGCCCACTTTGATCTGAAGACTTGTTATTAGAGATGCCTTAAATATGTTCTTCTTATATAATGTGAACAGGTCCCGATGAATACCAGGACAGCTCTGAAGTGAGGGTTAAATGTGTTAATGAAATGTGATTGACATCTGTGAAATTTTTGTGTGGTATAAGGCTGGGTTCACGCTTGATGTTGTGGATTTGCCGCACAAAAATCTGCAACACCAAATCTGCGGCTAATCAGTCATGTGTGAACCCAGTCTAAGGGTGCTGACTCACGTTTATGCTTTTTGATGCAGTTTTTGAAGCAAAAATCAGGTGTGGATCATAGCAGGAGAGAAGGTACAGTATTAAGGACAGATACAACTTCTCTACTTTTTTCAATCCACTTCTGGTTTTACCAACACGATTAATGATACCAAAAGAAGGTTATGCGGATCACTTCTGGTTTTGACTTTAAAAAGTGCATCAAAAGGGGACGTGGCCTGACCGGGCATGTAGGCAGACACATGGTGTGGATCTCCTGGCTAAGTCTCCTGCATATTCTCCATTTACCTGCTGTTTTACAAGACAACTTAATGTTAACCTGTGTGGAACTGCTCCCCCTGCGGCCCAGCACCTCTCTGTGACACTGACGCTCCAAAAATCCAGTGAAAAGGAAGGTAAGGACTGCGGCCTTGTTACGCCAGCTAAACAACATGGCGCCGCACAAGCCACAAGGATGTCGGAAGTTGCTGCGCGGCTAGAGAAATTTGCCTGCTCCTCGACACCATCAGCTAGTGTCCCAGATCTGGAGGTGGACAAGACAGGTGGACAGGTCTGTACAGGGGTGGACATGGGAGCTGTTCCTGAAATAGAACCCACCATTAAAGATGTCTTTGCAGCGGTGGCGCAGTGCAATATAGCGCTTGCCTTGCTAAATACATACATGGGGGGATCTCAAAGAGGACGTTTTGTTTATCAGACAGGACATGAGGCAAGTGAAGGAGGGGATTGGTAAGATGGAGGGATGCCTAAGTACCATAGAAGACCAGGTGCCGTCTGTAAAGAGAGACCTTCAGTGTGTAATACATAATGTATCCCTGCTTATATCTAAATCTGATGATCTCAAAAATAGGCTGAGACAAAATAATGTCCGAAGAATTGGTGTGCCTGAACATGCTGAATGGGCTGATGCTGCTATGTTTATGGAGAAATGGCTTACTGACAAAATTGGAAGACAGAGACTGTCTCCTCTGTTTGCCATTGAACGTGCTCACCGTGTACCTTTTCGCCCTCCACCACCAGGGGCACCACCGAGACCTCTTCTGATCAGAGTTCTACATTTTAGAGACCGGAATGTGATTTTGAGAGGCACACGAGACTGTGCAGATCTTACCATCAATGGCAATCGTGTATCCTTGTAAATCTCAGTTTTTAAAGTCAAAACCAGGAGTGGATTGAAAAAAGTAGAGAAGTTGTTTCTGTCCTTAATATTGTACTCAGAGGTACTGAAAAGGAGAGCACACAACCTAGATGTCAAAAGACGACTGAGAGTTCTAGAGCTACCCTACTCCATGATCTACCCTGCCAGATTGCGTGTGGTGGAAGGAGATATGATGCGTATGTTTGATAATCCAGCAGCAGCTTGTCAGTGGCTAGACGCCCATGAGAAGGATTTGTGTGGCCACATTTGAGGACACTGTGGACTTTATGTGATATTTGCACTGTGTCTAATATCCTGCGGATGAGCTGGTTACATACCAGTTCCTGACAATACTCTTTGTTGAATACATGTTGCACCGGGTAGGGGGAATTTTTTTTTGTTTTATTATTGTGACCTTCCTTTCAGCTGCTGTTCTCGGTTAGCTTCTATTATTCTGCCGTGGCAGGTTACAATATTAAATTAAGCCAGGTCCCACTGCCGTAATAGCCCTGTTAGACAGATACTGTGCTGGTTTTGTTAGTCTGTTTCTACATTCAGGGATCAGGAATTTAATTTTCCCTAACTTCTCCAATGCAGGGAGAAATGTCTGTTTTGTTAGTGGGTTTGTTTGGGTGGGATGGGTTGGTTTTGTGGGGTATGAGACATTATGTATATTTTACTTTGGGCTGTGTGGTAGCTCCCTCGGGGTAGGCGGTACTGGACCAGTTTTTTCTGGAATTGGTTTGATGATGGGGTCCCTTAGGATTATTGCTTGGAATGGGCGGGGACTGGGACAGACCTCTAAACGGCATGCTGTCTTTCACGCTCTGCAAACATATCAAACAGCAATCCTCTGTCTTTCTGAAACACATCTTACATCTGATAAAACCCATTTGATTCATAAGGCATGGATGGCGTACGAGTTCCACTCTAACTATTCAACGTATGCGCTTGGAGTTAGTATTCCTCCCCCACCTCACTAGGTAGGTTATTTTCAGAGATTGATTTATGTGACCTATGGAGGGTTGTGCACCAGGGGGAGCGCAAGTACTCATGCTACTACTCCTCGCATAACTCACTGTCCAGAATAAACCCAGAGGTTCTTTACTGTAGGGGAGAGTGCTGGTCACTTGTTGACTACTAGAAATGTAAAGGGGGAATTGGTTACTGGAGATACTAATGTATTGGGAGTGTTCCATTCTCATTTCAAAGATGTATATAAGTCTAAGTTGCTGGTTATCTCAGCAGACCATGATGATTACCTATTATTAGCTATTTCCATGCCTACTCTCTAAGTGGAGCATAGACAGCTGCTGGATGAGGAAATTTCGCTGGAGGAACTTGGGATGTCTTTACAATCTTTCCCTAATGAGAAGATGCCTGGTGGAGATGGCTTGCCGGGAGAATTTTATAAAAAACAGCAAAAGATTTTACTCCCACATCTTCTCAATGTCTTCAATGAATCTCTTCGCACTGGCATCCTCCCGAGTTCGATGAGAGAGGCGATCGTGGTAGTGATCCCAAAACCTGGTAAGGATTCTACACAGGTGGATTCTTACCGACCCATTTCCTCATTCACAGTAGACATTAAAGTGCTGGCCAAAGTCCTAGCTAGTAGGTTGTTGAGAGTCATTGATACTATTATTCATGAAGATCAATCTGGCTTTATGCCTGGGAAATCCACCTCCTTAAATCTCAGGCGCTTGTTTCTTAACCTTCAGCTGTAGGGAAGTGATAGGGATAGGTGCGGTGCTGTGCTCTCACTTGACATGGCCAAGGCTTTTGATAGCGTTGAGTCGGAGTACCTTTGGGCAGTTATGACTAAAGTAGGATTTGGTCCAGTTTTCCTAGGCTGGGTGAAACTGCTTTATAACGAGCCTTGAGTTCGAATCCGAGTTAATGGAGGCATGTCCCTGGCACTGGCTTTAGAGAGAGGGACTAGGCAATGTTGTCCTCTGTCCCCTCTCCTGTTTGCGATTGCCAAAGAGCCTCTGGCATGTCTGCTCAGAACCACAACACTGGTAGATGGCTTTAGGAGAGGCAAAATAGAAGAGCGTGTCTCATTATATGCAGATAATCTGTTATATGTAGGAGATTTGGCCTCTTCAATAGACCCTTTTATATCCTTGATTTCTGAATTTGGCAAGCAATCTGGGTGCTTATTAATTGGACTAAGTCATTGATATTGTCGTGGTCCCCGCCTCCACAGAGTCTCTGTCTTCTTCATACCAATCTCAAAGTCGTGTCATCCTTTAAATATTTGGGAGTTGAAGTATCTACTAATCCACGTAGATATATACAAGACAATGTTGTGCCGCTATTGGCTAAGTTTAAGCTTAAAGGGTTTCTGTCACCAGATTTGGGCATACTAAACAGGATGGCATTTGCAATGTGCAAATGCCACCTGATGCCCAATCTGGTTTTCTTACAGTAATCAGATCATCCGTTTTCTTAAAAAAAGCACTTTTATAATATGTAAATTAGGCGTACTAAGTGCAAGAGGCGTTTACCTTGCACCTAGTAATCGCCGTGTTCCTACCTCTAGTGCCGCCTCCTTCTTCCTGATTGACAGGGCCAGGCAGCTTGCTCGATGAGCTGCCGGCCCTGACCTCGATCGAAATCCCGCGCCTGCGCCGTGTAGGCTAAATTCTGCGCAGGCGCAGATAGTTCACCCGGCCGCCCGGCTCCTGCCTCTCTCACTGCGCCTGCGCCGTGCGGAGTAAAAGCGGCGCAGGCGTAGTGAGTTCCGCCGGCTCCCGGGTCTCACTGCGCCTGCGCCGCTTTTACTCCGCACGGCGCAGGCGCAGTGAGAGAGGCAGGAGCCGGGCGGCCGGATGAACTATCTGCGCCTGCGCAGAATTTAGCCTACACGGCGCAGGCGCGGGATTTCGATCGAGGTCAGGGCCGGCAGCTCATCGAGCAAGCTGCCTGGCCCTGTCAATCAGGAAGAAGGAGGCGGCACTAGAGGTAGGAACACGGCGATTACTAGGTGCAAGGTAAATGCCTCTTGCACCTAGTACGCCTAATTTACATATTATAAAAGTGCTTTTTTTAAGAAAACGGATGATCTGATTACTGTAAGAAAACCAGATTGGGCATCAGGTGGCATTTGCACATTGCAAATGCCATCCTGTTTAGTATGCCCAAATCTGGTGACAGAAACCCTTTAAAGCTGCCTTCTGGTACTAATTGCCTCTGTCTCTAGTAGGTAGAGGAAATCTGATTAAGATGGTGCTAATGCCGCAGCTTCTATATATACTTCATAACTCACTGGTATGGATCCCTACTCACTATATTTATAAAACACAACAAATATTTTGCGTTTTGTTGTGGAAGACAGGAAGTAGCAGAATTACATAAGAAACCCTGCAAAGAAATAAAGAGTCGGGAGGTTTAGCACTGCCTAACCCGTTATTATATTTTCTGTCTGCTCAGTTACAACATTTTAAAGGATTGAGCACGATTGGAGGTACAGGAAGAAGTGGAAAATTAGTTTAATGGCATCGTGACGCTCTCCACCCCTGGTAGCCTTGGAAGGGGGAGTAGGTCCAAATTTAGGATCTGCCCGAACCGTGGTACTTATGAGGAAAGTGTGGGCTAAGGTGCTTCTTGGGGTTTCAGGACTCCTAAATATGTCTCCCATATGGAATAATCCTGTCTTACCAGAACTTACCCAACTGGAGGGATTTTCCCTATGGAAACAGAAAGGGATATGGAACATTGGACAATTATACTCCCAGGGCCTCCTGAAACAATTTCAACAATTATGTTCTGAGTTTGACCTACCCTCTAGTCATTTTTATAATTACTTGCAATTACAGCACGCACTAGACGCCCAATCCAAAATAACATCGCTCAAATATACATCCAAAAAGGTACAGTACTTGACTCTGTGGTGGTGGTAGAATCTACGAGGGGAGCGAGACCCCTTTATACCTGCTTAAAATTGGATATAGAGGAGATTCCTGTTGCCCTTAATGTATGAGTTAGGGGCTGATCTGATACATATGCTATGGAGCTGCAGTGCAATAAGAGAATACTGAATGAGGTACTAATGAGGTAATACAGCTACTCACTAAACTGTATAGTGCAGACTTCCCCCTTGATCCTAAAATGTGCTTACTTGGCATTTTCGAGTCTAATCATCTGCAGATGCCTATTATTACTGGAATGAATAGTATGCTGTACGAAGCACATAAAACACTGGCGGCCAAGTGGATACAACCACTACCTTCTGTTATAACAGAGTTTATAGCACGACTAAATGTTGTTATTATACTGAAAAGGGGGGTCTGTCTCAAGCGAAACTGCCTCTCGTAATTTGAGGCTATATGGGGTCCCTGGATTGATAGATCAGGTGTATACAGTCCATGGTTGGCACTTACAAGGGGACTTACGCATCCATAACTGATGGGGCATTCGATACTAGAGCATCTGAGATTGTTACATTGTGACGTCCACCTAAATCCAATTAACGACATGTACTGCTGAGTGGGTCTTGCTGCTACCCGGGGGAGCCCTTTTCCTTTCTTCTCTCCTCATTTTACTTTCTTTTTCCCCTTTTTTTTCAGAGTGTCAACCCTGAATCTCTATTTTCCTCTACTTCCTTGATTTTTGGCATCCCATTGTTACTATGATTGTCTTCTGGGGAGGGGGAGTTTATTTAACGTATATAAAAGAGGCATTGCTGATGTGTCAATGCTCTATTTTACTATGTCTGAACTGCTCTGAACATTGTAAACGTGATGTGCAAATTGTTTGTTTTTAGATAAAAGTCAATAAAAAGATATCTGATAAGTCAATAAAAGTCAATAAAAAGATATAAAAAAATTGCATTAAAAAACCTGATATGTGTCAGCACTGATATGTGGCACACAGTGCTGTTCTGACATGCATTCAGGATGCATTTTCAATTTAGCCAGTTAAGCAGGCTCATTAAATCCTTGTGTTCTGCATTGTTGGAAAGATTTAATTCATTTCAGCTAGCTACAATAAAAAATACATCCTGAATGCTCTGTGTGCCAGTACACCATTATGCCAGGAGTAAGAATAAGGCCCCATTTACACGACCGTATTATTGCGGGTCCGCATTATTGCGGACCCGCAATAATACGGGGGCCGCCCGGCGTGTGTTCCGCACCGCTCAGAACACACATCAGGCGGCCCCATTCAAAATGCCTATACTTGTCCGTGCATGCGGACAAGTATAGGAGATGCTTTATATTTTTCAGCTGAGGCACGGAGCTTGCTCCATGCGGCGGCTCCCCGCTCCCATAGAGGTGAATGGGGCCGCATCTATTACGCAATATTGTGGAATAGATACTGGCCCATTCACACGGTCGTGTGAATGGGGCCTTAGTCTTATTCTTTTTTTTTTTCTTTTAATAATTTTGAATGTAGTTGTCAGTTATATGCTCCCTTCTGGTCTTCAGCTATGTCATGTGACCAACACTGTCCACAACTGACACAGCATCTTATGCATGGACAGAAAGTCAGTTTTTCTGTTATGGTAGCCTCAATGTCAGCCTCATTCTGTAGGAATGGATGGAGAAACTGACTTCCTGTCCTCCAATAGGAGGCTGTGTCAGTCACATAATGACACATGATCACACGAGGACCAGAAGGGAGTAGATAACTCACAACTGCAGTCACCAGTAAGAAGATTACTTTCACTACAAGTTACATCATTTCTGAATGGCCAGAGAATAGCCTAGGAAAGGTACTGTCTCTCTTTAAAGCCAGTACCCTGTCTAAGCTATTCTCCCACTGATATGTGCAGTGTCCCTCAAGTTAGCATGGTGTAGCATTTCTCCAGGAAATTTCTGATTTCTAATAGAATTATTTGCCATACCACATTGCCCCGGGACATTATGAAGCAAAATGTGGTCCAACTTGCTCCTAGATGGATGTATCTAAAGTCACTGTAGACTACTTTATTTAGAAGCCACACAATAGTATTTTGCTTAGTATTTTGCATCAGTATTTGTAAACTAGGAGTGAAAGAGAGAAAGTAGAATGGAAACATTTGCACTTCTGTGTTTTAGCCGTACTCCTATGTGGCTTTGGCCTACAAATACTGATGCAAAATACTGACCAGAATACTACTGTTTTAAAAGTGGCCTTAGAAGAGAGAAACAATTCTGTTCGCATCATTTAACTATAACCAATATAACCAATAATCCCATGAACCCAATAATTACTCATAACAATATGAAAATTTTCAATTATGGTCTTGTCTCCAGTTTGTATGTTTAGCGTGTTTCACAGTGAAATGTTGCTTATGACCTCCAGACACTCATAATGAGAAAAGAATATTTGTATATGCTACTTTTAAAGGTTTTTTTTTCACCAGTTTTTGGGTATGAATCAGGCTGACATTAGAGATGTGCTAAATAGAGTTGAGCGAACATGCTCGTAACGAGCACTGTACTGCTCGGATCCCCTGCGCTTGCATGACCGCAGCCATCCGGATCCGTCCTCCTCACCCGACTGCAAGTCAGTGGGGACGGATCCGTTTGGTATGACACACTTGTGTGTCATATCAAACGGATCCGCCCCCATTGACTTAGAGTCAGGTGAGGACGGATCCGGATGCCTGCGGCCATGCAAGCGCAGGGGATCCGAGCAGTACAGTGCTCTTTACGAGCACGTTTGCTCAACTCTACTGCTAATGTCACCTGATTCTAAATATGTACAGTACAGAGCAAAAGTTTGGACACACCTTCTCATTCAAAGAGCTACAATTTTCATAGTCATGAAAATACAGAAAAGTATTTTCATGACTATGAAAATTGTCGATTCACACTGAAGGCATCAAAACTATGAATTAACACATGTGGAATTATATACTTAACAAAAAAGTGTGAAACAACTGAAAAATTGTCTTATATTCTAGGTTCTTCAAAGTAGCCACCTTTTTCTTTGATTACTGCTTTGCACACTCTTGGCATTCTCTTGATGAGCTTCAAGAGGTAGTCACCTGAAATGGTATTCCAACAGTCTTGAAGGAGTTCCCAGAGATGCTTAGCACTTGTTGGCCCTTTTGCCTTCACTCTGCGGTCCAGCTCACCCCAAACCATCTCGATTGGGTTCAGGTCTGGTGACTGTGGAGGCCAGGTCATCTGGCGTAGCACCCCATCACTCTCCTTCTTGGTCATATAGTCCTTACACAGCCTGGAGGTGTGTTTGGGGTCATGGTCCTGTTGATAAATAAATGATGGTCCAACTAAACGCAAACCGGATGGAATAGCATACCGCTGCAAGATGCTGTGGTAGCCATGCTGGTTCAGTATGCCTTCAATTTTGAATAAATCCCCAACAGTGTCACCAGCAAAGCACCTCCACACCATCACACCTCCTCCTCCATGCTTCACGGTGGGAACCAGGCATGTAGAGTCCATCCGTTCACCTTTTCTGCGTCGCACAAAGGCACAGTGGTTGAAACCAAAGATCTCAAATTTGGACTCATCAGACCAAAGCACAGGTCTAATGTCCATTCCTTGTGTTCTTTAGCCCAAACAAGTCTCTTCTGCTTGTTGCCTGTCCTTAGCAGTGGTTTCCTAGCAGTTATTTTACCATGAAGGCCTGCTGCACACAGTCTCCTCTTAACAGTTGTTATAGAGATGTGTCTGCTGCTAGAACTCTGTGTGGCATTGACCTGGTCTCTAATCTGAGCTGCTGTTAACCTGCAATTTCTGAGGCTGGTGACTCGGATGAACTTATCCTCCGCAGTAGGGGTGACTCTTGTTCTTCCATTCCTGGGGCGGTCCTCATGTCAGCCAGTTTCTTTGTAGCGCTTGATGGTTTTTGCTACTGCACTTGGGGACACTTTCAAAGTTTTCCCAAGTTTTCGGACTGACTGACCTTAATTTCTTAAAGGGGTTCTGTAGTTGTTTAAAACTGATGATTTATCCTCTGGATAGATCATCAGCATCTGATCGGCGGCGGTCCGACACCAAGGACCCCCGCCGATCAGCTGTTTGAGAAGGCAGCAGCGCTGCAGGAGCGCCGCGGCCTTCTCTGTGTTTACCGCAGGCCCAGTGACGTCACGACTAGTATCACTGGCCTGGGCGGGGCTAAGCTCCATTCAAGTGAACAGAGTTTAGCCCCGCCCAGGCCAGTGAAACTAGTCGTGACGTCACTGGGCCTGCGGTAAACACAGAGAAGGCCGCGGCGCTCCTGCAGCGCCGCTGCCTTCTTAAACAGCTGAGCGGCGGGGGTCTCGGGTGTCGGACCCCCGCCGATCAGATACTGATGATCTATCCAGGGGATAGATCATCAGTTTTACAGAACTGCAGAACTCAGAACTGCAGAACTTTTACAGAACTGCAGAACTTACAGAATGATGGCCACTCGTTTTTCTTTACTTAGCTGCTTTTTTCTTGCCATAATACAAATTCTAACAGTCTATTCAGTAGGACTATCAGCTGTGTATCCACCTGACTTCTGCCCAACACAACTCATGGTCCGAACCCCATTTATAAGGCAAGAAATCCCACTTATTAAACCTGACAGGGCACACCTGTGAAGTGAAAACCATTTCAGGTGATTACCTCTTGAAGCTCATCAAGAGAATGCCAAGAGTGTGCAAAGCAGTAATCAAAGCAAAAGGTGGCTACTTTGAAGAACCTAGAATATAAGACATATTTACAGTTGTTTCACACTTTTTTGTTAAGTATATAATTCCACATGTGTTAATTCATAGTTTTGGTGCCTTCAGTGTGAATCTACAATTTTCATAGTCATGAAAATACAGAAAACTCTTTGAATGAGAAGGTGTGTCCAAACTTTTGGTCTGTACTGTATATATCTTTTATTTATTGTTGCCCCCGGTTTTATATAATTTGAACTTTTTTTTTATGCTAATAAGCCTCTAGGACAGTGGTTCTCAACTCCAGTCCTCGGGACCCACCTGCCAGTCAGGTTTTCAGGATTTCCTTAGTTTAGACCAGCTGATATAATTAGCGTCCATCCATCAGGACTTACCACAGGTATTCATTCTGTGGGATATTCCTAAATCCTGACTGGCAGGTGGGTCCCGAGGACTGGAGTTGAGAACCACTGCTCTAGGAGCAGGGGGTTGTTACCCCTGCTCCTAGAAGCTCCGTTTGCTAACCTTCAGAAACACCACCTTGGTCTTGAGTGACAGGGCTAGGCAGCTTTCTTCTCCTCCTGGTGGCCCTGTCTAAATCCTGTGCCTGCGCCGTGCGTTGATTATTCGGCGCAGGCGCAGTGAGTGAGGACGCCGGCAGGCTTGTAGCTTCCTCACTGCGCCTGCGCCGAATACATCGCAGTTGAGCACAGCGTAGGCAGTGAGGAAGCCGGGAGTCTGCCAGCAGCCTGCACTCACTGCGCCTGCGCCGAATAATCAACGCACGGCGCAGGCGCAGGATTTAGATCAGCCTGATTCATATCCAAAAAACTGGTGACAGAAACCCTTTAAGGAAGAAAATGGTTAGAATGTTCTAGTATTGTAGCTTGCCAAATAAACAGTATTTATTTTTACTTCCATACAGATTAGTTTTGAGAAGGCTTTATCCTCTTGCTGTTAAAATCTGTGAACACCTTAAGATTCCAGAGTTTCAAGGAGTGAGTCGTATTTTAGCTCATTGGGCATGTTACAAGGTATTTCATTTTCACTACTTAATATTTAGGGCCTCTTCACACAGAGTTTTTATGCTGATTTCAGTGCGGAATGAGCACCAAAAAACACCTCCAAACCTTCATTTTAATGGTAATCAACGCTTGCTTTTTTCCAACTTGAAAAAAAAAAGCAGCATGTCCTATCTTGGCCCAGAATCCACACTGAATCTCCCGTTGAAATGAATGAGAGGTGGCCAAAAACCACACTCTATGCTCCCTGTACATCCACCCAAGGATGAACACCAAAAACTGCAAGCAGAAATACAGATTTTAATTGAAATATACAGTACACACAAAATACCCACTACAAAACAAAACATGTCTTAAAAAACTCGCCTTTAAAGTCAGTATGAATTATGCACTGATTTTAAAAGCATGATTTCAAAATCTGTTTTGTAAATGTACCCTTATTAGTTTTATTCTGTTTGTCCTTTTTCTGTATGTATTTACAGTATATTGCCATATTTATTTGTTTAGGTTCAACAGAAAGAGAAATCCGATGAAGAAGTGGCCCAGGCCATCAATCAGAAACTTGGTGACACTGCTGGGATTTCTTATTCAGAGATTGCTTCAAAGGCATGTGACTGTGGAAGAACAGAATTGGCTATTAAAGTAAGGATAATTACGATAGTTTTTTATGGTAGACTCGACTAGATAATTTGTGGTAATAATCAGCAACATTCATTATCAGCCAGTATCTGTTTCTCTAACTCCCCATAAAGTTCCCTACTTGGCCAAGCACGTCTTTTTGTTTTAAACAAGCTACTGACAGACACTTTGGGCAGCATCCTACCATTACAATAAAGGATGGAGTGTGTGGAAATCTAACTTGCCTGATCCAATTTTCCTCAGGGGTCAGTCTGCAGATTATAAATTTGCCGATATTGATCCATTGTGTATGGGAAGCTTTGGTGCTCTGCTCTCCCTTTTTTCATAAATACACTTTTCCTATGGGAATACGATATAGACATTTTTTGTTGATCCTTTTTGTTTTTGCTGATATAATTTCTTCTTTTTAAAACCAAATCTTCAAATGCTGTTATACATAGGGCCTTAAAGAGAATGTGTTAGGAGATGCATGTTGCTTGAACCAAGGTCAGGATAAAATACTGACCGGTTGTCTCATTATAGACAGCTTTGTTTTACTCTAAAATGCTTCTTGGGGTTACTTGCACAGAAGAACTTAAAAGTGGTGTAGACAAACTGGGGTAGCGTTTCTAGACAAAAATTGTTAGTTTCAAATATGCATCAAATTTGTGTGCAGTAAAATAAAGGAAAAATGGATCCTGTATTAGTACATTTTAAACATCAGTTAAGCACATTTGGCATCCATTTCATCCATTTTCATCTAAGATCCTTTTTTTGTTTCAAATAAGGTTTTATTATAGAATTAAACATATTATAATATATTATTATAAAAACCAAAGACAGTGCTTGAGTATATATGCCTCACACAGGAGGCGACAAATGAGTAAAATACATTGATGCACAGTCCAACAAGCAAAACTCGTAACACATAAAAAAAGAAATGAAACGGTGAACATAATGAACAAAGAAAAAGAAAAGGTATTCTCAATAGTACGTGACATTGGATTTGTCACACAGGAACATGTCAGACGGTGTTCAGATAAAGACATCCCCAGCATATATACAGTGCCTTGCGAAAGTATTCGGCCCCCTGGAACTTTTCAACCTTTTGCCACATTTCAGGCTTCAAACAAAAAGATATAACATTTTAAATTTTTGGTGAAGAATCAACAAGTGGGTCACAATTGTGAAGTGGAACGAAATTTACTGGATCATTTAAACCTTTTTTTGTAATAATAAAACTGAAAAGTTGGGCGTGCAAAATTATTCGGCCCATTTACTTTCAGTTCATAAAACTCACTTCAGAAGTTCATTGAGGATCTCTGAATGATCCAATATTGTCTTAAATGACTGATGAAGAGAAATAGAATCCACCTGTGTGTCATCAAGTCTCCGTATAAATGCACCTGCTCTGTGATAGTCTCAGGGTTCTGTTTAAAGCACAGAGAGCATCATGAAGACCAAGGAACACACCAGGCAGGTCCATGATACTGTTGTGGAGAAGTTTAAAGCCGGATTTGGATACCAAAAGATTTCCCAAGCTTTAAACATCCCAAGGAGCACTGTGCAAGCGATCATATTGAAATGGAAGGAGTATCAGACCACTGCAAATCTACCAAGACCCGGCCGTCCCTCTAAACTTTCATCTCAAACAAGGAGAAGAGACTGATCAGAGATGCAGCCAAGAGGCCCATGATACTCTGGATGAACTGCAGAGATCTACAGCTGAGGTGGGAGAGTCTGTCCATAGGACAACAATCAGTCGAACACTTCACAAATCTGGCCTTTATGGAAGAGTGGCAAGAAGAAAGCCATTTCTCAAAGATATCCATAAAAAGTCTCGTTTACAGTTTGCCACAAGCCACCTGGGAGACACACCAAACATGTGGAAGAAGGTGTTCTGGTCAGATGAAACCAAAATCGAACTTTTTGGAAATAATGCAAAACGTTATGTTTGGCGTAAAAGCAATACAGCTCATCAACCTGAACATACCATCCCCACTGTCAAACATGGCGGTGGCAGCATCATGGTTTGAGCCTGCTTTTCATCAGCAGGGACAGGGAAGATGGTTAAAATTGATGGGAAGATGGATGGAGCCAAATACAGGACCGACCATTCTGGATGAAAACCTGTTGGAGTCTGCAAAAGACTTGAGACTAGGACGGAGATTTATATTCCAACAAGACAATTATCCCAAACATAAAGCAAAATCTACAATGGAATGGTTAAAAAATAAACATATCCAGGTCTTAGAATGGCCAAGTCAAAGTCCAGACCTGAATCCAATTGAGAATACGTGGAAAGAGCTGAAAACTGCTGTTCACAAACGCTCTTCATCCAACCTCAAAGAGCTCGAGCTGTTTTGCAAGGAAGAATGGGCAAGAATTTCAGTCTCTAGATGTGCAAAACTGATAGAGACATACCCCAACGGACTTGCAGCTGTAATCGCAGCAAAAGGGGGCGCAGCAAAGTATTAATGCAAGGGGGCCGAATAATTTTGCACGCCCCACTTTTCAGTTTTATTATTACAAAAAAAGTTTAAATGATCCAATAAATTTCGTTCTACTTCACAATTGTGACCCACTTGTTGTTAATTCTTCATCGAAAATTTAAAATGTTATATCTTTTTGTTTGAAGCCTGAAATGTGGCAAAAGGTTGAAAAGTTCCAGGGGGCCAAATACTTTCGCAAGGCACTGTATACTGAGAGAGAGAGAAAAAAGAAAAAATAGATCAGAACTCCCCCTCTTGCCTTATAATGTCAAATATGGTAGTCTGTGCGAAGAGTGGGAGGAGGACAGCCAAGGCTGCCACAGCTTGAAATAAGAGTCAGCCGTGTCCCCTATAGTTGCTGTAATTTTTTCGTATATGACCATGCTATTTATCCGTTGCACAATCTCAACAAGGTTAAGGGTGTTAGATCGCCATATGGCCGCAATGTGAATACGAGCAGCAAGGAGAAGGAATTGAGCTAGCTTAAATGGCGCATATTTCATGCTGATAGGCTTATCACCAAGAAGACAAACAGCTGGGGTTTTATGGAAAGTATAACCCAAAACATCAGATAAAATTGAGCATATGCTCGTCCAAAAAAAAACTCACTATAGGGCACACCCACCAAATATGATACATTCATCCAATGGAGTTACAGCCATGAAAACAAAAGGGATAGACCGGTGGGTATGTACGGTGTAGCCTTTTAGGGACCAAATAGGCCCTATGTAATACCTTGAGGGAGGTCTCTACCAAGGATACCTGCCAGCTGCCCCTAGTGACATCCTCACAGCATGTGCGCCACCTAGAAATGGTCATGGAGCAGTGGGTGTCCTCCTTCCATTTGGACATAAATGGTAATTTGTTATCAGAAGATGGAGTATTTAGCCAATAATAGAGGCGAGAAAACCAGTACCACCCATTCAAAAGAATATAATAGAAAACGTTCAAAAGGAGAGCAGGAAATGGATGAGGAGTTCCCTGTGATGCACCGCCAAAAAGACATAACCTGGACCAATCTATAATCCTCAGACGTAGGGATGGAGTATTTAGATCGAAGCTGGGCAGCAGATGGTAGTCCACCAGCAATAAGGAAATCATGTAGGCAGGTCATACAATTGGTGGACCACCAAGAGAAACCACCCAGATCCATCCCAGGTGGGAAAGCCAGGTTGGCCAGTAGTGGGGTGAGAGGGGCAGGTTTCGATTGGAAATTGACCTTAAAATGTACTGATCTCCATAGTTGTAGGGCATAAAAAGACAACATAGGCTTAGACCTGAGATTAAGAGGAAAAGTATTTGTGTCCCAGAAAAATGCAGGCCATGAACACGGGGCGATCATGGAGAATTCCAGGGCCACCCACATCGGAAGACATGTACGATCGTGAACCAAAAGGAGTTGCGCTAAGCGAGCTACTTTGTAATATTTAATGAAGTTAGGGAGTCAGAGGCCACCCATTCATTTATGAAGGAACATGACCTCCAATTTAATCCTCGGCCGCCGTTGAGCCTATATGAAAGAGGAAAGATCCCTATGGAGTTGGTGAAGATCTGCTAGGGGGACCGGGATTGGTAAGGTCCTAAAAAGATATAATAGACTTGGTAGAACTACCATTTTAATGGTGTAAATTCTACCTAACCAAGACAACAGAGGTGAGTCCTACTTACCCAAGTCAGATCTTATCTCTTTGTAGAGGGGAGTATAGTTTACTTTATAAATATTACATAGTTGAGGGGTGAGATAGATTCCTAAGTAGGATAGTTTACCACAGCAGGTACAAAAGTCAAATTCCTGTTCTATTAATGCAATGGTGTTAGAGGGAGTGTTACAATAGACAGCCTCAGACTTGGAGGGGTTTATTTTCAAACCAGAGGCCTTGGAGAATTCCTGTAATAGGAGATTAAGGTTGGGGAGGAATATGACTGGGTTAGTGATTGTGAGGAGCAGATCATCTGCAAACAGATTCACCTTTAACTCCTGGGTCCCAATGGTTATGCCTGTGACATTAGGGTCTTGCCGTATGAGGGCGGCTAAAGGTTCAATTGCTAGGGCAAAGAGGGCCGGAGACAAAGGACATCCTTGCCTTGTGCCCCTGCCAATTTTTTTTGATAAATCTCTTTTTATTGGAATTTTCGTACGTTTTACACATAAAGCATAATGATACAATACAGTCAAAAAACATGTATCAAAAGAGAAGTAAAAAGTAACTCGGGTCATGGTTAAATGTCCATCAGTAACCAGCTATAGTATGGGCAAGCAAAATATCAACAGTACATGTAATATTATCAAAGTCGAGTAAACAATATCAGTACTGAACAGTACATATGTCAAGGGAGCATAAGGAGGGGGTATTGCACAAGGTCCTCTCACAATCTTCTGCGGAGGAGTCTCAAGAGAATCTGTGAGTGGGATGTCGGAGGTGCCAGCTATTCCATGCCGACCATATGTTTAGGAATTTGTCATGTGACAAAGATGACCAACTACATAATTCCTCTAATCTAAAAATGTCCTGGACTCTCCCCATCCAATCTCCTAGGGTTGGGGTATATGTGTTGAGCCAGAATTTAGGTATTATCAGCTTGGCTGCTGTAATAAGGAGAGAAGGTAGGTGGGTTTTGCTAATAGGGCAAGAGGGGTTGGGTAGATTGAGAAGAGCTAAAGCGAGAGTAAAGGCGATGTTGCTAGAACATATCTCGTTTATGGCCCTTCCCACCGAGTCCCAAAATGGGGTCATTTTTGGGCAACTCCACCATATGTTCAGCATTGTGCCAACATCCTTGTGGCACCTCCAACAACCTGCAGAGACCAAGGGATTCATTTTATGCAATATCTGGCGTTCGATACCACCGGGTCATAATCTTAAATGAGTTCTCTTGTATACGTATACATCTGGATATACCATGTGAGTTCCTGAGGATTTGTTTCACCTCCTGGTCTGTAAAAGAAATACCAAGATCTTTCTCCCATTGTGAAATATATGGGTGAGTCATATTAAGGTTCTCTTCTATTATTTTCTTATAGTAAAGAGAAATAAGACCTTTACGTGGGGTATCAGCTATTAATAACAGCTCATACCAAGAAGGATTTTCATCTGTTTTCTTGTATTTCAGGAATAGTGAGTACATTTTGTGGAAATGGCTATAGTGTAAAGATGACCGATTAGATATATGATGCGTATTAAGTAAATATGACATAGTGGGGACTAAGTCTCTTACCAATATATCTTTTATGAGTAAGTTGCCCAAGGATGGCCAAATCCCTAAATCATCCTTGTAATTGAATTGCATGACATAGGGGAGGAGTTTTGCTGGAGTGTAGAGTGAGGGAAAATGCATCAGTTGCAGAGGTTTCGCCAGTGCCTGCCAAGTATAAAGGACCCCCCTGAACAAAGGGTGGATATTTATTCCAGTGTGGGGTAGATGAGGAGTTTTCCAGAAATTAGCCAACTCTGATGGAGATAGAAGTTGTAGTGCGATCTGTGTACCTAATTTATTGGTGTGGGGATTCAACAATTTAGTATGCAGGCGAAGTTGTATAGCCCTATAATAAGCTGTCATATCTGGTAGGCTGAAGCCACCAAGCTGTTTAGGGAGTGTTAGAGTTTTGTAAGCTAGAAGAGGACACGATTTTTTCCATATAAATGAGGAAATTAGTTTCTTAACCGAGGCTGGTGGTAAGTATATTGGAGCAGCTTGCAAAAGGTTTTAAGCAAATTTTTACGCCCAATCCATGTCATAAATGGTATTTCCAGTTTCACCAATTGTTGCCTGATTTCTTTCAATAAAGGTGGATAATTAAGCTGAAATATATCCGTTGTATTCGAAATATTGATCCCCAAGTAAGACATATGGGAGGGAGGCCATTGAAAAGGGTATAATTGTGTCAGAGGATTTGACTTCTCGAGGTATATTGATTCCTAACGCTGAACATTTGAAATTAGACAAGGAGCCGAAGCGTTCAAACAATTCAAGTAAAGCTGGGAAGGCCCTAGTTGGATCAGTCATAAATATTAACATATGAAATGCCCTGTTTGGTAACTAAACCCTGAACAACCAAATCCTGCCTAATTGCTTGGGTCAAGGTTTCCAGACACAGTATGAATAGGGATGGCGATGCCCCTGCCAATTTTAATAGGTGTTGGGGAAGTAGAGGGTAATTTCAGAAATGCTGTAGGGTGAGAATAAAGTGTCTTTAATGCTTGAATGAAAGGGCCATGGAAACCCATATTCCTAAGAACAGACAATAGGTATTCCCAAGAAAGACAAGCAAAGGCTTTTTCTAGGTCTAGTGAGAGTAAGGTAAGGGAAAGTTGGTGTTGATTAGACCAGAAGATTGCATTGAGAATTTTGCGAACATTTTCAGGGGCTTCTCGTTGAGGAATAAATCCTACTTGGTCAGAATGGATCAGATGAGGGAGTAGTTGATTCAATCTGCGAGCCAGAATAGATGTAAAAATCTTGGCGTCAAGGTTTAAAAGAGAAATTGGCCTATAATTGGCCGGGGAGAGGGCGTTCCTGTTGGGTTTAGGAATTACTGCTATAAGGGCATCTAGGAACTCATCTGGCATAGCATGACCCTGAAGGAGATGATTACAGTAAGTCCTAATGTGGGGAGCAAGGATTGTGGAGAACTTTTTAAATTAAAGGGCAGTTAGACCATCCGGGCCAGGGGCTTTCCCTAATTTTAGGGATTTAAGGGTCATCTCAACTTCAATAATTGATATTTCCCTGTTAAGCTGTTGAAGGGCCTCTGAGTTAAGTTTGGGTAGCTTGGCTTTAGAAAGAAAGATTGAGGTTGACGTTGCCTTTATAAAGCCTTGTAGAAGTCAGTGAAGGTGCTATAAATATGGTTAGGGTTACTTGTGACCTTCCTGGGTTTGAATCCTAAGGATTTGATTAAAACATTGTTGGGCTTTAAGTTTTCTAGCCAAGAGTTTATCAGGTTTGTTGGCCCACTTATAGTATTTAGCTTTAGTCCAACATAGGGCTTTTTCTGTCCTATGTGACAAAATAGAGTCTAATTGTAACTTGGTGGATTTAATGGTCTGATGGAGGTATAAGGATGGGTGTTTGTGAGCAAAGACTAATCTAACCAATTTAGATTCCAGAGAAGTCTGTACTTGGCCCCTATCTTTCTTCCTCTTAGATGCAATAGCTATTAGTTTGCCTCGGATAAATGCTTTATGGGACAACCATACCCAGTGAGTGGAGGAGTTTGTGGTCACATTCTCAGTGAAGAAATGAGTCAACTTGGTAGCGATCTGAGTCTGGACCATAGGGTCCGAAAGCAGAGCTTCATTAAGGCGCCATGAAAAAGGGACTGAACTTTTGGGCGAGAAATCAAAAACGGAGAAAACAATATCGTGGTCAGACCATGCTGAAATAATATGTGTACTATACAAAAGAAGTGGAAGAGCATTTGCTGAGGACAAAATTATATCAATGCGAGTATGGGAGTGATGCGCTGAAGAATAGAATGTATAGCCTCTAGCAGGACCGTTTGTGTTCTCTCCAGGTATCAGCTAATGATAGCTGGTGCATGGTATCATTAATAATCTGCTTTTGCTCACGTGAATGTTGTGAGTCTGATGTGTGGGATCTTTCAAGAGTAGTGTTGAGTACAAAATTTAAGTCTCCACACCAGATGAGATATTGCTACTCTAAGGGGTCAGTTGTCTCTGCTAAGGTTTTAAAGAATTGGATGGGATGTTCATTAGGAGCGTATGAGTTTACAAGACAGATAGAAGCATCTGGAATGGTACCCAGTATTATCAAATATCTACCGTCTGAATCTGCAAAGGTCTGTTTTATCTGGAAAGGAAAATTATTCTTAAAGAGAGTAATCACTCCTCTGGTCTTGGATGTATGGGAAGCTGCATAAAAGGTAGAATAGTGGGGATGGATATATGTGGGAGAAGAGGTGGTGGAGAAATGCGACTCCTGCAGACAAACAATGTCGGGAGAATGTTTTAGGTAATCTATAAACGCTTTTTTACGCTTATGGGGTGAATTAAAACCCCTAATATCTATGTATCTAATAACTAATCATAGATCTAATAACTATGTATAAATATATCAGAGGTCAGTACAGAGATCTCTCCCATCATCTATTTATTTATATAATGGGTGGACTACAGTACCCAGAAAGATGATCAAAATTAGGGTTATTCACTTTAGAAAAAAGACGACTGAGGGGAGATCTAATAACTATGTATAAATATATCAGGGGTCAGTACAGAGATCTCTCCCATCATCTATTTATCCCGAGGACTGTGACGAGGGGACATCCTCTGCATCTGGAGGAAAGAAGGTTTGTACATAAACATAGAAGAGGATTCTTTACGGTAAGAGCAGTGAGACTATGGAACTCTCTGCCTGAGGAGGTGGTGATGGTAAGTTCACTAAGAGAGGCCTGGATGTATTTCTGGAGGGTAATAATATTACAGGTTATAGTTACTAGAGATGAGTCGTTGATCCAGGGAGTTATTCTGATTGCCTGACTGGAGTCGGGAAGGAATTTTTCCCCCTAAAGTGAGGAAAATTGGCTTCTACCTCACAGGGGTTTTTTTTTGCCTTCCCCTGGATCAACTTGTAGGAAAACAGGCTGAACTGGATGGACAGATGTCTTTTTTCGGCCTTACAAACTATGTTACTATGTAACATTATGTAATATTATACGACACATGACAAGGGTTGCCTGTCCTCAGAAGTAAAACAGTCACAGGAGTACACAATCTCACACCACCCTCCTCTCACCACCTTGTGACCCATGGGACCAAAGCCTCACATGACATAGATAGAAGTACCAAAGGATACCATTAATAACATTACAGTAACTAAAACAGAAACAGTAAGGAAAAATGAGTAACCAGAAAAGATCATTCAGTCTGGAGTGGGGATAGGGATACCAAACTTTTGGTCTCCCAGACCAGGGAACATGAGGCGACATGATAGTCCTACCACTGTAAGGCACATAGTTATCTCTGTCATGACCGACCAGATGTTTTATCAAGGGGGTTGCTTATGTTATGGATGAAATGTCTCAACATGTCCCCGTTATAAACCTCCCCATCAGGGAGTGGAACCATAGGGATGCCATCGGCTTAGATCCTACCCAGCTTGGGGTCGATGTCCCCTAAGACTTGAAGAAGAGGACATATTCAGTGCTGAGACCCTGTTCTTGTGCTCACCGACGGACGCGATATGGTGGACCAGGATCTAGTTGGTCTCGGGGTTCTCGATGGTAAAGGTGCCATTGTATCCATGGGGATTCCTGCTTTAGCCAGAGCCTGCTTGCCCTCGTCCAAGGAACGAATCATGTAGGTCCTGTAGCTGTGAGAGAAAGTCAATGAAAATAGTAAGCCCCAGCGGTAGCGTACCTGAGCTTGCTGAAGAGCCAATGTGATAGGCTTCATGTTCCTGCGGCGTCCCAGGGTGGAGGGTGCAAGATCGGAGTACAATCGCACCGTAGGTGGTAGGCCCGGCAGCATAGTTAAATTACATGCAGCAGCAAGAAGTTGGTCGCGGGCCTCCGGATAATGTAGCTTTAAAACATTGTCCCTGGGAGCATCAGGATTCCTTGGAGTGCCCAGGGCCCTGTGGATTCTTTCAATACAGAACAGTGAGTCATCCTCTTGGGGGAGCAAGGCCTTGAATAGATCCATCGCTGCTTTGTGCAATGAGGTAAGAGTTTCAGGTATACCACGGATGTGGAGGTTCGCTCTTCTGGAGCGATTCTCCAAATCTTCAAGTTTCAGCTCCAGGGCCTCTATTTGTGCTGCTTGTGTGTCGATGTCTCATCTATCCGCCTCTGTGGCGTCAACCATGGTTTTGGCCTTGGCCTATACATCGGCAATCCTTTGGCCTAAGTCATGAATTTGGCGGGAAAACTCAGCAACCGCCTGAGCTAATTCATCTTTGAACATTTGCCTGATATTCTGGTAGAGGTCTTTCCATGGAGATGTAGGAAGTGAATCAGGAGCTGGTAATGGAGAGCCCGGGACTCCGTGATTAGAGTCATCGTTGCTTGCTAGAACAGGCCGGTCCGCCATCTTGGAGGCCACTTGCAAGGCAAAGATAGCCGGAATGGATTGTGATAACAGCTGAGAAGCCAAAGGGGCACCTGATTTCTTGGATTTGACAGTGGCGGGCACAAAGCTCACACAGCGCACATCCGCTCCAGTGAACTTCACTCATGCGCCCCCTGAGATCCTTTTTTTAGACGGAAAAAAATCCCACATGCAGGAGTTTTACCTCGGACAGAAATGGTTGAAACAGAGGCCAAATGTGCATAACTGATGTTTAAAATGCACTAATACAGGATCCATGTTTCCTTTATTTTTCTTATGGATAAAAAGGGACTATGTTTGTGTTTAATTTTATTTTCGGATGGTATCGAGTATCACAATACTTTTTATGGCATTGAAATCGAATCAAAATTTTGGTATTGTGATGACCCTAATGTAGCATTCCCAGTATAATTATATAATCAACGATCTGTGTCACCACAGAGTTTTAACCTCTTCTTTGCTCTTCTGTTTCTATATAGTTTTAATATATGTATTAAATAAAAGTGAAGTCTTAACTGTTTGACACATGTGCTAATAGGGCGCACATAGTTTTCTGACTATGTAGATAATATAACATTTGTCATAAGAGTGCGACCTGAGATTACGTGACTTTAGATTCAGACACTTTAGGAGAGAACTACATCTATTCATTTATGAGTTGAATTGCATTGTATAATTTACCTTGTTTTTTTCTGGTGTAATCCTCATTAGCAAGTATGTGCTCCTTGATTGACAGTGCAATCCAGTGTACATCTTATGCATTGTATGCAGTCCTGGAACAGCTGTTTGAAGGTGCAAATTGCTGTGCAAAATATGAGCAATTTGCACGTTTTTATACGTATCTAAATAAGCAAATTGCAACACTGAGATGCCTTGAAAATATGGAAAGGAGTTTGCTTTCCAATGTGCACTGACACTCAGTGGGGTAGATGAGTGGGGTGGTGGTAGTATGGTGGAGCAGGAAAGGAAGGCAGCACAATTGGCAGATGAGAGGGGTATCAGTTCAGGGATCGCACTACTGCAGCAAGACACTTCCTCTGCCAGTCGGCAGAATGTCAGCTCCAGTAAGGAGGGGATCAGGAGTGCCTGGCAGACCAGATATATCTTATGGGAATAAAAGGGTCAGTAACAAAAAAAATTACTAAAACAAGAATGTCATAAAGAAATGCTAAAAAAAACTACAAGGAGAAAATAGTACATGTAAAAGCCAGATAAAGTTAGCCAAGTGAGTTAAATTAACTCTAAAATGTTCTTGAATTGTATAAAGTTTTGGCCCTTTAAGAAGTGATGAGGGATGAGTTTGGTCAGGAGAAAGCAAATGTGTTAAATGCTTATTTCTCCACTGTATTCACTGTCAGATGAAATGCAGAGTGTCAAAGTAAACTACCCATTAATTGTGACCGATCTGACTCAGGAAGAAGTGCAGTAGCACCTTAAAAAGATTAAAATACACAAATCACCAGGTTCAGATGCCATACATCCTCACATTTTAAGAGAATTAAGTAATGTATTAAACAGACTCTTATTTAATTATTATTTAAGGACTCTATATTGATAGGTCACGTTCTACAGGATTGGTGCTTATCAAATGTGGTGCCAATATTAAAAAAAGGTGTAAAAACAGAGTCTGGAAACTATAGGGCCTTACATTTAATATCTGTTATGGGTAAACTGTTTGAAAGTTTTCTAAGAGATGCTATCCTGCAATATCTCAATGAAAGAAACCGTATGACGCTGTTTCTGCATCGCTTTATTAGGGATCGGTCTTTCCAAACGAATTTACTCAGTTTCTATAAGGAGGTAAGTTCTAGACCAGATTGGATAGATCTTGACTTCTCCAAACCTTTTTATACTGTGCACATAAAAGGTTAGGACATAAAATGAGAACGCTTGGACTGAGGGAAAATGTGTGTATGTGGGTAAGTAACTGGCTCACTAATTGAAAACAGGGTGGTTATTAACTGTACATACTCAGATTGGGTCACTGTCACTACTGGGGTACCTCAGGAGTTCATATTGTGTCCTGTTCTCTTCAATATATTCATTAATGAACTTGTAGAGGGACTGCTCCGTGAAATATCAATTTTTACAGACGATATTAAAATGTGTAAAGTAATTAAAGGGGTTGTCCGAGTTATTTTTTTGTTCTTTATATGTTTCTAACTTGTCAGGTATAACAACTTTCCCATATACTTTGTGTTTGTAAAGCTGCTGGTTTCTCAGAGTTGACTGAGGGTCACATGACCTGTGATGTCAGCTTATCTCCCTGGTCTGTGATGTTTCGTGCACAAGCCTCAGAGTTCAGATAACAGTCTGTACACGAGACGTCACTGGCCACGCCCCCTTTCTTTGCAGGGCTGCTATCTGCTCTCTCCCTGGATTCCTTCAGATAAAACATTAACCCCTTCAGCCAGAACACACTGAGGGCTCAAGGCTTTACAACAAACAGTAGCTGCAGCAGTGAGAGGAGACAAATGCTGGGCACAGGAGCTATAGAAGAATTGTATTGTACAAGAACAGGTATGTGTATCAGCAGTGTCATTGTACAGCTGGGACTTGTAGTCCTACACATACAACATGCTGCTGAGTATTCTAGCAGGCAGACATGTCACTCAGCACTTGTATTCACTGCCTTTGCAGAGAAGGGGGAGGGGCTGAGATTGTTGTTATTGCATGTAAACAAAGGCCAGAAGAGAACCAGGTAAATGAGGAAATATAGATTTTTTTTTTGCCTAAAACTTGCTGAACTTAGTTATATATTGCTGCCCATCAGATTTACAGTGCTATATATTTTTTTTCATAACTTGGACAACTCCTTTAACACAAAAAAAAGACAGGATACTGCTACAGATGGATCTGGATAGATTGGAGGCTTGGGCAGAGAAGTGGCAAATGAGGTTGAAAACTGATAAATGTAAGGTTATGCACCTGGGAAGGAAAAATACATATCACCAGTACATACTAAATGGTAAAACACTGGGTAATTCTGACATGAAAAAGGAATTAGGAATTTTAGTTGACAATAAAATTTTAGTTAACTGTAGCAACCAGTGTCAGTCAGCCACCGTCAAGGCCAATAAGATTATTTGTTGCATCAACAGGGGCATAGATGCATGTGACGAGAACTTAGTCCTTCCACTTTCCAATCATTAACCCCTTCGCGCCCGGAGCTTTTTTCGGTTCTGCATTTTCGTTTTGCGCTCCCTGCCTTCAAACAGCCATAACTCTTTTATTTTTCTGTTCACATAGCTGTATGAGGGCTTGTTTTTTGCGGGACAAGTTGTACTTTCCAACGCCACCATTTAATATTGCATACGGTGTAGTGGGAAGCGGGAAAAAAATTCCAAACCGGGTGAAATTGCAAAGAAAACGCTATTCCGCTACAGTTCTACGGGTTTCTTATTTACAGCGTTCGATGTGCATTAAAACTGATCCGTTACTTTCATTCTACTGGTCAGTACGAATCCGGCAATACCTAATATGTATAGTTTTTCCTGCGTTTTCATAGTGATAAAATTAGAAAGTTGCCCTTTTTTTTTTTTTTTTTTTCCTTGTCAAATCTTGACCCCTATAACTTTTTGGTATTTATGTGTACAGAGCTGTATGGGGGCTCATTTTTTGCGGGACGATCTGAAGTTTTTATTGATACCATTCTGGGGTGTGTATGACTTTTTGATCACTTTTTATTTAATTTTTTTTAGAAAAAAAAAGCGACAAAAAACGGCAAATTGCCATTTGGACGCTTTTTTCCGCCACACAATTCGCCGTATTGGAATTTTTTTTTATATTTTAAAAGTACGGGCGTTTTCGGTCACGGTGATACCCATGATGTCTATATTTATTGTTATTTAGGTATTTATTTTTTACTTATACGGAAAGGGGGGTGATTTGAATTTTTACATCTTTTTATTTTTTATATATTTTTTAACATTTTTTTTTTAATTTTTTTTTTACTATTAGAAAGCTCAAATATGGGCTTATAAATTGTGGCTTTTTTTTTTCTTTATGAGCAATTCTGGGTTTTATAGACTCAGAAATCCATCAATTGCTCATTTCTTATCCTGGCCTGCCATCTAGTGGCCAGAATAAGAATTGCACTTTGAAAACTGTAATCCTCACCAGCGAGGATTACAGTTTTCATATGGTGTACAGACACCCCGATTGGCCACACGGGGTGTCTGTACACCACCCGGAAGCGAACGCTTCCGGGTTTAGACGCAACTAGATGCCGTGATCACGTGTGATCACGGCATCTAGTCACCCCGGAAGACGCCGCCGATGGCGGTAAGTAGCGGCAAGTCTCTGCTGTTAGAAACAGCAGAGACTTGCCGGCCATGACGCCCGCCGCACCCGCGAGCGGGCGCCATGTGCCCGCATCGCCCCAGCGCCGTACATGTACGGCGCTGGTCGCGAAGGGGTTAATCAGACCATACATGAAAGATTGTGTACAATTCTAGTGTCCTGTGACCAAGAAAGACATACAGTGGAGAAAAAAAGTATTTAGTCATCCACCAATTGAGCAAATTCTCCCACTTAAAAAGATGAGAGAGGCCTGTAATTGACATCATAGGTAGACCTCAACTATGAGAAGACAAAATGAGAAAACAACTCCAGCAAATCACATTGTCTGATTTTTAAAGAATTTATTTGCAAACTATGGTGGAAAATAAGTATTTGGTCAATAACAAAAGTTCATCTCAATACTTTGTTATATATACTTTGTTGGCAATGACAGAGGTCAAACGTTTTCTGTAAGTCTTCACAAAGTTGGCAAACATTGTTGCTGGTGTGTTGGCCCATTCCTCCATGCAGAATGCTCCTTTATTATTCGTACTAGAAGTTATGAATGAAGTGCTATTAGCCTTTAGTAAGGGTACAGAGGGGAGGTAACCAGTTGGGGGTGTGTACCTGCACAGACTGACTCTATCCAATCAGTGCTGCCATTTTCAGACTGTGCAGGTACACACCCCCAACTGGTTACCTCCCCTCTCTACCCTTACTGAAGGTTAATAGCAATTAATTCATAACTTCTAGTGCAAATAATGAAGGAATAAATGTTTTCCGTAAGTCTTCACAAGATTGGCACACACTGTTGCTGGTATATTGGCCCATTCCTCCATGCAGATCTCCTCTAGAGCAGTGATGATTTGGGGCTGACGCTGGGCAACACGGACTTTCAACTCCCTCCAAAGGTTTTCTATGGGGTTGAGATCTGGAGACTGGCTAGGCCACTCCAGGACCTTGAAATGCTTCTTACGAAGGCACTGCTTCGTTGCCCTGGCGGTGTGCTTGGGATCATTGTCATGCTGAAAGACCCAGCCACGTTTCATCTTGCTGATGGAAGGAGGTTTGCACTCAAAGTCTCACGATTCATGCCCTCATTCATTCTTTCATGTACACGGATCAGTCATACTGGTCCCTTTGCAGAGAAACAGCCCCAAAGCATGATGTTGCCACCCCCACGCTTCACAGTAGGTATGGCGTTCTTTGGATGCAACTCAGCATTCACTCTTCTCCAAACACGACGAGTTGTGTTCCTACTAAACAGTTCTACTTTGGTTTCATCTGACCATATGACATTCTCCCAATACTCTTCTGGAACATCCAAATGCTCTCTAGCAAACTTCAGCCGGGCCTGGATATGTACTGGATTGAGCAGGGGGACATGTCTGGCACTGCAGGATCTGAGTCCCTGGTGGCATAGTGTGTTACTAACGGTAGCCTTTGTTACGTTGGTCCCAGCTTTCTGCAGGTCATTCACTCTGTCCCCCTATGTGGTTCTGGGATTTTTGATCAAAGTTCTTGTGATCATTTTGCCCCACGGGGTGAGATCTTGCATGGAGCCCCTGATCGAGGGAGATTATCAGTGGTTTTGTATGTCTTCCATTTTCTAATTATTGCTCCCACAGTTGATTTCTTCACACCAAGCCTATTGCAGATTCAGTCTTCCCAGCCTGGTGCAGGTCTACAGTTTTGTTTCTGGTGTCCTTTGACAGCTCTTTGGTCTTCACAATAGTGGAGTTTGGAGTGTGACTGTTTGAGGTTGTGGACAGGTGTCTTTTATACTGATATCAAGTTCAAACAGGTGCCATTACTGCAGGTAATGAGTGGAGGACAGAGGAGCCTCTTAAAGAAGATGTTACAAGTCTGTGAGAGCCAGAAATCTTGCTTGTTTGTAGGTGACCAAATACTAATATAATAATAATTTGCTAATAATAATAATACTAATAATTTGCTAATAAATTCTTTAAAAATCAGACAATGAGATTTTCTGTATTAGTTTTCTCATTTTGTCTCTCATAGTTGAGGTCTACCTATGATGTCAATTACAGGCCTCTCTCATCTTATTAAGTGGGAGAACTTACACAATTGGTGGCTGACTAAATACTTTTTTCCCCACTGTAGCAGAGATAGAGAGAGTTCAAAGGAGGGCTACTATAGTAATAACTGGAAAGGGTTGGCTACAGTACCCAGAAAGTACCCATTGTCAAAATCCGGGTTGTTTAGTTAGAAAAAAAGATGACTGAGAGGGAGATCTAATAACCATGTATAAATGTATGTATATCAGGAGTCAGTACAGAGATCTATCCTATGATTTATTTGTACCCGGGACTGTGACCATTACAAAGGGATATCCACTACAACTAGAGGAAAGAAGGTTTCTACACAAACATAGAAGGGACTTCTTTACTGTAAGGACTGTGAGACTATGGAATGGTGCCTGAGGAGGTGGTGATGGTGAACTCTCTAAAAGAGTTCAATGACTGTATTACTGGTTGTATATTATATTTACTAGAATTCTGGAGATGTCGTTTATCCAGGGAGTTATTCTGACTGCCTGATTGGAGTTTTTTTCCCCTAAAATGAGGAAAATTGGGGTCTACCTCATGGGTTTTTTTGTCTTCCTCTGGGTCAGCTAGCAGGATAGCGGGCTGAACTGGATGGACAGTTGTCTTTTTTTTAGCCATACAAACTATGTTACTATGTTAAAAACCATTCCAGCAAAATCTGGCTTCCAATATCCATATATAGTAACATAGTTTGTAAGGCCGAAAAAAGACATTTGTCCATCCAGTTCAGCCTGTTTTCCTACAAGTTGATCCAGAGGAAGGCAAAAAAACCCCTGTGAGGTAGAAGCCAATTTTCCTCACTTTAGGGGGAAAAATTCCTTCCGGACTCCAATCAGGCAATCAGAATAACTCCCTGGATCAACGACCCCTCTCTAGTAACTATAACCTGTAATATTATTACCCTCCAGAAAAACATCCAGGCCCTTCTTGAACTCTTTTAGTGAACTTACCATCACCACCTCCTCAGGCAGAGAGTTCCACAGTCTCACTGCTCTTACCATAAAGAATCCTCTTCTATGTTTATGTACAAACCTTCTTTCCTCCAGATGCAGAGGATGTCCCCTCGTCACAGTCACAGTCCTCGGGATAAATAGATGATGGGAGAGATCTCTGTACTGACCCCTGATATATTTATACATAGTTATTAGATCTCCCCTCAGTCGTCTTTTTTCTAAAGTGAATAACCCTAATTTTGATCATCTTTCTGGGTACTGTAGTCCACCCATTCCAGTTATGACTTTAGTTGCCCTCCTCTGAACCCTCTCCAGCTCTGCTATGTCTGCCTTGTTCACAGGAGCCCAGAACTGTACACAGTACTCCATGTGTGGTCTGACTAGTGATTTGTAAAGTGGCAGGACTATGTTCTCATCACGGGCATCTATGGCACACCTTCCCTTCCAAGTCCTGTTGGGAGCCCATACAACAGATGTCTAGTTTGTTTCTGTACACTTCAGAATCAGGGTAATAAATATTGAGGTTTTTGTTTGCTGTTAATCCTTGCTGTTACATGAAAAAATGGAAGAAAAAGTGACATTTTGAAATTTCATCTCAATTTCTCTTTACCTCTTGTGGAATACATTTGAGTTAAAGAGGACCTTTCACGGATTTTAATAACTAAAGATAAATACCTTGTGTCCTGGGGTACCCCCCGCTGATGCTGCCACCCTGCCTAGTTTTCTAAAATAGCGCTCCTGCGCTCCGCTGTGCCCCCCTGTAGTTTTCGCGCTCAGTATGTAAATACTGAGCATCGGTACAGTGAGGAGGAGACGCCGGCATTTCTCAATGGGCGTCTCCTTCTCCCTGGCTGTGCCGCGATCCAATCACAGCGGAGAGCGTCACAGCTTTCTCCCTGGCTGTGACGCTCTCCGCTGTGATTGGATCACGGCACAGCCAGGGAGAAGGAGACGCCCATTGAGAAATGCCGGCGTCTCCTCCTCCCTGTACCGATGCTCAGTATTTACATACTGAGCGCGAAAACTACAGGGGGGCACAGCGGAGCGCAGGAGCGCTATTTTAGAAAACTAGGCAGGGTGGCAGCATCAGCGGGGGGTACCCCAGGACACAAGGTATTTATCTCCAGTTATTAAAATCCGTGAAAGGTCCTCTTTAACAAACCGTATAAAATCAGGTTTGAATAAATTGAGGTTTGCAGTTTATAAAATGGGGTCATTTATGGGTGGGGTCACTCAAAGTGACTTCAAAACTGAACTGGTCCCTAAAAAAGTTGGTTTTGGAAATATTCTTGAAGATTTCAAAAATATTATTGCAGAATTCTTTCTAAGCCTTTTAATATCGTACAAAATTAAATTAAAATTTATAAATGATGCCAACAAAAAATAGACATATGGTGAATTTTAAGTAATAACTATTTTATGAGGGGTCACTTTCCGTCTTAAAAGCACTTTAAATTTTGTATTTTTTTTTCATAAATAAAGGTAAAACATACTGACTTAAATTTACCGTTAACTTGAAGTACCATATGACATGTCATGGGAAATCAGTTGGATAAATAAAAACATTCCAAAGTTATTACTGCATAAAGTGAGCTATCAGATTTGCAAATATAGGCTCTGCCAGGAAGGTAAAAAATAGATAGTGGAGAAAGGTAGATGAAACCCACAAGTCGGCGCTGCCAGCAGTATAGATGCAGAAACAGTGTTCTTAGGAAGTTCTTCTTTATTGTAATAATAAAACGTCAACTCGTTTCTGGGATGGAGCGTCCCCTTCATCAGGACAGTAAGGAGCCATTCAGACGGCCGTGGGGTTGCGGATCCGCAAAAACACGGATGCCGGCCAGTGTGTGTTTCGCAATTTGCGGAACACACATGGCCGACACCTCATACAAAATAGAACATGAACATAGACATGTTCTATTTTTTTTTTTGCGGAGCCGCGGCTGTCCGCGCTCATTGAAATTAACGGGGCTGCATCTATTCCGCAAAATTGTGGAATAGATGTGGCCCCATTCACATGGTTGTGTGAACGGCCCCTAATGGTAAGATATGTACAGGGAAGCTTTAAAAAGGCACATTTTTGGCAGTCTGATTTGAGGAGTGGAGGGGGGGGGTTTACACAGGTGTGTTTTGAATAATTAACTGAGTCTGCAGTTAGTATTGTGAGGTAATTTGCTGATGGTGGAAAAACACATTGTCATATGAGTAAGAATATCCCTCATACAGCATTAGAGTGAGCGCTTGCTGCAAGAGGCTAAAGCGATCGCATCTAGTGTCTGTTTCACTGGGGGCTCCGCAACCCCTTATATGCTATGTGCCACAGGGCAGCAGATATTCATCTCACTGGTTATTACACTTCAGGGAAAAAGTGTACATTGGAAAAGATACATTGTACATGTTATACACTGGGGGGGTGGGGGGATCGGGTAATGCGCTATGCAGCTGGATGGAGCAGCTGCATAATAATAATTATATGACTAGCATCAGATAAAGAGATTCGAGTTTCATCGTTATCCTAGGGGATTCGGGTATTATATAGCTAAAGATAATAAAGATAAATATGGAAATATAAAAATTATACCAATAAAAGCACAGCAATCTCATAGACTCTTAGGGGCAGTCTGTTGTTAGTTATAAAATGGTTTCACTAATTTTGTTCAGACCGTATGGGTTGAGGGTATCAAGTTGATAAATCCAATAGACCTCTCTTTTCTTTTTTAAATTTTTCAATCAGTTAAATGGATAATCAGGTATAAAATCGATTGGCGTAATTTTCAGGTGATGGTTCTCTTGATCAGGTGTGGACGTGCAATGTCTTGATAGGCTGTGTGTCAAACATTGTTTTCGGATATTGTGCCTATGCTGATTGACACAACAGTGCAATTCCACATCCACATTCTATCAAGTAGATGACATACGAGGAGTGGCATGTGAAATGGTGTTTGATTGGAAATACATTGCCATTGTAGGTGGATTTGAATGACATCTGGCCGTTGGTTATAATCTTGCAACATAAGCATCGTGATGACCTGCATTTGAAGCTCTTGATTTTTGAGGGTGCTTGTCGTTATGAGTGTCCCGTTTCGGTTGATGCTGTTTTGGTTTGCTTGGGGCAAGAATATTTCATATAGTAGGAGCACGTCTGTACGTAATCTTGGGCCCACCGGAAAGATATTTGGCTAGATGTGGGTCTTGGCGTAGGATATGCCAGTGTTTTTTAAGGATCATTAAGGATGTATTTGTTTGATGTGTTGAACTGCATGACAAATCGTATGTCATTAGTGGTCTGCGATTGTTTTAAATCGGGCATGAGACACTCGCCCTGCGTCTGTGTCATGCTTTTTTGTATAGCATTTTGTAGTAACTTTTTAGGATAGCCTTTGTCACTAAACATTTTTCCTAATATTTTCGATTGGAATTTGTAATCTTGATTGCTTGTGCAGTTTCGCCTGATCCGTTTACATTGTCTATATGGTATGTTTTGTAGCCATTTTTTATGGTGAAAACTAGTGTAATGAATATAACTGTTGGTGTCAACTGTATTGAAGTAGGTTTTAGTGGATAATTGGTTGTTTTGGAATGTGATGACGATATCCAGAAATTCTGTTGTCGTTTTGTGTTAGTTTGGGGTAAGCGAGATACCCCAATCAGTATTGTTCAGTGAAACACAGAACAGTATGGCGGAGGTCTCGTCGCCGTTCCATACAATGAATATGTCATCAATATACCTTTTGTAATATTTTATCTGTTTGTTATATATGGGGTGGTCTAGAATGTGTTGCCTTTCGAACTCACCCATAAACAGATTTGCGAAGGACAGCGCCACTCGTGTCCCCATCTGCATTAGTGGTAAACCGTATTGTTGTAGATAAAGTAGTTATTTTCTAAAATGAATCTTAAGCTCTCCAGAAAAAAAGGCAATTTGAGGAGGTTTTAGTGTGATGTCGCTTTCAAGGACTGTTTTAACACAGCTAATCCCGAGACCGTGCTGTATGTTTGAGTAGAGGGCATTGATGTCCATTGTCAGTAGTGCATAGTTCTTGGACCATGGGAATGTCTTGAGTTCTCGCATGAGCTGACTGGAATCATGGAGGTAGCTGGGCAAGTTTTTTACGTACGGCTGGAGGTGAAGGTCCATCTATTGTGATGGATAGCTGGTTGCGCAATTTGTGTTCGATACAATAGGTCTGCCTGGGGGTTTTCAATGTTCTTATGGATTTTTGGTAGATGGTAGAAATAAGGGGTACTCGGGGACTAGGAAATTGCGTTTTTTTATTTTTGTATTTTCGTATACATTTTTTATAATTTTTTTCGTAATCCGTATAATACCACGATACCACCTCCCTTATCAGCGGGGTGGATGATTATATCTCTGTTGTTTTTTAAGGAGTTCAGGGCCCCCTGTTCAGGTTTGGTGAGGTTTCCCTTGTAATTGAGGTTGTCTGGTTGGTTAGAGACCTTTTTCAGGTCTGACGATAATAGGTAAAAAATGTAGGAATATAATGTCCCTGGCTTTGGAGTGGAAAAAAGTTTGATTTGGGGCAGACATCAAGGTGTTTAAATGTCTCTTCATTCATGGATATATTACCATGGTGAGATTCACTGGTTAGCTTTTTTCCTCCATTGGTTTCAATGGTCTGGTGATATTCAGAATTTCCTTTGATCGTCCCTCTATAATTCCTATTGGAAAAATGGGAACTCAGCTATATAATACCCAAATCCCCTAGGATAATGATGAAACTCGAAACTCTTTATCTGATACTAGCCATATATTATTATGCAGCTGCTCCATCCAGCTGCATAGCGCATTACCCAACCCCCCCTACTGTATGACATGTACAAGTTATCTTTTCCAATGTATCCTTTTCCCCTGAAGTGTAACAACCAGTGAGATGAACATCTGCTACCCTGTGGCTGGCGCGCGGCACATAGCATGTAATGGATTGCGGAGCCCCTAGTGAAACAGACACTAGATGCGATTGCTTGAGCCTCTTGCAGCAAGCGCTCACTCTAATGCTGTATGAGGGATATTCTTACTCATATGACAATGTGTTTTTCCATCATCAGCAAATTACCCCACAATACTAACTGAAGACTAAGTTAATTATGCAAAACACACCTGTGTAAACCCCCCCCCCCTCCACTCCTCAATCAGCCCACCACAAATGTGCCTTTTTAAAGCTTCCCTGTGCATATCTTGCCATTACTGTCCTGATGAAGGGGACGCTCCGTCCCAGAAACGAGTTGACATTTTATTATTACAATAAAGAAGAACTTCCTAGGAACACTGTTTCTGCATCTATACTGCTGGCAGCACCGACTTGTGGGTTTCATCTACTTTTCTCCACTATCTGCAAATCAACCTGGTACTCGCCTGTTCGAGCCAGGAAGGGACCCAGGCAGCAGCACAGCATCACATTTTGCTGGTAAGGATCTAAAACCAGCGAAGCCCTCATAGTTGTTTTGATCACTCACATCGGCGTTCCGTAAGCGCATACGGTATATATCCATATCCACTCATACTCTAAGACGATATCGCACCTGAGGCGCTGTTTGTTTTTGTCTTTATTTTCTTTATATATAGGAAGGTGAATGTAATCCATATTGCAAGTTATAGTAGATAATTTTTTAAATTTTGACTTCTGCTTTGTTTCATTTAATTTTCGTTATTTCAGCTCTTAGAATATGAACCTAAATCTGAAGATCAAGTACCTTTGCTTTTGAAGATGAAGAGGAGCAACCTCGCTCTTGGTAAAGCTATAGAAAGTGGAGATACTGACCTTGGTAAGTAATTGTGTAGAAAGCAAGCATGGGAAATAAAAAAATATGCTATCCTCTCTCTCAAGTTTGTAATTCAAATGAGTTTTACCTTTAGCTCAGATAACATAATTAGGGATGAATGAACCCAAATTGCAAAGTTCAGGTTCATACTTAACATCACAGGTTCGGGCACCCAAACACAGACTTTGCCGCAGAAGTCTGTGTTCGGTGTATGGATGCTGAATAAAGCTTGTTGAAAGGCAGCAGCGCAGCCAATCAACAAACTTTTAAGCTGTGAGCACTTGGCATGGCTGTCGTGGCATGTGACCCAGCATGTATAAATGTCGGATCACATGTGTTGCCGCCATTCTGCTCTAACTAGTGTAGGGACAGGATGTAGCTGCAGTGAGGGACAGTGTTAGGCTTTTAATCTGGATGTAAATTCTGTGAGTGACCTAGAGCCATTTTTTGTGGGTGCAACACACCTCCTTTGCACCAGTGACACAGAAATACAATACTTAATCTGGCTGTTAGTTCTGTGTCTGACATAAACCCATTTTTGGGGTGAGATACACCTCCTTTGCACCCGTGACACGGAATACAATAGTTAATCTGTCTGTCAATTTTGTGAGTGACCCATAGCCATATTTGGGGTGCAATACGCCTCCTTTGCACCCGTGACACAGAAATACAATTGTTCATCTGTCAATTTTGTGAGTGACCCTAAAAGAATCAGGAGAGCATCAAATAAGGCACGTGGCCGTAGTCGTGGTGCTGCTGGTGTAGGTGGTGGTGGAGCTCCTGCTAGAGGAGGCCGTTGTCAAACTGTGCCAGCTATAGCCCCAAATGAAACACCTACCTCTGTTGCACGCAGGCGATAGGATGTTCTGCATCATTTTTTAGGCCCGAATCCCGCTGTACAGATCAGGTCAGGGGAGAAACAAGTAGAGGCGATGTTAGATTGGATGGCTGAGAATGCCTCAAGTTCCTTCACATTGTCTTCCACCTGGTCCCCTTCTAAAAGCGCAGAGGTGGCTTCAGCAGCCCATGGGCATCTGTCTTCCACCTCAACCCCTTGCAAATAAGCCAAGCAGTCACCGAAGTCATGCAGCAGTCACTTTAACTTTTTGATTACTCTGTTGGTGTGGGTTCCAATCGGCCATCCACCTAGCCGTGCCCCAGAAGTGGAAGAAATTGAGTGCACTGGTGCCCAACCACTTATGTTTGAGGATAAGGACGTTGGAGGACCACCGCAGCACGTCTCTGATGATCATGACGAAACAAAGGTGTCAACTGCTGCGTCTTTCTGCAGTGTGCAAACTGGCAACAAGGGCAAGGGTGAGGAATGCATGGAAGATGATGTGGAGGATGATGAGGTCCTAGACCCCACGTGGAATCAAGGTCCTCCGAGTGACGTGTGCAGTTCTGAGGAAGGGTTGGTGGTTACGCAGTGCCAGCTGCTCAGCAAAAGAGGGAGCAGGGTGCAAAACCACAGCAGACCCTAGCCAGTAAGTTTGCTACTGCCAAAATGTGCCGAGAGACTGAGCACACCAAAGCCAGCTCAAAGGAGTTCCCTGGCATGTCAGTTCTTCAGACAATGTGCTGACTACAAGACATGGGTGGTTTGCACACTGTGCAGTCAGAGCCTGAAGTGAGGCATGCATGTTCTAAACCTGAGCACCACCTGCATGACCAGGCATCTAAATGCAATGAACGAGATGCAGTGGAGTAGACACCTGAAGAACCATGAAAGATCCGAGGCTACTCCTGCTCCCTCTTTTGCTGCGGTCTCAGCCTCTTCCTCCCCCTCTGGAGTAACAGGGCTAACTGTAGAGAGGTTGTGACAGCACCACCACCACCACCAGTGTCACTGAGCGTTCAGCTCTCTATCCCCCAAACACTGAAGAGAAAGAGGAAGAACCTCCCTACCATAGTAACATAGTTTATAAGGCCGAAAAAAGACATCTGTCCATCCAGTTTGGCCTGTTTTCCTACAAGTTGATCCAGAGGAAGGCAAAAAACCCCTGTGAGGTAGAAGTCAATTTTCCCCACTTTAGGGGAAAAAATTCCTTCCTGACTCCAATCAGGCAATCAGAATAACTCCCTGGATCAACGACCCATCTCTAGTAACTATAACCTGTAATATTATTACCCTCCAGAAATACATCCAGGCCCCTCTTGAACTCTTTTAGTGAACTTACCATCGCCACCTCCTCAGGGAGAGAGTTCCATAGTCTCACTGCTCTTACCGTAAAGAATTCTTGTCTAGGTTTGTGTACAAACCTTCTTTCTTCCAGACGCAGAGGATGTCCCCTCGTCACAGTCCTGGGGATAAATAGATCATGGGAGAGATCTCTGTACTGACCCCTGATATATTTATACATAGTTATTAGATCTCCCCTCAGTCATCTTTTTTCTAAAGTGAATAACCCTAATTTTGATAATCTTTCTGGGTACTGTAGTCTACCCATTCCAGTTATTACTTTAATTGCCCTCCTCTGAACCCTCTCCAGCTCTGCTATGTCTGCCTTGTTCACAGGAGCCCAGAACTGTACACAGTACTCCATGTGTGGTCTGACTAGTGATTTGTAAAGTGGCAGGACTATGTTCTCATCACGGACATCTATGCCCCTTTTGATGCAACCCATTATCTTATTGGCCTTGGCAGCAGTTGTCTGACACTGGTTTCTACAGCTTAGTTTGCTGTTCGCTAAAATTCCTAGGTCCTTTTCCATGTCAGAGTTACCCAATGTTTTACCATTCCATATGTACTGGTGACTTGCATTATTCCTTCCCATATGCATAACCTTACATTTGTCAGTGTTAAACCTTCTCTGCCCGTGAGCCCTGGCCCTAAATGCCAGCATTTCAAAATTCCTGGCCTTTGAAATGCTGCCATTCCGTCTGGTGGAGACAAACAGTTTTAAAAGCCTTATGGCGGCGGCTGTCCCACAGTATGTGTTTCCCAGCCACCACTGCTTTTCCAGGCGGGCCATCTCTGCCCTGCACGAATAAGTGACGGACAAAATCAGGTGTGCACTGTGCAACGCCATCAGTGGCAAGGTCCACATAACCACCAATACATTATATCTCCCTAACTGTCCACTGGGTAAATGTAGTGGCTGGGCCTGAGGCGGACAGCGGTTTGGCGCATGTCCTACCGCCGAGGATTTCTGTATGTTTCTCCATGCCTCTGTTGCCTCCTCCTCCTACTCTGCTTCCTCCTCTACCACCTCCTCATCTGGTCAACGCAACACCTGCACTACCAACTTCAGCACAGATTGGGGGAAACAACAGCAGGCTGTTCTAAAACTCATCTTTTTTTTGGGAAAAAACCCATACCACGCACCAGCTCTGGGCCTAGCCAGTTTGATGTACATCCCATTCCCGGAGCATGTGCTGATTTTGGTGGTGCAGAGGTTCCTGAAAAATTATCCCGAGATGTCACAGCTGCTTCAGTGTGGGCCGTCTGTTTGTGCTTTCTGCATTCTCACCCTGCTGTTGCTCACTTGTCTGTGCTGCATTGTAACTTCTATCCTTCCACTTACCGCCTCATATGCGACGTACCCCCTAGGTGGAACTCCACCTTGCACATGCTGGAGAGACTGTGCGAGCAGCAGCAGAAGACAGTGGAGTTTCAGCTGTAGCACACACGGGTGAGTTGTTTTGCGAACAACACCACTTCACCACCAATGAGTTGGCCTCCACGTGGGACGCGTGTAGCATGTTGCGCTGTTTCGAGTACTTCACCAACATGGCCAGCTGTCATTAGCGTTACTATCCCTCTTCTGTGCCTCCTTGAAAAAACGTTTCAGCCTTTGAATCCAGAGGAAAAAAAACAGACTGGTTTGCGTTTCCCACTTATAAAAGCAGAGATAATACGCGAGTTTGAGCGTTTGCGTGTTTGACTTTTAAGTGTGTGGTTGAATTAAGTGTGTGACTTTAGATTACGTGACTTCAGATTCGGGAACTTTAAAAGGGACTACAGTAAGTCTTTCCATATCATTGTATTTTTTCGCTTTTGCTTGTTTAATCCCCATTAGAATGGCTTCCATCATTGACAGCGCAGTCCAGTGCACATCTTGTCTGATGTATGCAGTCCTGGAGCAGCCGTTTAAGGGTGCATATATTTGTTCAAAATGTGAGCAAATTGTCTGCTTGAAATTGCACATCGTGTATCTAAGCGGGCGAATTTCAACGCTGAGAAGCACTGACAATTTGGAAAAGAGTTTGCTGCTCAGTGAGAAAGCACTCTATGGGGTAGATGTGGGGGAGGGTGGTAGTGAGGAGGCCCAGGAAAGTGAGGTAGCTAGCTGGGTAACAGTTAGAAAGTGGGTTAGAGGGAAAAGTGCCAGGGAGGCTAGCCCTGATCTGACACACCCCAACAAGTTTGCAAGTTTGGCAGATGAGGGGGATGTTACTTCAGGGATAGCACTGCTGAAGCCGGACACTTCCTCTGCCAGTCAGAGGATTGTCAGCTCCAGTAAGCAGGGGGACAGGAGAGCAGGGCAGGCCAGACAGGTGCTGGTAGTGGGCGACTCAATTATTAGGGGTACAGAGAGGGCAATTTGTCACAAAGACCGGGATCGTCGGATGGTGTGCTGCCTTCCAGGCGCTCGAGTTCGGCACATCGCGGATCGGGTTGACATTACTGGGAGGGGCTGGAGAAGATCCAGCAGTCATGGTCCATATCGGTACAAATGACACAGTTAGAGGTAGGGGGAGCGTCCTTAAAAATGATTTTAGGGATTTAGGGCATAAGCTTAGGGCAAGGACCTCCAAGGTAGTGTTTTCCGAAATACTGCCTGTACCACGAGCCACACAAGAAAGGCAGCGGGAGATTAGGGAGGTAAACAAGTGGCTCAAGAACTGGTGTAGGCAGGAGGGATTTGGGTTCTTGGAGAACTGGGCTGACTTCTCTGTCGGCTACAGGCTCTACCGTAGGGATGGGCTGCACCTCAATGGGGAAGGGGCAGCTGTTTTGGGGGAGAAGATGGCTAGAAGGCTGGAGGAGTGTTTAAACTAGGGACTGGGGGGGAGGGTAACTACATTTATAGATGGGGAAGATAGTGCAGATAGAGACCTGGGGAAAGGTAATAGAACTGGGGGAGGAATGGAAGGAGGAACTAGAACAGATCAGAAGGAAAGGTGTAGGGTAAAAAATATACATCAACCTCTTAATTGTATGTACACTAATGCCAGAAGCCTAGCTAATAAAACTGGTGAACTGGAATTAGTGATGTGTGAGGAGAACTATGACATAGTGGGAGTTAGGGTTGTCACGATACCAGAATTTTGAGTTCGATACCGATACGTACAAAAGTATCACGATACTCGATACTGATACGATACCTCGCCAAAATAAAGAAGAACCTATTAATGCCACCCTGGCCCTTATCTGTGCGCCCCTCAACCCCCTCCCCCAGACCTTGCTTTTGACCCTGCTCTGTGCACCACCCTGGCCCTTTCAATGCAGCCCCTGGCTCTTATCTGCGCCCCTTTGGCTGTGCCTACCTGGCCCGTCTGCACCCCTGGGATCTGACCCTTGTCTTTGTACGCCTCTTCCTGGTCTGCGCCCCTGGGCCCTTATCTGTGCCCCACTCCCTCTTTGTCTGTGCCTCTCTGGTTGTCGTCTCTGCTGCCCCCTGTGTGCGCCACCCTGGCCCTTATCTGTGCACCCCTCACCCCCCCCCCTTCCCCCCCAGGACCTTGCTTGTGACCCTGCCCCTTACCCCTTATCTGTGCGCCACTGGCCCTTTTCAGTGTAGCCCCTAGCCTTATCTTGGTCCCCCAGGCCTTGTTTGCACAGGTGTACTGTGACATCACTGTGCTTATTATCTTTGTACTGTGACATGACTGTGTTTATTATCCCTGTACGGTGACATCACTGTGTGTATTATCTCTGTACTGTGACATCACTGTGTGTATTATCCCAGTACTGTGACATCGCTGTGTGTATTATCCCTGTACTGTGACATCGCTGTGTTTATTATCCCTGTACAGTGACATCGCTGTGTTTATTATCCCTGTACGGTGACATCACTGTGTTTATTATCCCTGTACAGTGACATCGCTGTGTTTATTATCCCTGTACGGTGACATCACTGTGTTTATTATCCCTGTACAGTGACATCGCTGTGTGTATTATCCCAGTGCAGGAAGAGGTAAGTGGTCTGTGTTTGTGTGTTTGTTTTCTATTTTTCAGGGTCGTGAATGCAGAGGACTACGTCGGATTCGGTGGACTACGTCGGACCAGCTTTTTTTTTTTTTTTTTTTTAATAAAATGGTCAAACAGGGGTCTGGGGGAGTGTTTATTTCAATAAAATGTTTTATACTTGTGTGTGTGTATTTTTTTTTACAATACTACAGTTTTAGTAATTATGGCTATCTACAGACGGCCCTGATTACTAATACTGGGCTTAGTGCTTGCCGGTATGGCAGGCCAGCACTAACCCCAACATCTATTACCTCGGCACCCACCGCCACCAGGGGTGCCGGGAAGAGCCGGGTACCCGCAGGACTGGACCTTCTAAATTGAGGGTCTGGCTCTGGGGCGGCTGCAGGCTGGTACCATTAGGCTGGGAAGGGCCAATAACCGTGTCCCTTCCCACCCTGGTAGTGCCAGGCTGCCGCTACTGGTTGTATCTGGCTGGTGAAGGAAAAAAGGGGGGGACCCCCATGCCTTTTTTTTTTTAAATAATGAAATTTTTGAAAAAAAAAAATGGCGTGGGGTCCCCCCCTTTTTTCTTCACCAGCCAGATACAACCAGCAGCGGCAGCCTGGCACTACCAGGGTGGGAAGGGACACGGTTATTGGCCCTTCCCAGCCTAATGGTACCAGCCTGTAGCCGCCCCAGAGCCAGACCCTCAATTTAGAAGGTCCAGTCTTGCGGGTACCCGGCTCTTCCCGGCACCCCTGGTGGCGGTGGGTGCCGAGGTAATAGATGTTGCGGTTAGTGCTGGCCTGCCATACCGGCAAGCACTAAGCCCAGTATTAGTAATCAGGGCCGTCTGTAGATAGCCGTAATTACTAAAACTGTAGTATTGTAAAAAAAAATACACACACACAAGTATAAAACATTTTATTGAAATAAACACTCCCCCAGACCCCTGTTTGACCATTTTATTAAAAAAAAAAAAAAAAAATCTGGTCCGACGTAGTCCACCGAATCCGACGTAGTCCTCTGCATTCACTACCCTGAAAAATAGAAAACAAACACACAAACACGGACCACTTACCTCTACCTGCACTGGGATAATACACACAGCGATGTCACTGTACAGGGATAATAAACACAGTGATGTCACCGTACAGGGCTAATAAACACAGAGATGTCACTGTACAGGGATAATAAACACATTGATGTCACTGTACAGAGATAATAAACACATTGATGTCACCGTACAGGGATAATAAACAGTGATGTCACCGTACAGGGATAATACACACAGCGATGTCACTGTACAGGGATAATAAACACAGTGATGTCACTGTACAGGAATAATAAACACAGTGATGTCACAGTACAGGAATAATAAATCTCAGATCAACGTCTTGTGCCCCCATCAGACCTCAGATCAACACAATGTGCCCCCATCAAAGCTCACGTCAGCGTCTTGTGCCCCCATCAGACCTCAGGTCAGCGTCTTGTGCCCCCATCAGACCTCAGGTCAGCGTCTTGTGCCCCCATCAGACCTCAGGTCAGCGTCTTGTGCCCCCATCAGACCTCAGGTCAGCGTCTTGTGCCCCCATCAGACCTCAGGTCAGCGTCTTGTGCCCCCATCAGACCTCAGGTCAGCGTCTTGTGCCCCCATCAGACCTCAGGTCAGCCTCTTGTGCCCCCATCAGACCTTAGGTCAGCCTCTTGTGCCCCCATCAGACCTCAGGTCAGCCTCTTGTGCCCCCATCAGACCTCAGGTCAGACCTCAGGTCAGCCTCTTGTGCCCCCATCAGACCTCAGGTCAGCCTCTTGTGCCCCCATCAGACCTCAGGTCAGCCTCTTGTGCCCCCATCAGACCTCAGGTCAGCCTCTTGTGCCCCCATCAGACCTCAGGTCAGCCTCTTGTGCCCCCATCAGACCTCAGGTCAGCCTCTTGTGCCCCCCTCAGACCTCAGCCCACCCAGCCACTTTAAAAAAATCATACTTACCTGTTCTGGCCGCCGCTGTCCTCAAGTTCCCCGCTCCACTCTCTTGCCTGCCGGCGCTCACTATGACCTGACGCTGCGTCAGGTCATAGCGTCAGGTCATAGTGCGCGCCAGGGAAGACGGTGGAGCGCGGAACCAGTGAGGACAGCGGCGGCCAGAACAGGTAAGTATGATTTTTTTTTTTAAGTGGCTGGGACCTGGGTGGGCTGATCTGAGGGGGGCAGCACACCCAGCGCAGCACGGCAGCACGATATTAGAACATGGGGCAACGCATTAAAGTGATGCGCGCGCCATGTTCTAAGTATCGGACCGCAAGAAAACTCGGTATCGAGCTTCGGTACCGCACTAGGTACCGAAACCGTACCGAGTTTTCGATATATCGTGCAACCCTAGTGGGAGTAACTGAGACATGGCTGGATGATAGCTATGACTGGGCAGTTAACGTACAGGGTTACAATCTTTTTAGAAAGGATCGTCAAAACCGGAGAGGGGGAGGGGTCTGCCTTTATGTAAAGTCCTGTCTAAAGCCCACACTGCGGGAAGATATAAGTGAGGGACATGAACATGTGGAGTCACTGTGGGTAGAAATAAATGGAGCCAAAACAATAATAAAATACTAATAGGGGTTTATTATAAACCACCCAATATATCAGAGACCACAGAAAGTCTACTTGTAAACGAAATAGACGAGGTGGCAAATCATAATGAGGTTGTTATTATGGGGGACTTCAACTACCCAGATATAGACTGGGAAACTGAAACCTGTACATCTCATAAAGGAAACAGGTTCCTGGCAATAACCAAAGACAATTACCTTTCCCAACTGGTTCAGGACCCGACTAGAAGGACGGCCATACTGGACTTAGTATTAACCAATAGACCTGACAGAATAACAGATGTGCAGGTCGGGGGACACCTGGGAAACAGTGACCATAACATAATAACCTTCCAATTGTCATTCAAAAGTGTTTCTTCAGGGAGGAACAAAAATACCAAACTTCAAAAAAGCTAAATTTAGCCAACTAAGAGAGGCCATAGGCCTAACTAACTGGGACAAAGTCCTCAAAAATAAAAATACAGCCACAAAATGGGATATTTTTAAAAGCATCCTAATATCTAATTGTGAGAGGTACATACCTTATGGGAATAAAAGGTTAAGGAACAAGAAAAAACCAATGTGGATAAATAGAGCTGTAAAGAAAGCAATAAATGACAAACAGAAAGCATTTAAATCACTAAAACAGGAGGAGAGCGAGGAAGCATTGAAAAACTATGAGGAAAAAAATAGAATATGTAAAAGACAAATAAAAGCAGCCAAACTAGAAACCGAGAGATTAATCGCCAAAGAGAGTAAAACTAACCCTAAAATGTTCTTCAATTATATAAATACTAAAAAGTATAAACCTGAAGGTGTTGGCCCCTTACAGAGTAATGAGGGGGGAGTTGCAGAGAGCGATGAGGAGAAAGCGAAGCTACTAAATAACTTTTTCTCCACTGTATTCACTGAGGAAAATAAACTGTCAGATGAAATGCAGAGTATAAATGTAAATTCCCCTTTAAAAGTGTCCTCTCTGACCCAGGAAGGGGTACAGCAACGTCTTAAAAATATTAAAATAGACAAATCACCAGGACCGGATGGCATACACCCCCGTATCCTAAGAGAATTAAGTAATGTCATCGACAGACCCTTATTTCTGATATTTGAGGACTCTATACTGACGGGGAGTGTTCCACAGGATTGGCGCATAGCAAATGTGGTGCCAATATTCAAAAAGGGTCCAAAAACAGAGCCCGGAAACTATAGGCCGGTAAGTTTAACTTCTGTTGTGGGTAAACTGTTTGAAGGTTTTCTGAGAGATGCTATCTTGGAGTACCTCAATGAAAATAAGCAAATAACTCCGTATCAGCATGGCTTCATGAGGGATCGGTCATGTCAAACCAATTTAATCAGTTTCTATGAGGAGGTAAGTTCTAGACTTGACCGCGGCGACTCAATGGATGTCGTATATTTGGACTTCTCCAAAGCGTTTGACACGGTACCACATAAAAGGTTAGTATACAAAATGAGAATGCTTGGCCTGGGAGAAAATGTCTGTATGTGGGTAAGTAACTGGCTCAGTGATAGAAAACAGAGGGTGGTTATTAACGGTAGATACTCAGATTGGGTCACTGTCACTAGTGGGTTACCACAGGGGTCTGTATTGGGTCCTATTCTCTTCAATATATTTATTAATGATATTGTAGAAGGTTTGCATAGTAAAATATAAATTTTTGCAGATGACACTAAACTGTGTAAAGTAATTAACACAGAGGAGGACAGTGCACTGCTACAGCAGGATCTGGATAGACTGGAGGCTTGGTCAGAAAAGTGGCAGATGAGGTTTAACACTGACAAATGTAAGGTTATGCATATGGGAAGGAATAATGCAAGTCACCAGTACATACTAAATCACTAGTCAGACCACACATGGAGTACTGTGTACAGTTCTGGGCTCCTGTGAACAAGGCAGACATAGCAGAGCTGGAGAGGGTTCAGAGGAGGGCAACTAAAGTAATAACTGGAATGGGTGGACTACAGTACCCAGAAGGATTATCAAAATTAGGGTTATTCACTTTAGAAAAAAGACGACTCAGGGGAGATCTAATAACTATGTATAAATATATCAGGGGTCAGTACAGAGATCTCTCCCATCATCTATTTATCCCCAGGACTGTGACGAGGGGACATCGTCTGCGTCTGGAGGAAAGAAGGTTTGTACATAAACATAGAAGAGGATTCTTTACGGTAAGAGCAGTGAGACTATGGAACTCTCTGCCTGAGGAGGTGGTGATGGTAAGTTCACTAAAAGAGTTCAAGAAGGGCCTGGATGTATTTCTGGAGGGTATTATAGGTTATAGTTACTAGAGATGGGTCGTTGATCCAGGGAGTTATTCTGATTGCCTGATTGGAGTCGGGAAGGAATTTTTCCCCCTAAAGTGAGGAAAATTGGCTTCTACCTCACAGGGTTTTTTTTTGCCTTCCTCTGGATCAACTTGTAGGAAAACAGGCTGAACTGGATGGACAGATGTCTTTTTTCGGCCTTACAAACGATGTTACTAGGCGATGATGGATGAGGTGGTGGCACAGGAGGAAGAGAAGGAGCAACAGGAATCATTCATACGGGTATCAGGCCAGTCAACCAAAGGTGGCTCAGAGGGTGGGTTCATGCACCAACAGCAGCCAGGTACACAACTGTCCAGCCAGGGCACAGTTTTGGAGGATGAGGAAGATGATGATTAGAGGAGGAACCGTGGTCACAGCAGGGTGGAACCCAAAGCAGGTCACAGGCATTACTGGAGCATGGCTGGGGGGGATACAGAGGACACTGACCGTACACCTCCCACTGAGGACAGCTTGTCATTGCCTCTGGGCAGCCTGGCACACATGAGCGAGTACATGCTGCAGTTCCTGCTCAAGAATGTCAAGTTGCCCTGATTGTTACCAGTGCTGATTACTGGGTGGCCACCCTGCTGGATCATGGCTACAAGGATAACGTGCCGTCTTTACTTCCATCACTGGAGCGTGATCGGAAGACATGTGAATACAAGCCCACACTGTTAGATGCACTGCTGACAGCGGGGGCTCAGTTGAAGCATGAGGAGGAGGAAGTCACCAACGCAGCTTGGTCACCCGCACCACCTCAGAAGGTTGGGATAGCATGGCTGAAAAGAGGAAAACCTTTGTCAGCACACCACAACATCCAACAGCACCATCTGATACCGACCGTCTTAGCAGGAGGCAGCATTTCAGCAACATGGTGGAAGAGTACATGTCCACACGTCTGCACGTGCTGACTGATTGGTCTGCCCCATTTAACTTTTGGGTATCCAAATTAGACACATGGCCTGAGCTTGCACTTTACAACTCAGAGGTACCGGCCTGCCCTGTGGCAAGTGTATTGTCCGAATGTGTGATTAGCATGGCAGAGGGTGTGATCAAGGACAGGCGCATTCGCCTGTCCACAGCCAACATGGACAAGCTCACATTCGAGAACGACATCCCATAATATCAGAAGACTATTCCTTGATCTCCAGGCTAACTGGGATGGTGGAGAGGACTGGGGTGTTCTTACTCTTTACTCCTTTACTACTGTATAAAGGAGCTACAGCCAGAGTTACTATTAATAAAAGTGCCTCTCTGGTGTTTGCGCCATCCTCTGGCACTCGGTAGCGGTGCCCTTTGTCACCCCTGCTGTTTGCATTGGTGGTGGAACCTCTAGTCCCACATAAGGTCTTTGGAAGGAAGAATGAGATCTTGTATTATTATAGACAGGTACTCTTATCTGGAGTATATAGATAATAAATTTATTACTGTACACAATGAACCAAAATAATAAAGAAATCAAATAAAAATAGTAGTAATAACCATAGACGGTACAAATAAAGTAAAAATATAGGCACAATAATTCCCAAACTTCGTATCCCTATAGCATATAATAGAGGACCACTTAGTTAAAAATCTGTACACAATTTAAAAATTCTTAATGATTGGCATTTTCATATTGCTAGAGATGAAATATTTGCTACCATATTTGGCTAAAGAATACAAACATTACAAAAACAAGCGTAAAAACAGGCGCAAACAAGGCCCAAAGGCCATCCAAATCTGCAGAAGACGATGTAAACCTATTTCAATTTTCACCTTTATAACCAAATATTTCATAACCAGGTGCAGTTCAGGTGTGTATTTTAAATATCCACCATATATCTGATATTTTGGAGCTGTCCATTAATATATATTATCACTTGTTAGTATGATTAGTGGTTAGTTCATTGGATGAGTCTTTTCCAGGTATTTGGTAAGTATTAGATCAATGTTATTTTTCCAATATACTGTAGGACATGAAATGGTGTTCTTTTGCAGTATCAAATGAATGCCGTTATATAATTATTATAGTTTTGGTTACAAGTAGTGCGCTGAATATAGGAGGATCATACTTACTGGTGGCTGCTCTTGTGTACCATCTGTGGCGTCCCACTTGGTGACAGTTACAGTCTCACTTACCTCTCCAGGTGTGTTGTCTTTAGAGAATCTCTCTGCCTTGAAATAGGGATGTTATGTGCAGTATATCTTAAACCTCCAGCCTTATACCTTATAGAAAAATTTTCAGTGGGCAGTTTTAGTGGGTAATTATAATCAAAGATACCAGACGCGTTTCAAAGTTCACACTTCTTCAGTGGCCATATTTGATTACAAAATGTTTCCCACTATTTATACCCACTCACTGGTTGCCACTAAAACCCCCACTGGAATTTGGTATCATTGCTTATTATGATTCATTATTTGTCCATTTGTCAAGATTCTTCTTAAATCAGAATATATTTAAAACGTATATGGAGGTAACAAAGGCATAATTAAGAAGAACAAAATGGTTTTGAGTCCTCAGTTCATCTTTATGTCTATTGCGTTTTTAATGTGTTTTTCATGCGTCTTTTTCTTACACTCTTTCTCATTATTTCCATTGGTTCATAAAATACATATATGGGGATAAAATAAGAATAAAAGAAATAAACAAATTCTAAAATGTCTCGTCCTCAAGGTAGTTTGATTTGCTATTAATCAATCCAAATAGATGTTTGGGAGCAAAATTGTTTATATATTCATATACTGTACTTATAAATAGTGGCAAGGGTCTTATATCTTGATGAGCTATGAAGAAATATTTTCTGTATGCGGTTTTGATAGGGCCTGGATGGAATATAAGGAGGGCCCCCCTCCAAGGGGAGATCGGAGTGCTGGTAAAAATACAGACTGACGCCGATGTCCCGTCGGAAAGGGGCCACTCCTCATTCTATAAGAAACCAAAAAGTTCAAAGTCAGCATTGAGGCCTCCTGGTGTTAGGGTGTCAAAGTCAAAAATCCGTCTGGACTCCAATCTTGACATCCATAGTAGATGATCCCCACCTCTCCAGTGTTTCTCAACCCTTTCCAGAGCTAGGAAAATTAACCCACTTGTATCCTTATTATGGCATTGTTTGAAATGTTTTGATAATGTATGCTTTTCATATCCTGTTCTAATATTAGTAATGTGCTCTGCTACTCTTTTTTTTAAGTGTCCTCTTGGTTTATTTATATATTTTATGCACTTATATAGCTCTACTATATTCCGCAGCGCTTTACAGACATTAGCATCTGGCTGTCTTTCATAAGAAGAATGAAAGACACATCAACAAGAAGGAGTAATCTTACAGCACAGGAAGTCCAGGCAATCAAACAACTACAAAAGCAAGAAAACATTGTCATACGTCCAGCTGATAAGGAGGGAACTGTGGTAGTATTGGATGCAGAACAACATAATATGGAGTGTTTAAGACAACTTTCCGATACAACTACATATAAACTTCTATCGAGTGATCCTACTGATTTATTTAATAAACGTTTAGGGGATTTTTGTAAGAAAGGTTTGGAAAAAAATATCCTCCTGGAAAGAGAATATAGATATATATTGGGGACACAAAAAAGACTACCAATCTTTTACTGTATCCCAAAAATCCATAAAAGTTTAGAGAACCCGCCTAGACGTCCAATCATCTCTGGAATAGGATAACTTACCTCTAATCTATCACAGTATATAGATAAAATTTTACAGCCCATTGTGAAGAATACACCTTCATATTTAAAAGATACCACCCAAGTAATAAAATTGATAGAAGATCTAAAATACGAACCCCACTGGATTATGGGCACACTGGACGTGAATTCTTTATATACTGTGATAGATCACAAACAAGGTATTGAAGCCTTAAAATCACAATTGTAGATGAGCGGTAAACTACAAAAAATTCAGATCGACTATGTAGCGGAAGGGGTGGACTTTATATTAACACATAATTATTTTTACTATGAATCAGATTACTATCTACAGATGCGAGGGACCACCATGGGCACCAGGTTCGCCCCCAGTTATGCTAATTTATTTATGGAACACTGGGAACATCAGTATATTGCGCCAAAACTGGGGGAGGACCTGGTGCTCTGGCGGAGGTATATCGAAGATGTCCTCTTTATATGGCAGAAAACTGAGACTGAACTAGAAACCTTTCTAGAAGGAATAAATAATAACCAGAACAATTTCAAATTCTCCTCAAACATAAATAAACAACAAATTGAATTCCTGGATTTGTTAATTTCGGTACAAAATAATCAATTAATATGCAAAACATTAAAAAAATCCGTAGCTAGAAATAGTTACATATTACATTCAAGTTGTCACTTACCAAGATAGAAGAAAGGGATCCGGCACTCAATCACAAACGTGCGTCGTCACGGGAAAGGACCTGGTCTCAAATAATGCAATAGATGATCCCAGCAGACGCTTCTTGATATCTCAGTAGTATACTTTTTATTTCTCATAAGTTATATACATATCCATAAACAGAGGACGCGTTTCGGCATGTCCTGCCTTTATCAGCTCTGTCTCACAACTGATTCATCCCAGTTTAAATAGTTAACACAAAGTGACATCATCCGCCCACAAGGGGCGTGTATCCTAAAATGTCACATGGTCACAAATATATCACATGACAATGTGAAAACATCATATGACCATATGAAAACAACATAACGTACAAAACACATAAAATAAGTAATGATACCAAACATCATGGCCATCAATCTGTCTAGCAGTAGAGAATTTCATCTGATAGCAGCCTGAAAAAAAGGTACAAATCATTAGATCAAAGAATCACTAGTGTATATCATATTATAATGGTAAATAATTCATGTTAAATGCAACACCTCATACTCTCTATTAAGGCCCCTCGGATATAGTGTATGAAGTGTGTGGATCCAGTAGGCCTCACGTTGTAGTAATCATTTCTTGATGTCCCCACCACGTCTTGGCCTATGTACCTGTTCCAGTATCTGAAACCTCAACTGGGAGATTGAATGGTGGCACTGATGAAAGTGGAGTGGTAATGGCAAAAGTAAATTTTTTGTACGAATGGTCGACTTGTGTTTGCAAATGCGATCTCTCACTGTTTGCATCGTCTCACCTATGTACAATAAGCCACACGGGCACTTCACCAAGTATATTACATTGGTCGAATCACAAGTAAAGTAACCCTTAATCTTAAATGGTCTACCGGTGTGGGGGTGATAAAAGTTTTCTCCTTTGATTATGTGTAAACATTGGATACAACGTAAACATGGGAATGTACCGTGTTTCTGAGTAGTCAAAAAAACGCTACGTGGAGTTATTTTTATACTACCCACGTCTGCATGGACCAACTGATCACGTAGACTGCCACTACGTTTGTTAGCTATTAGAGGAGGGTTCTGGAATTCCATTATCCCAGGGTAAGCTTTACTCAATAAAGGCCAGTGTTTACGAACAATATAATCAAATTGATTATTAAAGGGATGAAACTTATGTGAAAATACCATACGAGGGCCTAAAGTACCCCTTGATCATGTTTCAATAGGTAAATCACTACTGGCTTCTTTCAAAATCTGTGATGGATATCCCCTTAGTTGGAACCGCTCCAACATCTGCTGAACTCTTTGTTCCTGGGTTATTGGATCAGATACGATCCTCCTTACCCTTTTAAATTGAGATTTGGGGATAGCTCTTTTCAAGGAAGGTGGATGTGCACTAGTATAGTGAAGCACACTGTTTCTATCTGTTGTTTTTCTAAATAAATCAGTATGGAGTGAACCATCCTCATTTTTTATTACAAGGGTGTCCAAAAAACTCACTGAGTGTTGGTCATATGTGATCGTGAAATTAAGTCCATTATAGGCCGTGTTAAGATATTTGAAGAACTCTAGCAAGGACTCGAGTGGCCCCGCCCACACGCAAAAAATGTCGTCGATAAACCTTATTGTACATAGGTGAGACGATGCAAACAGTGAGAGATCGCATTTGCAAACACAAGTCGACCATTCGTACAAAAAATTTACTTTTGCCATTACCACTCCACTTTCATCAGTGCCGCCATTCAATCTCCCAGTTGAGGTTTCAGATACTGGAACAGGTACATAGGCCAAGACGTGGTGGGGACATCAAGAAATTATTACTACAACGTGAGGCCTACTGGATCCACACACTTGATACACTATATCTGAGGGGCCTTAATAGAGAGTATGAGGTGTTGCATTTAACATGAATTATTTACCATTATAATATGATATACACTAGTGATTCTTTGATCTAATGATTTGTACCTTTTTTTCAGGCTGCTATCAAATGAAATTCTCTACTGCTAGACAGATTTATGGCCATGATGTTTGATATCGTTACTTTTTTTATGTGTTTTGTACGTTATGTTGTTTTCATATTGTCATATGATGTTTTCACATTGTCATGTGATTTATTTGTGACCATGTGACATTTTAGGATACACCCCCCTTGTGGGCGGATGATGTCACTGCTGTTACTTTGTGTTAACTATTTAAACTGGGATGAATCAGTTGTGAGACAGAGCTGATAAAGGCAGGACGTGCCGAAACGCGTCCTCTGTTTATGGATATGTATATACCTTATGAGAAATAAAAAGTATACTACTGAGATATCAAGAAGCGTCTGCTGGGATCATCTATTGCGTCACTTACCAAGATGGCTCCATAATATCCCCATGGGACAGTTCCATTGCTTGAGGCGCAACTGCACAAGAGTAGAAGATTATGAGGAAGAAGCAAATAAGATGAAGGAACAGTTCCTCACAAAAGAATACCCACTACAAACAGTAAGTACAGCCCTAATGAAAATGCAAAATATGGATAGGAAAATATATATTTTTTAAATAAAAGATACTACTATAGAAAATGACCAAAAAAAGAAGATGAGATCCGAATTATTATACCCTTCAATGCGCAATATAAAAAGATATTTTACTATCATAGGTAAACATTGGCATTGTGTACTGGAAGATAAATTGGACCTCTCTTGACCCCTATACCCAAAATAACTTACACAAAAGCTCCGAATCTATCAATAAAAATTGCCCCTTCAGTTAAACAAAAAAAGAATAGCATGTCCTCTATACACAATTGGTTCAATATAAAGGGATTTTACAGATATGGCAAATGTAACAATTGTAAGGGAACTACATTCTCAAAGAAAACAACTAAAGCATGTTCAATGAGAAACTCCTTTTCTCTAGAAATAGGAGAATTTTTAAAATGTAGTTCTACCAATGTAATTTACATGATTGAGTGCCCATGTGAGAAACAATATTTTGGAAGAACCAAGCAGCACAGTGGCTCAGTGGGTAACACTGTTCGAATCCGACCAAGGGCAACATCTGCAAGGAGATTGTAAGTTCTCCCTGTGTTTGCGTGGGTTTCCTCCGGTTTCCTCCCACACTTCAAAGACATACTGATAGGGACCTTAGATTGTGAGCCCATTGGGGACAGCCAGATGCTAATGTCTGTAAAGCGCTGCGAAATATAGTAACACTATATAAGTGCATAAAATAAATAAATAAACCAAGAGGACACTCAAAAAAAGAGTAGCAGAGCACATGACTAATATTAGAACAGGATATGAAAAGCATACATTATCGAAACATTTCAAACAATGCCATAATAAGGATCCAAGTGGGTTAATTTTCCTAGCTCTGGAAAGGGTTGAGAAACACTGGAGAGGTGGGGATCATCTACTACGGATGTCAAAATTGGAGTCCAGAAGGATTTTTGACTTTGACACCCTAACACCAGGAGGCCTCAATGCTGACTTTGAACTTTTTGGTTTCTTATAGAATGAGGAGTGGCCCCTTTCCGACGGGACATCGGCGTCAGTCTGTATTTTTACCAGCATGCCGATCTCCCCTTGGAGGGGGGCCCTCCTTATATTCCATCCAGGCCCTATCAAAACCGCATACAGAAAATATTTCTTCATAGCTCATCAAGGTATAAGACCCTTGCCACTATTTATAAGTACAGTATATGAATATATAAACAATTTTGCTCCCAAACATGTATTTGGATTGATTAATAGATAAGCAAATCAAACTACCTTGAGGACGAGACATTTTAGAATTTGTTTATTTCTTTTATTCTTATTCTTATTTTATCCCCATATATGTATTTTATGAACCAATAGAAATAATGAGAAAATACTGAATGCCTATGATTATAAAAAAAGAAAAAGCAAATATGTGCAAAAAACGCACGTGTAAGAAAAAGACGCATGAAAAACACATTAAAAACGCAATAGACATAAAGATGAACTGAGGACTCAAAACCATTTTGTTCTTCTTAATTATGCCTTTGTTACCTCCATATACGTTTTAAATATATTCTGATTTAAGAAGAATCTTGACAAATGGACAAATAATGAACCATAATAAGCAATGATACCAAATTCCAGTGGGGGTTTTAGTGGCAACCAGTAACATAGTAACATAGTTTATAAGGCCGAAAAAAGACATCTGTCCATCCAGTTCGGCCTGTTTTCCTATAAGTTGATCCAGAGGAAGGCAAAAAAAACCCTGTGAGGTATAAGCCAGTTTTCCCCACTTTAGGGAAAAAAATTCCTTCCCGACTCCAATCAGGCAATCAGAATTACTCCCTGGATCAACGACCCATCTCTAGTAACTATAACCTGTAATATTATTACCCTCCAGAAATACATCCAGGCCCCTCTTGTACTCTTTTAGTGAACTTACCATCACCACCTCCTCAGGCAGAGAGTTCCATAGTCTCACTGCTCTTACCGTAAAGAATCCTCTTCTATGTTTGTGTACAAACCTTCTTTCCTCCAGACTCAGAGGATGGCCCCTCGTCACAGTCACAGTCCTGGTGATAAATAGATGATGGGAGAGATCTCTGTACTGACCTCTGATATATTTATACATAGTTATTAGATCTCCCCTCAGTCGTCTTTTTTCTAAAGTGAATAACCCTAATTTTGATAATCTTTCTGGGTACTGTAGTCCACCCATTCCAGTTATTACTTTAGTTGCCCTCCTCTGAACCCTCTCCAGCTCTGCTATGTATGCCTTATTCACAGGAGCCCAGAACTGTACACAGTACTCCATGTGTGGTCTGACTAGTGATTTGTAAAGTGGCAGGACTATGTTCTCATCACGGGCATCTATGCCTCTTTTGATGCAACCCATTATCTCATTGGCCTTGGCAGCAGCTGTCTGACACTGGTTTCTGCAGCTTAGTTTGCTGTTCACTAAAATTCCTAGGTCCTTTTCCATGTCAGAGTTACCCAATATTTTACCATTCAGTATGTACTGGTGACTTGCATTATTCCTTCCCATATGCATAACTTTACATTTGTCAGTGTTAAACCTCATCTGCCACTTCTCTGCCCAAGCCTCCAGTCTATCCAGATCCATCTGTAGCAGTGTACTGTCCTCTTCTGTGTTAATTACTTTACACAATTTAGTGTCATCTGCAAAAATTGATATTTTACTGTGCAAGCCTTCTACAAGATCATTAATAAATATATTGAAGAGAATAGGGCCCAATACTGACCCCTGTGGTACCCCGCTAGTGACAGTGACCCAATCTGAATATGTGCCGTTAATAACCACCCTCTGTTTTCTATCACTGAGCCAGTTATTTACCCACATACAGACATTTTCTCCCAGGCCAAGCATTCTCATTTTATATACTAACCTTTTATGTGGTACAGTGTCAAATGCTTTGGAGAAGTCCAGATATACCACATCTATTGATTCGCTGCGGTCCAGTCTAGAACTTACCTCCTCATAGAAACTGCCTAAATTGTTTTGACATGACCGATCCCTCATGAAGCCATACTGATATGGAGTAATTTGCTTATTTTCATTGAGGTACTCCAAGATAGCATCTCTTAGAAAACCCTCAAACAGTTTACCCACGACAGATGTTAAACTTACCGGCCTATAGTTCCCTGGCTCTGTTTTTGGACCCTTTTTGAATATTGGCACTACATTTGCTATGCGCCAATCCTGTGGAACACTCCCTGTCAGTATAGAGTCCTTAAATATCAGAAATAAGGGTCTGGCGATGACATTACTTAATTCTCTTAGGATACGGGGGTATATGCCATCTGGTCCTGGCGATTTGTCTATTTTAATCTTTTTAAGACGCAGCTCTACTTCTTCCTGGGTCAGACAGGGCACTTTTAATGGGGAATTTACTTTTATATTCTGCATTTCATCTGGCAGTTTATTTTCCTCAGTGTATACAGTGGAGAAAAAGATATTTAGTAGCTTTGCTTTCTCCTCATCGCTCTCTGCAACTCCCCCCTCATTACTTTGTAAGGGGCCGACACCTTCAGGTTTATACTTTTACCATTTATATAATTAAAGAACATTTTAGGATTAGTTTTACTCTCTTTGGCGATTAATCTCTCGGTCTCTAGTTTGGCTGCTTTTATTTGTCTTTTACATATTCTATTTTTTTCCTTATAGTTTTTCGATGCTTCCTCGCTCCCCTCCTGTTTTAGTGATTTAAATGCTTTCTGTTTGTCATTTATTGCTCTCTTTACAGTTCTGTTTATCCACATTGGTTTTTTCTTGTTCCTTAACCTGTTATTCCCATAAGGTATGTACCTCTCACAATTAGATATTAGGATGCTTTTAAAAATATCCCATTTTGTGGCTGTATTTTTTTTTTTTTGAGGACTTTGTCCCAGTTAGTTAGGCCTATGGCCTCTCTTAGTTGGCTAAATTTTGCTTTTTTGAAGTTTGGTATTTTTGAGTGAGTGGGTATAAATAGTGGGAAACATTTTGTAATCAAATATGGCCACTGAAGAAGAAGTGTGAACTTTGAAACGCGTCTGGTATCTTTGATTATAATTACCCACTAAAACTGCCCACTGAAAATTTCTATAAGGTATAAGGCTGGAGGTTCAAGATGTACTGCACATAACATCCCTATTTCAAGGCAGAGACCTTGTTAGCGCAAACTGAGGTGATCACAGCCGGAGAGCGGAGTCACGTGGGACGCCGCTTACAGCAGGAAGCACATCCACGTGGAACGCTGAGGATGTATGCAGCGAAGTACTGGTAGGACGGCTCAACTAATTACAAGTGACCCCACCAGAGGCATTCTCTAAAGACAACACACCTGGAGGGGTAAGTGAGACTGTAACTGTCACCACGTGGGACGCCACAGATGGTACACAAGAGCAGCCACCAGTGAGTACGATCCTCCTATATACAGTGCACTACTTGTAACCAAAACTATAATAATTATATAACGGCATTCATTTGATACTGCAAAAGAACACCTTATTTAACATTTCATGTCCTATATTGGAAAAATAACATTGATCTAATACTTACCAAATTTCACGATTTACCAGATTCACGATTTAAATCTTGATTTTCTTATGTTAGTAAAAATATAAAAAAATAAAAAAAGCCTACTGTGGCTCCACCAGACCTCACATCAGCCCACTATACCCCCGTCAGACCTCAGATCAGCCCATTGTGCCCCATCAGACGCCACATCAGACCATTGTGCCCCATCAGACCCCACATCAGACCTTAGATTAGCCCACTGTGCCCCTTCAGACCTCAGAGCAGCCCAAAGTGCCCCCTTCAGACCTCAGAGCAGCCCAAAGTGCCCCCTTCAGACCTCAGAGCAGCCCAAAGTGCCCCCTTCAGACCTCAGAGCAGCCCAAAGTGCCCCCTTCAGACCTCAGAGCAGCCCAAAGTGCCCCCTTCAGACCTCAGAGCAGCCCAAAGTGCCCCCTTCAGACCTCAGAGCAGCCCAAAGTGCCCCCTCCAGACCTCAGAGCAGCCCAAAGTGCCCCTCCAGACCTCAGAGCAGCCCAAAGTGCCCCCTCCAGACCTCAGAGCAGCCCAAAAGTGCCCCCTCCAGACCTCAGAGCAGCCCAAAGTGCCCCCTCCAGACCTCAGAGCAGCCCAAAGTGCCCCCTCCAGACCTCAGAGCAGCCCAAAGTGCCCCCTCCAGACCTCAGAGCAGCCCAAAGTGCCCCCTCCAGACCTCAGAGCAGCCCAAAGTGCCCCTCCAGACCTCAGAGCAGCCCAAAGTGCCCCCTCCAGACCTCAGAGCAGCCCAAAGTGCCCCCTCCAGACCTCAGAGCAGCCCAAAGTGCCCCCTCCAGACCTCAGAGCAGCCCTAGTTGCCCCCTCCAGACCTCAGAGCAGCCCAAAGTGCCCCCTTCAGACCTCAGAGCAGCCCAAAGTGCCCCCTTCAGACCTCAGAGCAGCCCAAAGTGCCCCCTTCAGACCTCAGAGCAGCCCAAAGTGCCCCCTCCAGACCTCAGAGCAGGAGCGGAGCCGCGGCGCAGGACAGGTGAGAGATTTTTTTTATTTTATATGTCGAATTCACGATTTTCCTAAAAAATAAAATCGTGAGGCTTGCAATTGGCGAATTAATCAAATTAATTTGATTAATCGCCCAGCCCTTCTTACCATATACCTGGAAAAGACTCATCCAATGAACTAACCACTGATCATACTAACAAGTGATAATATCTATTAATGGACAGCTCCAAAGTATCAGATATATGGTGGATATTTAAAATACACACCTGAACTGCACCTGGTTATGAAATATTTGGTTATAAAGGTGAAAATTGAAATAGGTTTACATCGTCTTCTGCAGATTTGGATGGCCTTTTGTTTTTACGCTTGTTTTTGTAATGTTTGTATTCTTTAGCCAAATATGGTAGCAAATATTTCATCTCTAGCAATATAAAAATGCCAATTATTCAGAATTTTTAAATTGTGTACAGATTTTTAACTAAGGGGTCCTCTATTATATGCTATAGGGATACGAAGTTTGGGAATTATTGTGCCTATATTTTTACTTTATTTGTACCGTCTATGGTTATTACTACTATTTTTATTTGATTTCTTTATTATTTTGGTTCATTGTGTACAGTAATAAATTTATTATCTATATACTCCAGATAAGAGTGCCTATAATAATACAGTTAACATTGGTGTCTATGACTGGGTGAGTCTATTTTCTTTAGCAATATGGGGGTGAGCTGTTATCTCTCTATATACAAGAATAAGATCTTACTGCTGGGGTGTAGTGTATGAATACCTCATTAGCATATGGGTAAAAGTGGATTTTATGAGGATATAAAGCAAGCTCCAAGGAAAAAGAAAAATATATGGAAAGAAGGCATGAAGTGCTGTAAGTGCTGGTTTAATATTATCTAGGTGACATATTCCCTTTAAGAGGTTGGACATAGTTTATTTAAAGAAATCCTTACAATTTCATTTAGAAAAAAAGAGTGTACCTAGTGATTAAAGATAATATAGCGTTTGTTGAAATTCAGTCAGCAAATTGCCATACGGACGACATCCGTTTTTTGGGGGAATCCATTGTAACAATGCCTATCCTTATCTGCAAAACGGACAAGAATAGGACCTGTTCTATTTTTTTTGCGGAGCTACGGAACGGACATATTGATGCGGATAGCACACAGTGTGCTGTCCGCATTTTTTGCTGACCCATTGAAATGAATGGGTCCGCATCCTATCCGCAAAAAAAACGGAACAGACACGGAAACAAAATACGTTCGTGTGCATGAGGCCTTATCTTGAGTTCTTGATTCTTTGACAGAGAAAACTGAATGCTAAATACTCTTGTCATCTATACTAATTTTACAATGTTTTCAAGAGCACAAAACATGACGATTATATTTGTTTTTTTAGTTTACACAGTTGTGTCATATATGAAACACGAGTTCAATCGTGGAGATTTCTTCATGACCTTGCAGAACCACCCAATTGCGCTCAGTTTATATAGACAGGTAATGCTATAAATTTGTACTTTGTTTAATTATGTAGTACACAATACAGCACTGCAGAATATTTTTCCTTTGCGTTTGCATTCCCCTCCCGTCCCATTATTTTCTTTTCTTCTTTCTTTCCTTTGTTTCTTCCCTTTGTTATCCCCCATTTTTTGTAGTCTTATTTTCTGATACACCTATATAATACTAAAATTCTAATTCTATGGATATATGTCCATCGCTTAGACTACATATTAATATAAACAAATGAGGAGCATTATGCTAGTTTTACATTAATGTTATTAGTTCTGGCAGGGAACCGCCTACTGGAACTCTCTGGATCCAGCATTGTTAGATCTTATGCACACAGTGGTTTTTGTCCAAACGAATCCTAGCCATATCTCTGGGATCAGCGAGCATTGCGATAACATCTGACAGTGCCAGATCCAGAGAGCTAATAACTTTAACATGAAAGAAGCCTTAAAGGGGTATTCTCATCTTGGACAATGGGGGCATATCGCTAGGATATGCCCCCATTGTCCTATAGGTGCGGGTCCCGCCGCTGGGACCCGCACCTATATCGAGAACGGGGCCCCCAAAGTGAAGAAGTGCGCACCGCGCAAGCGCGGCCCGCTCTCCATTCACTTCTATGGGGCCGCCGCAAATAGCCGAGCACTGGCTCGGCTATCTCCGTCGGCTCCATAGAAATGAATGGGAACGCACTGCGCATGCACGGCCACCGCTCCCAGTCATTTCTATGGAGCCGACGAAGATAGCCGAGCCAGCGCTTGGCTATTTGCGGCGGCCCCATAGAAGTGAATGGAGAGCGGGCCGCGCTTGCGTGGTGCACACTTCTTCACTTTGGGGGCCCCGTTCTCGATATAGGTGCGGGTCCCAGCGGCGGGACCCGCACCTATAGGACAATGGGGGCATATCCTAGCGATATGCCCCCATTGTCCAAGATGGGAATACCCCTTTAACTGTGAACTATAATAATAAAGCTCCTCCAGCTTTAAAAAAAAAAAAAATAATGGTTGGCAACCCTGTTCTGCCAGCATTTTGAGGGACTCGCTGCATATGAATTTGTTTAGTTCATTGAGAGCTGATAAATTCCCTATGTAGTGATCCGCTTCCCCAACTGGTGGCTGCACACAGAATTTTGTCATGTAACTTTATGGGTATGAAACAGGCATGGGATTTGAAACATTCTAAAAAATGTAGTGAATACCATGCTGTATACTGTAATTATATTTTTGTGTAAAAAAGCATTAACAACTAAATTGCCCTAGACCTCCAGGGTTATTAAATATTAATTCATAACCACCTAAGAGACGGGAATGTGTTCATGTATTATGCATATTAAAATCAATTCATTTTATTAGACTGCTAGAGATAGCTCTTGACCCTATAAACTATTAACAGTTTAACCACTCACTGACCAAGAGTTTGATGGGAAAACTATAGGTAACCCCTAAATCACACTTTGGAGAAATGTGTGATTAACTTATGTGCAAAGCTAAAAGTTTGTTAAATCTGAAAAATGTCCCCTTCTCCTTTGTGGGCACCAAAACAAATGGAAAATCTATGTTTGTTTGGCGCTGCTATAGGTGTCAGTACTGTTACTGAGGAATGTTTTTCTATCTATAGTGGATTTTGTACACTTCATAACAAACATTTTTGCTGTCTTAAAGCGATTTTCCTGGATTTGTGTATCAATGGTCTATTCTAAGGCTAGGCCATAAATATCAGAAGGGCAGGAGTTCAGCTTCCCACACCCCTGCTGAACAGCTGTTCCTGATTAGCTCTGTTGCCAGAACTACACAGCCCTATCTATTGTGTACAAGACTGATATGGTTACTGCAGTCCTGCTCCTGTTGCAGTGGATGTTATCAGCACTGTGACCATCCGTGTCCACTATACAATGGACAGAGTTGTGTAAGGCTACTTTCACACTAGCGTTTTAAAATTCCGGTATTGAGTTCCGTCATAGGGGCTCAATACCGGAATAAAACGCTTCAGTTTTGTCCCCATTCATTGTCAATGGGGACAAAACTGAACTGAAGACAACGGAATGCTCCTGAAAGCATTCCGTTCCGTCTTCAGACCGGAGAACAAACCGCAGCATGCTGCGGTTTGCTCTCCGGTCCAGGCATCCGCACCAAGACGGATCCGGAATGACCCCCAATGCAAGTCAATGGGGGTGGATCCGTCTGGTGTGACCATAATGGTAACCGGATCCGCCCTCCATTGACTTTCAATGGAGTCCATTACGGATCCGGGTACACAGACACATACAGACATAAACATACACACACATATAGACATACAAACACACATACATACTTACATGCTCCCCGGCAGGTCTTCGGAGCGTCAGGACGGCTCACACAGGTCACGATTCCCCACAGCGCCCTCTGCTGGGCGCCTGGTGGAATCGTCATCTGACGATTCCACCAGGCGCCCAGCAGAGGGCGCTGTGGGGAATCGTGACCTGTGTGAGCCGTCCTGACGCTCCGAAGACCTGCCGGGGAGCATGTAAGTATGTATGTGTGTTTGTATGTCTATATGTGTGTGTATGTTTATGTGTATGTATATGTATGTACAGTGTGACATGTGTGGGGCCGGAGCGCGGTTCCGGCTCCACACATGTCACTGCGGCAGGCCTGATCCGGCAGCACCCTTCACCTGCCGGATCAGGCCTGCCGCCAGTGTGAAAGTAGCCTAATTCTGGTACCAGACCTACTCGGGGACAGCTGATCGTCAGGGGTGCAGGATGTCAGACCCCTGCCAATCTCATATTAATGACCTATCATGAGGACAACCCCAAAAGATAGGCTAAGACTTGATAGCCCCTTTAGAGGTTCTCCTTATTATGCTGGTAACTATTATTCTTCTAAAAATTATTAACAGTTCTGCAAGTATCAGGAGCCTGAGACTCTAAAAGACCTATACAATCAAGATGACAATCACCTAGAACTTGGAAACTTTCATGTTCGTTCAAGCTATTGCACAGAAAAGGTAACACATTTGTCATTAGTTTAAAGTATTATCTAAAGGGGTTATCACGTGACTAATGTAAAAAAAAAATGAAAATACATAGTATATGACAATCCCTTTCTAAGTAAGCCATAACCAGCCCTGCACCTCACATGGATCCAGAGATCTCCCCATTTATTGCTGTGATATATTTATATCAAGCTGGCAGCTCAAGGGGAGTGTCTTTTCTGTTGCAGCTAAGGGGGTGTCTCTCATCTCTCCCTATAACAGCTTAGGAGGCAGTTGAAGGATGAAACTGAGCATGTGCGGCCTTCTCAATGAGCAGGTCATAGAAATAGGAAAAAAGCAAACAGCAGGTGGCGCTATACAGATGCATTTTATTGAATAACTCAGTGCTATGCTAAATTTTCAGTTTCATGCAATTCAAAATGTATTCAGATCCAGGTGCTGGTTTGAAAACTGTAGAACATTTTTGTGGGACAACCCCTTTAATATGTTCACTGTGCAGTAAAAATTATGTATCACTGGTGCTTACAATTGCAGTGATACTAATTGTTTAGGGTTTTTATGTTTATTTTTTTTAATACACTTTATTGATTTTATTTTCTTTAAAGGGGTTTTCCAGGATTTAACTATTGATGACCTATCCTCACCTCAGGATAGGTCATCAATATTAGATTGGCGAGGGTCCGGCACCCCCGCCAATCAGCTGGTTGAAATTAAGGCCGTGCAAACAGTGCCTTCCCTTGTTTGTTTATCTGCTTGCCATCGACAGCGCAGCGGCAAGCAGGTGTAACTACAAGCCATCCCATTCATTTCAATGAGCTGTCCCATTGAAGTGAAGGGAACAGCTTGTAATTACACCTGCTCACCGCTGCGCTGTCAACAGAGAGCAGGTAAACAATGAAGGGAAGGCAATGTTTGAACGGCGAGCAGCCTTCTCTTCAACCAGCTGATCAGCGGGGGTGCTGGGTGTCAGACCCCCGCCAATATGATGTTGATGAGGTATCCTGAGAATGAGGATTGAAATTCTCTCTGATCCTGGCTGTTTCAGCGGAGTGTCGGCTGTATTTATCAACTGACACCCACCTTCTATGGAACTGATGGAGATAGCAAAGCATTGAACTCAGCAGACCGCAGGCAGCGAATAGAGCAGTGATCATATGTGTACACAGCCACTCCAAAGGGGACTGAGGGACGCCCATTACCCATAACCTCCAGCTATCATACACTTTTCACCTATGCTGTGGATAGGTGATAAATGTTGTTCGTAGACTAAACTTCTTTATGTGTTCTGCATTTGACATAATAATAACGTTTGTATGTTTTCCTTCTTTAAACTATATATTCACCTATTTGCATAGAGCGTTGAAGGCCGTGTTGCGGAGCTGCAGAATGCTGTAGATGAGTACAATAAAGCAAAAAATGACTTGGCTACTAAGGTGAGAGAATATTAAAACTTTAATTTCAATTTTGAGTATTTTTTTTATTTATTATCTACATTACCTATGAGTTACAAAATGTACTCATTTTTGTCTTTCTGTTTTTTTTTTTTTGTAATATTGAATTACAGGGCATTTAAATAGGCATTTTCTTACTTAAAGTTAAAAGGGTATTCTGCTTGGTACAGGTTTTCCCCTATCGACAGGATAGGGTATAACATTAAGATCCCTGGGACCCCCAATGATCACAATAATGCCCCCCCCCCCTCCTGAAGGCCCCCTGTAGCTATTTATTATTTATTTTGTGCACTTATATAGTGCTTCTATATTCTGCAGAGCTTTACAGACATTAGCCTCACACTCTCCCCAATGGGGCTCACAATCTAAATTCCCTATCAGAATTACTCCCTGGTCGTTGATCCAGGGAGTAATTCTGATTGCCTGATTGGAGTCGGGAAGGAATTTTTTCCCCTAAAGTGGGGAAAATTGGCTTGTACCTCACAGGGGTTTTTTGCCTTCCTCTGGATCAACTTGTAGGAAAACAGGCTGAACTGGATGGACAGATGTCTTTTTTCGGCCTTATAAACTATGTTACTTATAAACTATGTTACTATGTTATTTATGTTTTTGGAGCGTGGGAGGAAACCCACGCAAACATGAGGATAACATACAAGCTCCATGCAGATGTTGTCTTTGGTCGGATTCAAACCTAGGACCCCAGTGCTGCAAGGCACCACTGAGCCACCATGCTGCAGCTCCCCTGAAATGACCAGAGTGGCCGGTCGCACATGTGCATGGACGTTCTATTCATTTCTATCAGAGTTCCAGAGATAGAGTACAGGGGATAACTTGTATCAACCAGACTACCCATTTAAGGAAAAGCATGCCTCATCAAAATGATCTAAATAATCAAATAGTCCCCAAAACATGGATCGGTAAAATACGGGTGACATCTGTGTTGCATCCGTTTTTTTTGCGGGCCTATTGACTTCAGTGAGTCGATGGTACGCATTTTGCCACCAAGAATAGGACATGTTGAAGTCAATGGGTCATCAAAACATTGTATGCAACATGAACGTTATCTATATCTTGCAGATCCGCACTTTGTGGACAGCAAAATACATACAGTCTTAGGTCTCATGCACACATAGTCTAGATGTCAGTACATGCTTCCATTTTTTTCCCACTTCTATAGTTTCTGCAAAACTGACAAGAATATGACTTCAAGCCACACTACAAAAACCACGAGTTTTGTGAGTGGAGCAAGAGTACTGTGAAGTGCAAAATACATTGCATCGTTTAACCCTTTCAGTACCGGGCCACTTTTCACCTCAAATCCCAAGCCGTTTTTTGCAAATCTGACGTGTCACTTTATGTGGTAATAACTTTGGAACGCTTTTACTTATCCAGGCCATTCTAAGATTGTTTTCTCATCACATATTGTGCTTCACGATAGTAGTAAATTTGTGGCAAAATATTTCATTTTTATTTATAAAAAAAATACCAAATTTAGGAAAAATTTGCAAATTTCAATTTCTCTACTTTCAAAATACATAGTAATACCTCCAAAAATAGTTATTATTTTACATTCCCCATATGTATACTTTATGTTTGCATAATTTTATGAATGTCATTTTACTTTTTTGGGACGTTAGAGGGCTTAGAAGTTTAGAAGCCATTTTTCAAATTTTCAACAAAATTTCCAAAACCATTTTTTTAAGCACCAATTCTGATATAAAGTGATTTTGAGTGGCTTACGTAATGGAAACCACCCATAAATGACCCTATTTTAGAAACTACACCCCTCAAATTATAAAAAACTGCTGTTACAAACTTTGTTAACCCTTGAGGTGTTCCACAAGAATTAATGGAAAATGGAGGTGAAATTTAAAAATTTCACTTTTTTGGTAGATTATTCATGTTAATAATTTTTTCTTGCAAAACAGCAAGGGTTAACAGCAAACTAAACCTCAATATAGATTACTCTGATTCTGCAGTTTACAGAAATACCCCATATGTGGTGGTAAACATCTCTATGGGTTTGTGGCAGTGGTCAGAAGGAAAGGAGCGCCATACGGATTTTGGAGGCAGATTTTGCTAGAATGGTTTTTAGGCACCATTTTGTAATTGAGAGACCCTGACGTACCCCTACAGTGGAAACCCTCAAAAAGTGACCCCATTTTGGAAACTACACCCTTCAAAGAATATATTAAGGGGGGTACTGGCCACTTTGACCCCCTAAGCGTTTTACGGAATTTGGAAACACTTGGCTGTGAAAATGAAAAGTTTCATTTCTTCCAATAAAATGTTGCTTTAGCCCCAAATTTTTCATTTTCACAAGGGGTAACAGGAGAAAAGCACCCCATAATTTGTTACCCATTTTCTCCTGAATACGGCAACACCCCATATGTGGTGGTAAACTGCTGTGGGGGCACATGGCAGGACTCAGAACAGAAGGAGCGCCATATGGATTTTACAACACAGATTTTGATGGATTGGCTTGCGGGAGCCATTGATTTTTATTTTTTTGATCCAGGGGGCTGGATCGCACAGGCACGCAGGGATAGCAGCCACGATGCCTAAGGAAGGCATGGGGCTGCTATCCGAGCCATCGGGTCCCCGTCACAGCAGCGCGGGGACCCGATGGCCCCCCCCGCTCGCCATCCTGAACTCCCTTAACTCCCGCACACCGCATGTGCCGCAGTCAGCACTGACCGCGGCACATGAAGGGTTAATGCGCCGGCATCAGTGTTTTCACCGATGCTGGCGCATTCAGCAGGGGTCCGGCACCTGGGCACAGGTACGGCGCTGGTGCTTGCGGCAGTGATTTTTGTGCCGTACATGTACGGCGCTGGGAGTCTAAGGGTTAAAGGGATTGTCCGAGTTATGAAAAAAAAAATCTATATAGTACTGTAAATCTGATAGGCAGTAATATATAACTAAGTTAAGCATGTTTTAGGCAAAAAAATAATCTACATTTCCTCATTTCCCTGGTTCTCTTCTGGCCTTTGTTTACTTGCAGTAACAACAATCTCTGCCCCCCCCCCCACCGCTCTGCAAAGGGAGTGAATACGTCTGCCCTGAGTGACATGAGTCTGCCTGCTAGGATATTTACCAGCATGTTGTATGTGTAGAACTACAAGTCCCAGCTGTACAGTGACATTACTGATGCACACAGGAACTTCCCCTACCTTTCTTGTGCAATACTCTGTGGATCTCCTCCAGTGTCAGCTCTGTGTCTACAGAATGAGGAGGACAGATCCTGTGTCTATTCATTGCCTGCAGATACTGTTGTAAAGCCTTGAGCCCTGAGTGTGTTCTGGCTGAAGGGGTTAATGTTTTATCTGAAAGAATCCAGGGAGAGAGCAGAGAGAAGGAGCCGGCAGAGCAGGGGGGCGTGGCCAGCACAGTGATGTCTGGTGTACAGACTCTTATCTGCTTGTGCACGAATAAGAGAAGAGCAGGCAGAGAAGCTAACATCACAGGTCATGTGACCCTGAGTGAAATCTGAGAAACCAGCAAGTTTAGAAGCACAAAGTGCTGGAAAAGCTGTTATATTTGATTAGTTAGAAACATACAAATGACAAAAAAAATAACTCGGACAACTAGGCCATATGTTGTGAGAACTGTGTTATTGTCATGTTGTTTGGGCATATTGTCTGTCTGGGGTTTTACGTTTTCTGCAAAGGTTAAAATACAAACTAGCTGATGTTAATCACCTGGCTGATTGTTCATCAAGGTTTGCTGAAATGAACAAGAGTGAAAAATATTGATAAGTGCATATTTTAACATTAGGCCATAATTCGACACAATTAAATAGGAACCAAGGTTTGATAGATTTTCCTAGTGCATTATTTGCTTGATTCTAGAAGGTTTTTCACCTTACTATGCATCTCCATAAAAACATGTGCTCCATGGACAATGCTACTAAGTGTGTGTCTTGTACCGTGTATGCATCCCTTGAACAGACATTTGAGGGTGAATACAATTGTACTAGATGCAAGCATGTTACATATTTGGAAGCCCAAATTCTGGATCTAAATGATTGTGCAGGCACTGACTGAAATCAGTGAAATTGAAATAGGTGGAGTAGAGCAAGATCAGGGCTCTGATGTCAGCAACGCTGGGTAAATTACAAGAAGGGGTAGGGGCAAAAGTGCCCGAGAGGCTAGCGCTGAGCTGCAATACCCTACTAAATATGCCTGTTTCACAGGGATGCAACCCCAGAGACAGCAACACTGCAGCAGGGCTTTGCTCCTAGCAACCAAAAGGATGATCGCTGCAGGAAGGATGAAAAGAGGAGTGCAGCAACGATCAGGCAGATGCTGGTGGTAGGGGACTCTATTATAAGTTGTTATATTTAGGCAATGTGCTGTAAAAACCAAATTCTATTAAGATGCGGCTGTGTGAAATCAAAATGCAAAAAAACGGATCCATCACTAAATACATTGAAGGTCAATGGTGACGGACCCGTTTTTTTAGGCTCCTAAAAAATGCATCTGTCACCATTCACGTACATTGTTTTCAGTGACAGATTCGTTTTTTCCGTTTTTATGACCGGAATCAAAACCGCAGCTTGCAGCAGTTTTATGTCCAGTCACAAAACGGAATGCTGAATATTGAAGAAGATGGGCCGGCACTTAGATTTGCACGTGGTGCATGCATCCAAGAAAGGCGTCCCACTAGTATATAGCGAAGATGGATCAACACTCACTTTCTTGATTATATGAAGAGACATTTATTCAAGGCATAATAGCATCATCAGCCATTTTCAAACTGTTTGAAAAAGGCTCAGACTTGAGCTAAAACTAGTCACTGATGATGCTATTATGCCTTGAATAAACATCTCTTCATATCATCAAGAAAGTGAGTGCCGGCCCTGCTATAAAACGGTATGCTGGCGTAACGGAAGACATCCCGATGCATCCTGAACGGATCTCTTTCCATTCAGAATGCATGGGGACTAAACGGAAATGTTTTTTCCCAGTATTGAGATCCTCTGCTGGATATCAATACTGGAAAACAACAACGCAAGTGTGAAAGTAGCTTAACCCTTTCAACCCCGGGCCTGTTTTCACCTTCCTGCCCAGGCCATTTTTTGCAAATCTGACATGTGTCACTTTATGTGGTAATAACTTTGGAACACTTTTACTTATCCAGGACGTTCTGAGATTGTTTTCTTGTCACATATTGTGCTTCAGGACAGTAGTAAATTTGTGGCAAAATATTTCATTTTTATTTATAAAAAAATACCAAATTTACCAAAAATTTGGAAAAATTTCCAAATTTCAATTTCTCTACTTTCAAAATACATAGTAATACCTCCAAAAATAGTTATTATTTTACATTCCCCATATGTCTACTTTATGTTGGCATCATTTTATAAATGTCATTTTACTTTTTTAGGACGTTAGAGGGCTTAGAAGTTTAGAAGCCATTTTTCAAATTTTCACCAAATTTTCCAAAACCATTTTTTTAAGCACCAATTCAGGTATAAAGTGATTTTGGGGGGCTTATGTAATGAAATCCACCCATAAATGACCCCATTTTAGAAACTACACCCCTCAAATTATAAAAAACTGATGTTACAAACTTTAACCCTTGAGAATTAATGGAAAATGGAGGTGAAATTTCAAAATTTCACTTTTTTGGTAGATTATTCATGTTAATAATTTATTTCTTGCAACACAGCAAGGGTTAACAGCAAACTAAACCTCAATATACATTGCTCTGATTCTGCAGTTTACAGAAATACCCCATATGTGGTGGTAAACGTCTCTATGGGTTTGTGGCAGTGGTCAGAAGTAAAGGAGCGCCATATGAATTTTGGAGGCAGATTTTGCTAGAATAGTTTTTAGGCACCATTTTGTAATTGAGAGACCCTGATGTACCCCTACAGTGGAAACCCTCAAAAAGTGACCCCATTTTGGAAACTACACCCTTCAACGAATATATTAAGGGGGGTACTGGCCACTTTGACCCCCTAAGTGTTTTACGGAATTTGGAAACACTTGGTTGTGAAAATGAAAAATGTCATTTCTTCCAATAAAATGTTGCTTTAGCCCCACATTTTTTATTTTCATAAGGGGTAACAGGAGAAAAGCACCCCATAATTTGTTACCCATTTTCTCCTGAATACGGCAACACCCCATATGTTGTGGTAAACTGATGTGGGGGCACATGGCAGGACTCAGAACAAAAGGAGCACCACATGGATTTTACAACACAAATTTTGATGGAATGGTTTGCGGGAGCCACTGATTTTTATTTTTTTTGAGTTATTGTCTTATGTGGGGGCTCATTTTTTGCGGGATGAGCTGATGTTTTCATTGGTACCATTTTGGGGTACATAAGACTTTTTGATCGCTTGGTATTACACTTTTTGTGAGTCAAGGTAAAAAAAATTGCTGTTTTGGCATGGTTTTTTTAAAAAATTTTTTACAGCATTCACCAGAGGGGGCAAATCATGTGATATTTTTATAGAGCAGGTTGTTACGGATGCGGTGATACCCAATATGTCTAACATTTTTATTTTGTTATATGTAAATACGCCTTTTTGATCGTGTGGTATTACACTTTTTGTGAGGCAAGGTGAAAAAAAATTGGTTATGGCATAGTTTTTTCATGTAATATTTTTATAGAGCAGGTTGTTACAGACGCGGCAATACCCAATATGTCTAACATTTTTATTTTTTGAATATTTTACACATTAGATGCTTTTTTGAACAGAATAAAATCTTTTTTTTTTGTGTTGCCATTTTCAGAGAGCCATATTTTTTTTATTTTCCGGGCGATTGTCTCAGGTAGGGTATCATTTTTGCGGGACAAGATGACGGTTTGATTGGTACCATTTTGTGTTAAATACGCCTTTTTGATCACCTGCTATTACACTTTTTGTGAGTGAAGGTGACCAAAAAATGGCTGTTTTGGCACAGTTTTTTTTTTTTTTTTTTTACTGCGTTCACCTGGCGGGTGGATGATGTTATATTTTTATAGAGCCGGTCCATACGGACGCGGTGATACCTAATATGTATACTTTTCTTTTTTCCCCTTTCTTTTTACAATTTTTTTTAACTTAATTTTGGGAAAAGTGTACTTTTTTTTTTTTTACTTATAACTTTTATTTTTTGTAAAACTTTACTTTTTTCACTTTTTTTCCACTTTATTTAACTTTTGGGGGTCTGACTGTTGTATTGTAATGCATTGGCTGTAATTGTATTACTCAATGTAATACACTTACAGCCTGCTTCCTGTGCGATTCAGGGGGCTGGATCGCACTCGCAAGCAGGGATAGCAGCCACGATGCCTAAGTAAGGCACCAGGCTGCTATCCGAGCCATCGGGTCCCCGTCACAACAGCACGGGGACCCGATGGACTCACCTTCCTCCCGCCCGCATCGCATGTGCCGCGGTCAGCGCTGACCGCGCCACATCGAGGGTTAATACGCCCGCATCGGTGAAAACACCGATGCGGGCGTACGCAACAGGGGTCCAGCTACTGGGCACAGCCGGTCCCCCGCAGCTACTAGTACGGCGCTGGGCGGCAAGTCCCCTTCCGCTGCGCCGTACATGTACGGTGCTGGGCGGGAAGGGGTTAAGCTGTGTAATCCTAACCGTCATTTGGGTGCTCACCTTGTTTGATAGATAAGCAATTCTGTTATGCCTTTATTCTCAAAATGGGGTGGATAAGCTGAGTAATCTTACTGTTATTTGGGTGCCACCCTTGTTTAATAGATAAGCAATTAGATTCTTATATTGGGTTGAATAAACAATGTAATATAACCGTTAGTGTGGTGTCCACCTGATTTCATAGATAAGTAATTTCATTTGTTCTGTCTTCTTACACGTTCATACAGTGTGCAGTCTGACATTCAGCATAAACCATTCCACCAATACACGTATAAACCAATACACATATTTGATTGATTGGTAAAACAGGATTGTCGATTGGCAAAACAGGATTGACTGGTAAAACTACAAGAATACAAATAACATGTATAAGTATGAAGCATGGATAGCATATACTATAATGTTTACATGAAGCACATGGTAATATGGCTTCCTATACATAGGATTAGCTGTCTAACATCTAACAGTTACAACTCCCTGAGTAACAATACAACCAACTCACTGAACAGCTGTGCATAACATACTGTCCGTGAAACAAAGGTAGATCTCTCACCAGATATGCTTTGACAAGGATGATGGAGTTTGAGAAGGAGACATGCAGAGGGCAGCTCTATACTGTGTCCTGGAGACTGGAGACTTCTCTTTCCCAGGATGCCTTGCAACTACCCACAATGCATTAACCTTTGTGACAGAAAAACCAGGTGTAATACAATTTAGATGGTGCTATAACCACACTAAAGACTTCAGAGATATGATGTCAGAAACAGAAAGTAAGCTGTAATACTTTTCTAACCCTGCTGAGCAGAACACCATTAGGCTTTGATTCTCATTATATTGGGGTGAATAAACAGTGTAATATAACCATTAACCTCTTACCGCACCATGACGTGCCTGCATTTATCATTTATCCCCCCCGCCCCCCATTTTCAGGATGGCCGAGCGGTATTAGATTGTCAGCTGTAACATACAGCTGACAATCTAATGTAACAGCCGACATCGCTGCTGGCAGCGATGTCGGCCGTTTAACCCCCTTCCATGCCTTGGTCCGTAGGGACCACGGCATGGAAGGGGTTAACAGGGAGCAAGCTCCCTCCCCCATCGGGCGCTGCGGTGCGCTGGCAGCGCATTGATGGTGTGACTGAATGGTGTGACAGGCTTGCCATGGTATATGAAGCCTGACCAGGCTCCTGCTAAAGGCAGGAGCCTGATCAGGCTTAGTGTAAAGTAAAAAACACACTGTAGAACACTATATAGTGTACTGCAGTGTATTATATAGACATCAGATCCACTGGATCTTCAAGAACCAAGTGGGTCTGAGTCAAAAAAGTGTATAAAAAAAAGTGTAAAAAAATGAAAAACGTAAAAAAAAATCATTTTTTCCTATATATGCACATTTATAATTGAGTAAAAATAAATAAAATAAAAAAATACCCTAGACATGTTAGGTATCGCCGCATCCGTAACAACCTGCTCTACAAAAATCTCACCTGACATAACCCCTCAGATGAACACAGAAAAAAAAATAAAATAAAAACTATGTCAAAAAAGCCAATTTTGGTCACCTTACATCCCAAAAAGCGTAATACCAAGCGATCAAAAAGGTGTATGCCCCCCAAAATAGTACCAATCTAACCGTCATCTCATCCCGCAAAAAAGTAACCCCTACCTGAGACAATCGCCCAAAAAATATAAAAACTACAGCTCTCACACTATGAAGACACTAAAACATGATTTTTTTTGTTTCAAAAATGATATTATTGTGTAAACCTTAAATAAATAAAAAAAATTATACATATTAGGCATCGTCACGTCCGTAACAACCTGCTCTAAAAAAATGAATAAATAAAAGCTGTGCCAAAATTACCAATTTTTGGGTCACCTTGCCCCAAAAAGTGTAATAATGAATAATCAAAAAATCATATGTACCCAAAAATGGTACCAATAAAAATTTCAACTCTTTCTGCAAAAAATTAGCCCCTACACAAAACGATCGGAAGAAAAATAAAAAAGATATGGCGTTGAGAAAATGGAGACACAAAAACATATTTTTTCTCAAAAATGCTTTATGTAAAACTGAAACAAAGATAGTAGACATATTTGATATAATCGTGTCCGTATAAAAATACCACATGATCTAACCTGTCAGATGAACATGATAAAAAACAAAAAATAAATAGTGCCAAAACATCCATTCTTCGGTTACCTTGCCTCCCCAAAAAAATAATATACAGCGATTAAAAATCATATGTACCCCAAAATAGTACCAATAAAACTGTCATCTTATCCCATAGTTTACAAAATGGGGTCACTTTTTGATTGTTTGTACTATAGGGTGCATCTGGAGGGCTTCAAATGGGACATGGTGTCTAAAAACCAGTCCAGCAAAATCTGCCTTCCAAAAACTATACGGCGCTCCTTTCCTTCTGCGCCCTGCCATGCACCCATACAGCAGTTTACCACCACATGTGGGGTATTTCTGTAAACCGCAGAATCAGGGTTATAAATATTTGAGTTTTGTTTGACAGTTAACCTTAGTTGTGTTAAAGAAAAAATGGACTAAAATTCAAAATATGCCAAAAAAGTGAAATTTAGAAATTTCATCTCAATTTTCCTTTAATTCTTGTGGAATACCTAAAGGGTTAACAAAGTTTATAAAATCAGTGTTAAGTAACTTGAGGTGTGTAGTTTCCAAAATGGGATCATTTATGGGGGGGTTCTACTATGTAAGCCCCACAAAGTGACTTCAGACCTGAACCGGTCCTTAAAAAGTGGGTTTTGGAAATTTTCTTAAAAATTTTAAGAATTGCCTCTAAAATTCTAAGCCTTCTAATGTCCCCAAAAAAATAAAATGACATTTACAAAATGATGCAAACATAAAGGAGACATATGGGGAATGTTAAATAACAAATATTTTATGAGGTATCACTTTCAATTTTAAACAAGGCTGTGGAGTCGGAGTCGTGGAGTCGGTCACCATTTTGGTGGAGTCGGAGTCGTTATAAAATGGACCGACTCCGACTCCTAAAATATATAATGAATTAGTACATTTAGTTCAGTGCAATAAGTTCTGAATATATTTTTATAAGAATTTGTGAAAATGATGAAATGTCCTATAAATGTCTGTTCTATTCCTGATCTAAGGATTTAGGCTTTTAGTTGAGATGACTGTGTACTGCCCTTTATGTCCAGTGCATGTTCTCTCTGTATGCTTTGTTTCCTCTGAGCTCATGTTTGGAGAGGTTAGCTGCTCTCATGGCTTCTATCTGCTGCTGATGTAAAACACTTAGAGCCTTATGTATGAAAACTGTCTAGGTGCAGAAGTTTCTTTGTAGCCCATATTAACCAATCAGAGCTCCCCTTTCATTTCATATAGTGCTCTGGAGAAATGAAAGGGGAGCTCTGATTGGTTGCTATGGGCAACAAAAAAAGTCTTAGACCTAGACAGTTTTCATACATCAGGCCCAGAGGCGTAGCTACTGGGGGGGGGGGGGGGGGCAGGGGAGGCGATGCTCCGGGACCAATACCTCGGGGGGGGGGCAGCAGGGATGGCCTTAGTACAATCAGGCGAATACAAGTGAGCGCTTCCATTATGGAGTCTGATGGGTGCACATTAAGCCGATCTGAGGTCTGATGGGGGCACATTCTGCTGATCTGAGGTCTGATGGGGGTACATTCTGCTGATCTGAGGTCTGATGGGGGTACATTCTGCTGATCTGAGGTCTGATGGGGGAACATTCTGCTGATCTGAGGTCTGATGGGGGCACATTAAGCTGATCTGAGGTCTGATGGGGCACATTAAGCCTATCTGAGGTCTGATGGGGGCACATTAAGCCTATCTGAGGTCTGATGGGGGCACATTAAGCCTATCTGAGGTCTGATGGGGGCAGATTAAGCCGATCTGAGGTCTGATGGGGGAACATTCTGCTGATCTGAGGTCTGATGGGGGGCACATTCTGTTGATCTGAGGTCTGATGGGGGTACATTCTGCTGATCTGAGGTCTGATGGGGGCACATTCTGCTGATCTGAGGTTTGATGGGGGCACATTCTGCTGATCTGAGGTCTGATGGGGGCACAATACGCTGATCTGAGGTCTGATGGGGGCACAATACGCTGATCTGAGGTCTGATGGGGGCACATTAAGCCGATCTGAGGTCTGATGGGGGCAAGGGACTGTTAGTTTAGTGATGTAAAAGCTGGGGACAGATTTCCTTTAACATAGGAGTCCCCTTTTTTACTCCTATTAATCCTAATTTTACTGCATTATGTGGTAGAGTATTTAGAGTAGGGTATGTAGAAAGTCTATTGTACTGTACTTAACAGCATAGATGATCTAGCAGTTTATATAGTCATCTTGCTAATACAGTATTATAACCACAACTAGTAGTATGTGCCTGTGAAGTTGGAAACGTGTGTTTGGGAAGCCAATAAGTGGGGGGCCCACTCAAGTATATTTCGCTGAACCTCTAGCTACGCCTCTGATCAGGCCCTTAGTGAGCTGTACCCAGAGAAGCCTGATAGATTACAAACTGTTTTTGTCATGACTTATCTGTACTATTGATTTTATGCAAATTTGTTTAAAGTTATGACTTAAACATGCTCCATGTATGAGGGAGTCGGAGTCAGGGGAAATTGACGAGTCGGAGTCTGAGTCGGGGCTTTGGCTTACCGACTCCACAGTCCTGATTTTAAAAGCAGAGAAATTAAAATTTTGAAAATTGTGAATTTTTCAAAATTTTTGGTAAAGTTGGGATTTTTTCATAAATAAAGGTGACATATATTGACTCAAATTTATGACTGTCGTGAAGTACAATGTGTCACGAGAAAACACTCTCAGAATGGCTTGGATAAGTAACAGTGTTCCAAAGTTATTACCACATAGAGTGACACATGTCAGATTTTCAAAAGTAAGCCTGGTCACGAAGGTGCAAAATGGCCCGGTCATTAAGGGGTTAATGTGGTGTCCATCTGATTTCATAGATAAGCAATCCCATTAGGCCTTGATTCTCATCATATTGGGGTGAATAAACAGTGTAATATAACCATTACTGTGGTGTCCACCTGATTTCATAGATAAGCAATTCCGTTAGGCCTTGATTTTCATTTTGCGGTGAATAACCTGTGTAATATAACAAAGAGTTGCCAGGGTCCTTCAAAGGAATTGGCAGTGGCAAAAATGTTACTGGAGCCAGCAGAAGTACCAGAAGAAGAAGGGGGTTGTGGTAGCAGCAGCCAGAGCAACAGGCCAGAGCTGCCAGCGTCATTCTGCGGTCATGCTTTGATGACCAATCCTGCTCTCCTGGAATGGCTGACCCGATCTTCAGCATCATTTCAACTGACATCAGACACAGTCAGGAGTCTGTGGGTTCCTCTGACACCACACTTAATAGCATGGCCCAGGAACAAGCTCTGTGCTCTCACCTATCCTGAAGCTGCCTCTTTGCCACTCACTCTGCAAGGAAGATATTACTGAGGACAGTCAGCAGCTACTGCAAAGCGCAGACTGGTGAGGGTGACATAGGTGACCAGCAGACAGTAGTGGATGATGATGTAGCCAATCACACATGGGAGCTGGATGAAGAGGGGGCTTTATCATCATCAAGAAGCTAGGGTGGCTGCAGGCCTGTGAGACAGCAGCAGGGTGGCAGCATGCCGATGAACCAGCAGGGTATGATCTGGAGCCAAACGTGCATGGCGTAGACCGTCAGCTACTCAGGAGTCGACCTTTCCGGAAACAACTAGCAGTGCACAGCTTCATAGAGTTGTAGATGTAAAATCCCATACACACCGGTATGGGAATTTTTCATCAAGTTGCTTGAGGACATCAGCGTGGCCATATGTAGGATCTGTGGGCAGAAAGTGAAGCGTGGCCTAGGGTGCTAGTGTTGGCACCACTGTCCTGCATCAGCACATGGAGCCTCACCATAAAGCGGCCTGGGAAAACCATGGCGCTATTCTAGTGGTACACTCTAAAGCATCTCCCAGTGCCCCCCCACCCCTTCTCCAGCAGTCAGGGCTCCACAAACTCCACAGAAGGGAGCTGTGTTTGCTTCCCATCATCTACTGGTCCTGATGCTCCTCCACCTACTCCTTGTCATGCATTTCACCAGCATTCGATCACTGAGGCGATTGCAAAGAGACAGCAGTATGCATGCACTCGTCTATCAGTGCAGAAGCTGAACCTGCTGCTGTTGCCCAAGTTGCTGGCACTACAGTCTCTCCCTTTCCACGTGGTTGACTCTGCCAATTTCAGAGAACTGATGGCTTGTGGAGAGTCCCAAACTATCACCACTTTTCTAAATAAAAGACGTACCAGCTCTGCATACGTACATACAACAGAAGGTTGGCCAGTCCTTGAGCCTGTTGGTGTCTGATACATTTCATGGCAGTGCCGACGTGTGGAGCTGTAAGTACTGTATGGTCAAGAACAATATATGTCTTTTATGGCCCACTGGGTATAGGTGGTTCCAGCCCAGGCACACCAGCAACTTGGCCAGGTGATGACAATGCCAGCTCTGCGATTTCATGCTGTGATTGCGTCGTCAATGGCCTCCTCATCCTCCACCTTGTCCTCAGCCTCTACTGTAGGCACAGTTCAGAGTGGTCCTCCAGCATACTACCTATGCAGATCATGGTGGTGTCACGCTGTTCTGTACCTGGCCACACCAGGGAGGAACTGCTCAGCATCATCAACCAAGAAATTGAAACCTGGCTGTCCCCACCCCAACTGAAGATCGAAACCATGATCACGGATAACGTGAAGAACATTGTGTCGGCTCTGAGTCGAGGAGGGCAGACTCATGTGCCATGCATGGCACACATCTTTGATTTGGTTGTAAACCAGTTCCTCAGGTCTTCCACCCAACTCCAAGACATCTTGAAAATGGCCAGGAAACTTTGCATGCACGGTCAGCCACTCTTACCCAGCAAAACACATCCTCCTTGACCTGCAAAGGCAGAATAATGTTCCCCAACATCACTACATATGCAACATTTCCACACGTTGGAACTCCTTTATCCACACATTGGACCAACTATATGAGCACAGAAAGGCTGTGAACAATTTCTTGGTGATGCAGGTGGGTAATCCCATGTGTAACTTCAGGCATATGACCCCGACAGACCATAGCAGTATGCAGTGGAGATGGAGGCAGTAGTCCCTCCGATTTCCTTATGCAAATGGCCAGATGCATTGTGAGTTGCTTGCATAGTGACAGCAGTATTATCACCATTTGGCACAGGGATGACTACTGGCTCTACACAATGTTAGACCCTCATTACTGGGCCAAAAAGGGGGCCTTTTTACACTGCTGAGAGGGATGTAAAACTCCTATGTAGTCAGATGATCGCTGCCTATGTGCGCCAAGGCCCATCCGCACAAAGGTCTGACCGGGAGGACCCCCTGTGCTTGCGCTGTACTGCCATGACTGCTTGGGGGGGGGGGTGTTAGCAGCAGCAGCTCCATCAGCAGCAAGTTAAGTCTGTAGTCTCTAATGAGCACTTTTCTTCACCTGCCTACTGAAGAAACCACTCAGCAGGACATGAAGTGCACTTGAACTGCACCCTGCCACTCCAGATCCAAGATCCCCTGGACTACTGGGCAACCAAACTTGATTTGTGGCCACAAATCATCCAAAATTTCCACACACTGGTGCCCGGTGCCTCAGACTAGATCATTCTGGCAGAAATATTCTGACTGCAGTGTGCTGCCACACCAGAACATTGTGAAATATGGTCCATTACTTCTGGCCACATGCTTCAACCACTATTTTGATGCTGCCACCCGCCTGATTCCACACACCTGCTGCCATCTTCTCCTACTGCTATCTACAATCTTGTGCTGTTACTGCCACTGCTGTTGCCCGACACCTCAACACTTTATGACTGGACCACTATGTTGAATCCTCATGCTGTTACCACCCTCCCCGCTATGTGATTGGGCCACTGTGTTGAGTCCTCATGCAGATGCCACACTCACCACTCTGTGACTGGGCCACTATGTTAACTCCTCATGCTGTTGTCATCTTCCCCACTGTGTGATTGGGCCACTGTGTTGACTTCTCATGCTGCCCTCACACTCACCACTCTGTGAATGGGCCATTGTGTTGACTCCTCATGTAGTTTCCACCCTCCCTACTCTGTGACTTGGCTACCATGTTGACTCCTCATGCTGTTGCCACCCTCATCACTAATGACACTAATGTCCATGCTTGGCCCTGTTGACATCACAGTTTTTAATTTACCCTCTTTATGATCTGTCAGAAGAACAAAAAAAAAAAGAAAAACAACAGAGCATCCACAAGGTGTCTATCATACGGCCAGTATTTTGCATCAGGATTTAACCATGATTTGGAAGCCAAAATCAGGAGTGGGTCCAAAACACAGAATACATGCAAATATTTACATCACGTTATCTCTGTTTTGGACCCACTCCTGTTTATGCCTTACCAATACTGATAAAGAACTGATGCAATAAAATGACCAAATACTGACCATGTGATAGAGGACATTAAAGTCCTGCATACAGAGTGCATTTTCCATATGAATAAAACTGATTTCAGAGGCTAATGACCAAAACTCTTGCAAATTGAGCATGAAGCATCTCACACAGTCAGTATATTGCGTTAGGATTTGATCATGATTTGGAAACCAAAAGAAGGCGTTAGTCCAAAACACAGAAAACATGCAAATATTCAAATCAGGTGTCATCTCTGTTTTGGAACCACTCACCTTACTAATACTGATCAATTAGTGACCAAATACTGACCATGTGAAGGCAGGTGCTCAAAAGACAGGATCTGTTTTTTGGGGTTGTTCGTCTGACGGATCAGAAGAAGGAAAAAATAAACAGAGATGTCAATACAAACTTACTGCTGACACCCTCTCCACCCTGCCATGTGCCCACTACTTGTATCAGCATGTAACAGAACAAGTTATCTAGCAATCTATGTGGAATCAGCAGACAGTGTAAAAGGAGAGTGCTCTTTCACTCTATAGTAGAATCTTGGCCTACTGCACGGTTAAAGGGGTTATGAAAAAAAAATACATATCACTGTTAATCTGATGGGCAGCAATATATAACTAAATTAAGCAAGTTTTAGGCAAAAAAATTGTGGTGATGTGTATAGTAAAGTTCACGGTAGATGTGTGGTGGGGGTGTGTATCTCACCCAGTTGTTCAGTTTAGCTGGGTGAGATAACTGAAATCCTGAAATAGTGCTGCTTCAGCAAGGCATAGCTTGCTGGAGATTTTGTTTAAAGTGACACGGGCCGGATTTCTTGGACTTGGAGACAGGTTGGTAGTGGGAGTCTTCCAGTCCACACCCTTCCACTACAGGTGTTGCTGTAAGCTGACAGATTGCAGGTGAGGCCTGCTAGTGTAATCATGGAGGGATAAACCAACCCGCAGTGTATGAGTCTGTGGTCCCAGCCAGGAGGGCTGGGGGGGGCCACAAGGCTGAGGAACCCTGAAAGGTTGGAGCCTGTGGAGGCTCTGTGTGGTCTCAGCCAGGAGAGCTGAGGGGCCACAAGGCTTGGTATAGCCTAAAGTTTGGGGGGGCCCAGTGACGCCTATGGTTAGAGGGTCACACAGTCAGAGTCAGGAGGACTACTGGACCATTTCCCCCCAAGGTGCTGGTGAGGTCACAGCCAGGAGGCTGCTGGACCGTACGGTTGAGGAAGCCGCATCTAAAGCTGTGTGTGAATGGCGTTTTTCTAGGTGAACTAGAGAACCAATTATATGTTAGTTACAGCCCAGACGGGCAGGTGTTTGTTTGGCTATGTTTTGTGCTGGTGCTTAAGTGTAAAATAAAGCATGGATGGATTTGAAAATACCATTTTGTCAGAACATTTGTGGTTGCTACTCCCGAGAGAGCAAGCAATCCCTTACAAAATATACAGTACAGACCAAAAGTTTGGACACACCTTCTCATTCAAAGAGTTTTCTGTATTTTCATGACTATGAAAATTGTAGATTCACACTGAAGGCATCAAAACTATGAATGGTCTTCCTTTCCTGGGGCGGTCCTCATGTGAGCCAGTTTCTTTGTAGCGCTTGATGGTTTTTGTGACTGCACTTGGGGACACTTTCAAAGTTTTCCCAATTTTTCGTCAAGCTCATCAAGAGAATGCCAAGAGTGTGCAAAGCAGTAATCAAAGCAAAAGGTGACTACTTTGAAGAACCTAGAATATAAGACATATTTTCAGTTGTTTCACACTTTTTTGTTAAGTATATAATTCCACATGTGTTAATTCATAGTTTTGATGCCTTCAGTGTGAATCTACAATTTTCATAGTCATGAAAATACAGAAAACTCTTTGAATGAGGTGTGTCCAAACTTTTGGTCTCTACTGTGTGTGTATATATATATATATATATATATATATATATATATATACACACACACACACACAGAGATGGACACACACATTTAGATACACACATAAACTGTACATATACACATGTATAAACATATACACCTGTATAAACATACACACAATATACACACATGTATACATTACACACCATTTGCACAGTACACAGATGAAATGAACACACCACATATAAACCTACTATTTTGCAGAAAGGGGGGGGAGTGGAGTCCATCAGAGGAAGCTGCAGCTGAGTAGTAGGTACAGGCCAGCCCCGGATCCTCAGCAGCTGCAGACATTCTTCCCTCACCCTCCGTCTCGACTCAGCACGGAGAGAAGTCAGTTACAGCATGTGAAGGGGGGGCGGGGCAGTGATTAAGGGAGCACAGAGAGTTTAAGGTGGTATTAGCAGGCTGCAGCTGAGTGTAGTGTGTGTTCCTTCTTCCCGATCTATTACTGCTTCAAGCTAGTACTTCTTGGGGCCCCTTCTGAGCTCGGGCCCCGAAGCAGCTGCTTCCCCTGCTTCCCTGGTAGCTATGCCACTGGTTGGAAACATGTTTGAAAGACTCTTAAGAGACTATTTACAGGAGTATGTGACTGTTAATAATATCATAAGTGATAACCATCATGGATTTACTAACCCCTTCAAGCAACAGCCATTTTGGACCAAATGCCAGAGGCCCATTTTTCAAATCTGTGTCAGTTTCTCTGGTTTTAACTTTGTACCACTTTTACTTATCCAAGCCATTCTGAGATTGTTTTCTCGTGATACATCATCCTTCATGATAGTGAAGACTTTGAATTGATACGGTTTAACTTTATGCATGATAAAAAATCCAAAATTTGCTGAAAATTTGGAAAAATTTGCTATTTTCAAAATTAGAATTTCTCTGCTTTTAAGACGGATAGTGATACTTCATAAAATAGTTATTAATTTACATTCCCCATATGTTATGTTTGGATAATTTTGTACATGCTTTTTTTTAGGAAGCTAGAAGGCTTAGAATTTTAGAAGCAAATTTTACAAATTTTAAGAAAATTGCCAAATCCCACTTTTTTAAGGACCAGTTCAGTTATGAAGTCTTTTTTAGAAACATTTTAGAAACTACACCCCTCAACAGATTCAAAACTGATTTTACAAACTTTGTTTTTTGTTGTTTTTTTTGTTGTAAATTCTTTATTTATTTTTTTTTAAAAACAATATATATTTATTATTATATTGTATATTATAAAACAATATAAAAGGCAATGACATTTTGAATGGGCCACAGCAATTTTGAAAAAGGTCAGCATGTTTGACAAATAAAATATCTAAACCCCTATGAAGGGTGCAATCTTAATTGAACTCTGAGGTAGACAGCAGTAGTATCTACTGGTGAAATTACAAAGACTAGTCTTAAGAAAAGTGTATGATGAAAAAGAAGGAAAGAGATAAGGGAAATAGAAGGGAGGAGGAGAAAAAGAAGAAAAAAAACAAAAAAAACCCAATAGTCTATATTCCTGGGACTTTTGAAACTCAATTCAATGTCGCTACGTTTTGTAGAATTTTGTGTACATATTCCTCATAGATTCTGTCAGGTCCTCCATTCTCTCCTGAACCTTACTGAGCCACATTGCTATTGTGGGAGAGGAAGTTTGCTTCCACGTGCAAGGGATTCAGGCTTTTGCGGTATTAACCAAATGTTGCACCACTGACTTCCTATACGTGGACAAAGGGATTTCACTATGATAGAGTAAAAAGAATGCAGGTGTCTTGGGGAGCGTGTAAGATGTAAATTTGGATGTGATACGCCACACCTCCTGCCAGTAGCCGGCCAGCACAGGACACTCCCAAAAGATTTGTAGAATCGAACCTCTAGCTGTGTTACATGTCCAACAAAGCGGATAGACTGCAGGGAAAATTGACTGACGTCTAGCTGGTACCCTATACCATCTGGGGATGACCTTTAAAACCTGCCTCCTGGATTTTGCTGGCAATGGAGTTCTTATGTGTTAGAGCATAGAGATGGTCCCTCTCTTCATGTGTGAAAGTGATTCCCAGATCCCGTTCCCATTTCATTATGTAAGTAGGGGGTGGCAGATTAGATGGAGAGATAAACAGATTATAAATCCGAGATAAGAAGTGTCTCACCACCCCTCTCTCACTGCAAATGCGCTCAAAGGCAGTCTATTCCCTAGATTAAGTGGAGGCTGGTGGGAGCGACAGAAGAATATGTCGTAGTTGTTGGGATTGGCAGCTTGACAGGGTTATAGGGTCTGATATTTCATTAAGTGACTGGGGGGAGAGCCAGGAGTTGGATGTAATGAAATGGTGGACTCTAAATCTATTGGCACTCAGCCACCGCTGAAACGGACCCTGGTTCATCCCTGGGAGGGAACAGGGAATTGCCTAGGATAGGAAAAAGTGGTGAAGGGGACGAAAAAATTTCCGGTACCTCAAAGTCAGAAGATACAGATCGGAGTGTGGGACCTATGGTGGGATGGGTGCGTGCTTCTAGCGTTATGTGGGTTCCCAACCAAGGTGTCGCATCAAGTGGAGTGGGCAGGAAGAATTGTTCCACGGTGACCCATTGTTTGTTGGCGTGATGTCGGTACCAATCCACTACCCTCAAGAGGTGTGTGGCCCTATGATAGGAAATGAAATCTGGCAAGCCCAAGCCTCCACGGAGTTTGGGTCTAAATAATACTGAACGGGCTATTCGTGGAGGTTTCCCTGCCCAAATGACATGTAAAAGGTTGGATAATAAAGTGTAAAAAAAATAACATGGGAATGTTTATGGGCCTGGCTTGTAAAAAGTACAATATTCTAGGGAGAATATTCATTTTGAAAATGATCCGACCAAACCAGGAGAACATGCCTTTGTTCCAACAGTCAAGATCCGTTTTTATGGCCCGTAAGAGGGGAGGGTAGTTTGCGGAGTAGAGAATCGATAAATTTGGAGTCAACTGTATTCCCAAATATTTTATCGAGGACCTGGACCACTTAAATGGGAAGTTATCCTCCAACTCTGTAGTCAAACAGGTCGGAAGGGTAATATTCATGGCTTCTGATTTTTGAAAGTTTATCTTAAAATTATATAGTAATGAATAGGCTTTGAGTTCTTTCAAGAGATTTGGTAGTGAGATGCGAGGACGGGTCAGGAAGAAAAGCAGGTCATCACACTTTGTGTGAGTTGTCTTGGATCTGGATCCCAGCTATATCGGGGTTGGCTCTTATGCATCCTAATAAGGGTTCTAAGCAGAGGATGAAGATCAAGGGGGAGAGGGGACATCCCTGCCTCGTATCATTCCGTACCCGCATTTTTAAATCCGGGCCATCATCTTCTCCAAATATATTATATAGTTTTTTATGCATTACTACTTTTTCAGCATAAAATCACTTTTGTGTTAAAATAAATTATATTTTGCATCGTCATGCGACGTAATTGTGTAGCGACTTGTTTTTGCACGACAGGCTGTAGATTTTATTGGTATCATTTTGGGGTTCATATAACTTTTCATCACTTGATTTTTTTTGTGGAGGTAAGGTGACAAAAACAGCAATTCCTTCATTGTTTTTTACATTTTTTTTTTTTACGCCCTTCACCGCAGGATGATTTTATAGATCAGGTTGTTATGGATGCGGCAATACCAATTATGTGTCTTTTTTATTTTTTTAATTCATTAATGGATGAACGGATATCAGAAATGACAGTTAATTTTATTTTAACTTTATTTTATTTTTTTTACACTTTTTTTTTTTTTTTATCAAGATCCAGTGGACCTGATGGCTATATAGTGCATTGCAGTAGTCATCAGGGTTTGATTAAGCTTAGGTGCATGGCAAGCCAGGACACCTTTGTAAGGCATCTGGTTGCCATGGTAAACATTGGGCGGTTGCCATCGCAGCAGCGGTGGCCCAGTGGAAGAGAGAGGGAGCTCCCTCCCAACCCTATGGATGCCGCGGGTGGCTACTGACCTCGGCATCTATTAAAACAGCCAAGATCGGTAAGTTACAGCTGACACTCTCTGCTGATGGCCGATGTCATCACATACATTGGGAGCACACTGGGGGCACCAGGAGAACGGGGCATCAGGGGCACAAAATCATGGAGGCATTGCGGGCACAGATGGGGTCATGGCTGCTTTCAAGCTGTGATCTCCAGCGTGGTTTGGAAGCTTGGAAAGATTGGTGGCTCTGGATGTAGTGTTCTTGGATTTTGGAAAGGCTTTTGATACTGAGCCTCATAGATGTTTAAAAAGGTCTATAGGCCTAGAAAGTATAGTTTATAATTGGATTAAAAACTGGCTGAAGGCCCGTGTCCAGAGAGTTGTAGTCAATGATTCCCATTCTGAATGGTCCCAGGTTAAAAGTGGTGTACCCCAAGGTTCAGTTCTGGGTCCCCTAATATTTCATTTATTTATTAATGATATTAAGGATAGGTTTAATAGGTCTGTCTCTATTTCGGCATCAGGTCTGTCTCTATTTCGGCATCAACTTGGCAAATGAGGTTCAAGTAGATAATATGTAGTTATGCATCTTGGTAGTAATAATCTAAGTGAATAATATGTCGTAGGACAATTAACATTTGAAGAGTCATCTATAGAGAAAGATTTGGGTGTTCTTGTAGAGCATGGATTAAGGCCCCATTCACACGTCCTCAAATGGTGTCCGCATCGGGTGCGGATCCATTCACTTTCAATGGGGTCGCAAAAGATGCAGACGGCACACAGTATGCCCTCCGCATCCGCACTTCCATTCCGCGGCTCCCGAAAAAAATAGAACATGCCCTATTGTCCGTGTTTTGCGGACACATGGACGTGTGATTGGAGCCTAAATAACAGCATACAATGTCAATCAGGTGCTTCTTAAAGGGGTTCTCCGAGTTATATATATTGATGACCTATCCTCAGGATAGGTCATCAATATCAGATCGGTGGGGGTCCAACACCTGACACCCCCGCCGATCAACTGTTTGAAGAGGAGGCATGCTCCGTATCAGCGCTGCCTCCTCTTCACTGTTTACATGCTGGCCGACACGGGGGTAGTGGTGCTATATGATCCAAAGAGGAGAAGAAAAAACTGCGGCAACTCACCAAAATTCTTCTCTTTATTAGCTTGTGACAGTTACAAACAGCAATTCGGTGGTGGGGGCGGACAGTGACTCACAGCCGGTGAGGGCAGAAAGGCGACGGCCGTTTCGCGCTGCAACGCGCTTCCTCAGGGGGTAGTGGTGCGCAGGTGTAATTACACCCAACTGCCCCATTCATTTCAATGGGAAGAATCGCTCCCATACAAGTCTATGGAAGCGATTCTTCCCATTGAAATGAATGGGGTGGTGAGGTGTAATTACACCTACTCACCACTACCCCCGTGTCGGCCAGCATGTAAACAGTGAAGAGGAGGCAGCGCTGATACGGCGCGCGCCTCCTCTTCAAACAGCTGATCGGCGGGGGTGCCAGGTGTCGGACCCCCGCCGATCTGATATTGATGACCTATCCTGAGGATAGGTCATCAATATATATAACTCGGAGAACCCCTTTAAGGCTATCAGGATAGAAAAGAAAAGGATTTAATATAGAAAGTGAGAGACTAGAGTTATAGAAAGGTCGAGGCAGGGAACATGAAAGGAAAGAGGACAAGTGACAAGTCAGTTGCTATAACGTAAACATAAATAGTTACAAAGAGATATTAACTCTCCATATGCACGAACAGGGAGGATATGATTAAAATATTCCTTTATGATAAATTTATAGATTAGCCTTGACTACATAAACGCGTATCTCACAGCCAAACTAGATGAAGCATGCAATTTTTAAGTAATTTAGGGGGGATATTTACTTTCTTTTTTCATTTTGTATATTATTAGGAGAATTAATAAAAGTTATATTTTATAAGAAAGGCCATAAACAGAATTAATCCTTTCAATGAATGTCCAGGCAACTTTTTGTGATTTTGTGCACGTGGTGGTTTATTGACCCTTATTTTTTTTTTTTATTATTTTTTTTTTTTTGTTTGACTACCAAAATAATTTTTGCAATTTTTTTACTTGACACTTAGGACTTTTTATTAGAATGGGTTTTTTTAGAGATTTTTTTATATTTTTTTTTTAGGTTTAATTTGGACAAAAACTGCTAATTCTTATTAAAAAAAAGTAATTCTTTTTTATTATAGCTTTTTATTTCTTAAATATTAAAACTGACACAAAAATTAATTATTGCAATGGTTACCCTATTTGGTGCCGATCGTTTTGATATATAACATGTATAGGTTTTATTGAACGGGGCGAATATGGTGACGGTTTCCATTGGGGACTGCATTTTTAATTTATTCTGCATTTGTATTTTTATTATAATTATTTTTTACTTATATATTAATTTTTTTTTGGCATATAATATGTCCCCCAGGATGTCATTAAAAGACCTCTGGAGTACATTGACTTATTTTTTTTTTTAGCACTTTTAGCACCCCCAGTTACAGGGGAAAACAGCCCCCTGTGGTGGCATAACACACAGGCAGAGCTGAGAAGCTCTGCTTTTGCCCCAAGACACCTGGCGGTCACGTGACCACCGGGACTAACGGAGGAAGCGCCTCTGCCGGCTATTTCCTGCTCCATCCCACCTGCTTCCTCCGTGATCCTCCAGCACAGGAGAAGGCAGAAGCGGTAATAAACCACTCCTGTCTTCTCCTCAGGGTCCCCTTTCTGTCTGTGAGCCGGGACCCGACCTGCTCCTGCTAGATTGCAGGAGCAGGAGCTTTAATTATTATTAAAGTGCTGCCTGAACGTTTATATACGTGCTATCTGCACGGGGCATGTGCAGATAGGACGTATATACACAGTGGGCAGTCGGGAAGGAGTTAATATAATCTCATGACTATTGGATTCTATACCTCCAGCAGAGGGCGCAATGCTTTTCTTTTAGACAATGTGGTCCTGGATAAATCCGCTAGAAGTTGAATGGAGGCTCCCTCAAATTCAATGGCCCCTTTAAGTCGGGCTTGGCGCATGATCTCCTCCTTAGTCTGGAAGTAGTGTACTCTACAAACTATATCTCGTGGTCTAGCCGGGTCAGGGCCACGAGGACCCAATGTGCGATGAGCGTGATCCAACTCCAGAAGAGCATCTGGTCATCTTGACTCTGCGCTAGAGTGCTTGTAGTAGCGTCCAGGGCCTGAACTGAGGAGGCGAGGTGGGAGACATCTTCCCTTAGTGCTCTGATCTCCGCTTTACATACCGCCTCAATCTGCGCCATGTATCCCTCCATGTCATCTTTGTTGGCAGTGCATCGACCCTCAATTGAAAAGCAATAGTGTCCAAGGTAGCCTGAGCTGGGGTAGACTCTCTGGGATCAGTCTGTGGAGGTAAGCGGAGAGACACTGAGGAGGCGCTCTAGTTATTGTGAGGGCTCGAAGCCACCATGTTAGGTCTCGTGTTGGGGATCCACTCAGCCAGAAATTGCAATATGTTGCCTGGACTGTGAGCTGGAGTGGCCTTGCCTGGAGTCGAAGGTCTAGGGTGAAGTTTCCTCCTCATGAACCTAGGTATGGAGTGCTTTCAGTGGCAAATGAAGGCGTGAGGGTAGCCAGAGATGCGGAGCTCTCACAGCATGTGTCTGCTCGGTGCCATGTCCAGTTCTGTGCCCCTTGTGGTAGAACCTGCCAACAACATTGCTTTCTTTCAAAAGTGAATGCAAAGAGATACTGACAATCAGGATGTAAAGACACAGAAAAGCAAGATCAATGACAGCAAACACTGAAGAGGTGTATGGTATCTGTGTCAGCAGAGTATAAGGGTTTGGGACTACTGACGTAAGCAATTCAACTCGTAAGTCATGTACCATTCGGTAGGTAGGGGGCTGACCTGGTGCTGTCTCTTTCTTAACTGGGCACAGAGCAGTATTCGCGATAGAGGGAATTTGTTTCAGTGCAGTTTCAGTCCATGCACCTGGACAGCCTCCTGAGCCAAAGTCAGTGGGTACTGCTTAATCTTCTTTAAATATCACAGTCACCCGAAGAGCTTGCGGCACATCTGTTCCTAAAAGATTAAGGGGTGCTGTTGGGCTGGCAATGAACTAAAAATAAACGTACTTGTGTATTTGTGGTCTCATCCATAGTCACTTAGTTTATTGCCAGCACAATAGCACCCCTTTAAAAACATAAGTTTTAAAGTCTGAGACTTCCTGTATAAGTGAGATGTACCATATCTTGCGGGGGCAAGATCCTACTTCAAAGTGCTGTATCTTATAAAATCATGTACAAATTACTTATTAAGCAAATAAGAGACAAAATGGCAGTGATATTTCTAAGCTGTGTGATCAGACAAAATTTTCTTTTTGTGCATTGATATTTTTATAAGGTTGTGAATTAAGCTAATTTGTATTCCACACTGTAAATGTGTTTATAGGTTACAGAGGATCAAATCAAATTACTACGAATTCAGCGCTCTCTACAAGAAAAAATTGATAAACCTTATCTAGACTGTTCGTTACATGACACCATCTATAATCTGATTCTTGATGGTATGCAAAAAAAAGCTGAACAACTTTATAAAGAATTTAGAATCCCTGATAAAAGGTAATTGATTAAAATGAGAAATGTTAAATATTTAAGTGCTTTTTCCTCTTGCCATTTTAGTATGTTTTATAAACTGTAATTCAAATGGATTTGCTGGTGAGGTAAGTTACAAAGGGTTCCCTGAGAATTATTTAAAAAGCCAGCAACCTATCCTAGAATGTGAGCACTTTCTTGCAAAGCTGCCTGGGGTGAGGCCTCACTGAACACTACACTGCTCTATAATAGATGGTAATGATGTAATCCTGTCTTTAATATGTCAACATGGCTGAGCAGCCTGACTGGAACGTTTCCCAATGTGTAGTATATGCAAGTGCCAGAATGTAGTGTATAGTGAGGCCCCGTCCGCTAGGTAGCTCAGCAAGTCGTGGCAACCAGTGCTGCTCTCGTGGCTGGTGGCCATATAAAATCATTCCTGAAGAACATAAATATATGACAAAAACAGGATGTAAACCCACCCTAAGTTATGTGTGCAGTAAGTGGAGTACCTAAGACATTTTTTGTGCGCATAAAAAAAACTGTGCTGTGGGAGGCAAATTTGAGGTATTTTCCAGGCTGATTCACTGGAAAAGGGTGACAAAAGCTCCATGTGAAAAAACCCAAAAAGGGACTTTATAAGAAGAGTCATCTCAATTTACAAAGTTATCATTAGATCTTATATACACAAATAATATTTTGCATGTATCACTTCTTGGGCTCAGTATTTCATCACTTTCTGGAGACTGTAATAGCCTGTGATATTTCTCTGCCAGTTTATTCACAGAGACTTGCTGTGTATGGAGTGTACACTGCTCATGAGCTCACTCTATACACACCTCCTGTACCGTAGGCTTACATTTACGCCAAGTGTGCAAAGGGGTTTAAGACCCTGAAAAACAATTGATTGGGCTTGGTGTGTGAATTGAAAAGAAAAAAAACATTAATCTAGTCCCTCCCTGCCACTTCCACTCTGCCTAGCTGGAAGTGTAACATGCCAGCTCTCTGGTTTAGTGGTCACTTGCTTGCCTGCATACATCACCATTGACCATTGATTGGCCAGTAGTGGTAACTTGCAGGGAGATGACACATCACACTTTGGAGCCAAATGCAGGAGCCAGGACGAAAAGAGAAGATAAGTGGGTATTTTTTATTCATCCACCATGCCTGGCCATCCCCATTTTTTGTCAGGGTCTCGGACTAGCACTCCCACAAAACTTTTTATTCTCGGACTTAGAAATGACATAAACTATAATGAAGGTAATTTTCTTACCAGTGACTGTATTTGTCAGTTATGACCTCCCTTCTGATCCTTGGCTGTGTCATGTGACCAACACTCTGCCTCTCCAACTGACACAGGACAGGAAGTCAGTTTTCTGTTTATTCCTATGAGACTAACTTTGAGTCTCCCATTAGAATGAGACATGAGAGAAACTGGCATCCTGCCCACACATAAGATGCTCTTATTTGGAGAGTCAAAGTGTTGGTCACATGACACAGCTGAGAAGGGAGGTTATAACTCACAAATACATTCACCAGTAAAAACAATACCTTCACTACAGTTTACATCAGTACCTTTCTAACATGTCAGAGAATAAAAATGTTTATGGGAGTGCTCTGGCTAGACTCGGGACCCCACAATCAGCTGTTTGAGAAGGCAGCGGTGCTACAAGAGCGCCGCGGCCGCCTTTCTGTTTACTGCAGGCCCAGTGACGCCACGACTACTATCACTGGCTTGGGCGGGGCTAAGCTCTGTTCACTTGAATGAAGCTTAGCCGTGCTCAGGCCAGTGATACTAGTCGTGACGTCACTGGGCCTAAGGGAAATGGAGACAAGGACGTGGTGCTCCTGGAGTGCCACTGCCTTCTCAAATAGCTGATCGGCGGATGTCCCGGGTGTCGGACCCCCTCCGATCAGATGCTGATGAACTATCCAGAGGATACATCATCATTTAAAAATAACTTCAGAACCCCTCATTTAATGCTGCAAAGGCAAATTGTAATGATTATATCATTTTTCTACACATTGAAAAGTGCACAGATATCAATAGCATAATTGTAACCTGTCAAAAATAATTGTCACTGTGCTTCTGGATTAACATATAAATGCATGCTTTAAAAGTTTTTTTACATACACCTCCAAATGAGTTGAAAAAAATGACCCAGTCAGGGGAAGGGGTAAATCAATTGAATAAATTCACAAAATTGGCTGATAAGCCACAGAACCCAAACTTGCCCCAGAGTACATTAAATAAACACTTAAAACCTAAATTTTATTATTATTATCAACTACTATGTTTACTAAAAGGCAAATGAGCAATTGTGCCCTAAATCGTAAAACTAGCTCACAGGATGCGTGATTGAAGATATACTGCAAAGCAGGGGTGCAGGGTGTGCACAACCACTAACTACCCCTTATAGCCATTTGCTTAGTGTAATAATTGAACATGCGTGCGCTACACTGCCTGAATCCTAAAATCACACATCACCGGGCTGCTCTAAAAACGCAAACCACTGCCCCCCAACATGTTTTGACAGTACCCTGGCTTTATCAGGGGTAACAGGCAGGATGAAGCCCGTTTAACCAGGACAATCCACTAGACAACCTAACCTATGACGCAAGATGTCAGGTGGGAAGAAGATTAAAAAATTACATAACTGCCTGGGAAAAATATCTTCTTCAACCTGGATTCTCGCAGTAATTCGGTCCTGATACAAAATAAAATTTGACGCCCTTCCACCAGAGACATTCATGATAATACAAGGAAAACAGCAACTTCTAGAAACACAGATTTTGCAAAACACATTTACAGAAAAATGTTCTAATACAGGTTCAGGCACAACAAGAGGGAAAAGGATTTTATTTCCCTATGTTCCTGGTTAAGGTTAAAAGGGTTCTCCAAGTTATATTTATTGATGACCTATCCTCAGGACCCTCGCCGATCAGCTGTTTGAAGAGGAGGCGCGTGCCGTGCCAGCGCTGCCTCCTCTTCACTGTTTACATCCTAGCCGTAACAGGGGTAGTGGTGAGTAGGTGTAATTACACCTAACCGCCCCATTCATTTCAATGGGAAGGATCGCTCCCATACACTTGTTGGCTTGTTATTAACCCCTTCCCCTTCAATGGGCAAACATGGCGCCTATGCCTTTAGATGCCGTGATCAAGTGAGATCATGGCATCTAAAGGGTGAAAACCCTGTAAGCGCTTCTTACTGGCATCCTCTGCAGCCATTGCAGATGCTGGTAATTAATTTAAAGGCATTGAGTCTCACTGAAGAGACCAAGGGCATTTAAGCTGCAATTCTTATTTTGGCCAGCAGGTGGTAGGCCAACATAAGAAATGAGCAATTCTGAACGTTAAATGGATGTAAAAAAATCCATGAATGTTCAGAATTAAAAACAAAAAATTTCATTTGTAGGCTCAAATACGAGCTTCAAAGTCATAACAAAACCCTGGACACGGACTCCAAGGCCCACTCTTCCAACGAGGCACTCTGCACAACCCGCAGCACCCCGCCATTGCTCCCTCCCACATCCCCGTCATAGTGGCAGAATGTAGCTCCAGGAGGACGAGCACATGGGAGAGACCCTTCATCTTCTCTCCCGGAGGCTGCCTCTGTGGACACCGGCCCTCCCATATCTCCAGCCAGCGTGGAGTGCTCTCCAACAGTAGGAGAGATCCAACCCGCAGCATTTCACCATCCGGAGGAAAAGATGGTGGCCCGAAAAGGTGGCGGGAAACAGCAGTGCGGGACAAGGTACTGTGCTCCTGTCCTTTACCAGTCCCCATCCATATCATGCCCCTCAGGGGAACACATGCAGTTATCCCTGGGGACCCCTGGGTAGACACTCCAGAGGGGATACCAGCAGACCTGGCAGATGAAAGCACCAGTCCCCTCCTCACAGTAGATACCTGGGCTAGTTCACCAAGCCCCCCCCCCCCTCTAGCTGCTGTATCTCCCCATGCCGCATCGGACCCCACACTCACTCCTGGGAAGCATATCTTAGCCACTTCCCCACAAAAGAGGACTTTCGGATGCTTATGTCTGAAGTTAAAGGAGCCTGCAGGGCTGAGATTGCTGCAGTCTGATCTAATATCAAACACATTGTGGATCGAGTAGATTCTCTGGAAAATGCCCACGATGACACCAGGCAATACATTTCCGCTCTCCATATGTCTGTAACATCTCAAACTACAGCCCTCAGGGACATGGGTCGCCGCTTGGAGGACTTTGATAATAGGGTTCATAGAAATAACATTAGAGTCCGGGGTCTTCTGGAGGCCACGTTTGATGAGGACCTCTTTGTCACCTTGGAGGCCGTCTTTAACTTTATTCTTGCGGAACCACCCACGCATAAAATTAAACTGAACAGAGCCCACCGAGCACTTAAGCCCAGGGGTACCATCGCCCGTCCAAGGGACATAATATGCTGTGTCCATGACTACACCCTGAAAGAAACCATCATGGCGAAGGCCCGGACCCTACACAATTTGGAGTTTGTCGGAGCTCCTGTACAGCTTTTACCTGACCTCTCATGGATGACATTGCAGAAAAGAAGACACCTACAAACCCTCCAATCACTGCTACAGGACCGCCAAATCGCATATCGGTGGGGTTTCCTGTTCACTCTATCGGTGCACCACCAAGGACAATTAGTCACTCTCCACTTCTTTTCAGACTTATAACCCTTTTGTGAGACATTAGGAGTTCCGGTCCCCAAGATTTCAGACTGGGAGATTGACCCTCCTATACCACCACCACCACCCCTTGTCTGGTCCCAGGTCACTCGAAAGCAGAGAGCGGGACTGCCTATTGGCTCATCCTTGTCACCGCAGGTTCCCCCATCTCCAGGGCATCGTTCATCAGACTAATCTCTCCTACACCATGTTCGGAGGATGATGGATCCAGCCCTGATATGGTGACTCTCTTGTGAATCCTAGCTAGCAGACATCACGGGCATCCTGCCCATTAATGTTTTCAGTTGCCTTCAATTATTTGCTAATTAGCCAGTTCTTATTGTTACGTTTCATGTTCCTGCTTTCACTGTGCGGGCTCGACGGAGTTTTAATCGGTCTCTATAAGTCTCTCTCGTAGATACCTGCTCTTACAGGAGCTTCAACCGGTCGACCTGCCACACTGTGACCCCAGCAGAGGCTTGGGCTAGCGCCTCTAGCAGGGACGCATATCCATGGGAATTGCTGTTTTATCATTAACTCTATGTCTTTGGGTATTTGTCATGTCTTGTGATGTCCCTCCCTCCTGTTCCCACCTCTCTTTCCAGCCATCAAGTACACCTGGGACATCGATCACATGAGCTCTCACTACAACACTGAACTGTATCCCATCCAGAGAGAAGCTGAGTGGTTGACAACACTGGCTCCTTTCGCTTTGCGTTTACTAGCTATCCATCCGGAAGGCTGGAGTGGCAATTCTCATATCTGCACATTTTCCCATCAGAATAGAATCTTCAACATTAGATCCTCAGGAGCAACCTCTTGGGTAAACCAATTACAATATGTAATTTATACGCCCCAAATACATCCCAGCTCCACTTCCTGAACAAAGTATTCAACAAGGTCTTCAAAGACTCCGACTCATTGGTTCTTCTGGGGGGAGACTTTAATGTTATCTAGACAGATTGGCCCTCCCTGGAAAATCCCTTCACCCGACACAGCAGCAACTTGCTAGGGACTTAAGCAGATTGATCAGAAGGTACTCCCTGTACGATCTTTGGCGTATTAATCATCCTGCCAAAAGGTCCTTCTACTCCACCCCCATGGCACTCATACCAGAATTGACTATTTTCTTGGTACCATCTCCAACCTGAATGTTTTGAAGGGAACCGACATGGGATAAATCACTTGGTCAGATCATGCCCTGGTAGCAGTCCGATTAGACATTAGTTCAGGATTTACTCGCCAGTGTCATTGGCGTCTTAATGACACCCTCCTTAAGCGCACACTACCCAGGGACGAGCTGCGAGGACATTTTAAATCCTACTTCGAGCTCAATGGAGGATCGGTTAGCGTGTATGTTGCCTGTGGGAAGCCCATAAGGCAGTTATAATGGGGGCATTGCATTTCATTGGGTGCCAGACTTAAGATGGATTCTGCAGCCACAGTCCAGTCTCTGAGGTCATGCCTGCAGCACTTGGAGGGGGTAATGGCTGTTCACCCAACACACCCTACTCTCAAACATATTGTGGACACTCGTGCCCACCTACATAGTATAGCCCTAGGTAGAGTTGACAAACTAATGCTATATATCTGTCAACACTATTATGCATGGGGAATAAGCCTCATACCTTACTGGCTAAACAACTTCGAAACCGACCACCACAGTCTAGCCCACACACCCTCAGGGGAATAGATGGAACAGATGGAACACTATGACCCTAAGGAGATCTCACTTCAATCCTCCACTTACTATACCTCCCTTTATAATTTACCTAGCAAATAAGGGGCCCAAAGATCGTCTACTACAGGCTTATCTGACCTCTTGTAACCTTCCCACCTTGTCTACAGTGGGCAATAACGCCCTTAATGGGTCTATTACCTCTGAGTAATAGGAGAAGTCATTGATCAATTACCCGAGGCTAAGTCACCAGCCCCTCACATGATGAATCTCTTCAGTCGGTTCCTTTTGGGTGACACTGTACCCATTTCTATGTCCCACTCCTATCTTATGTTAATCCCGATGCCTGGGAAAGACCCCCTAGAATGCCAAAACTATAGACCTATTGCGCTATTAAACTCTGACCTTAAGATTATCTAAAATATTAGCTTCCCACCTAAAGACTTTCCTCCTATCAGTGATCCATAAAGATCAAGTACGATTCGTACCATGCAGACAGGGGAGTGATAACACTTGATGGAACGTTGACCTGTTGGATGTGGTTAGTCGTTTGGGGGAGGAGGCATTGCTCCTTAGTTTAGACACAGAAAAAGCGTTTGATCGATTAAGCTGGCCATTTCTATTTGCGGCACTGAAGACCTATGGTCTATCTGGCCCTTTCGTTCAGGCCAGGGTTATACTCGTCTCCCATGGCAACAATCAAACTCCCACACACAGAATCTCAACCAATTCCCATCCACAACGGGACTAGACAGGGATGTCCCCTATCCCCCTTACTTTTTGCATTGTGTTTCAAACCCCTAGCAGCTAAAATTAGAGCATGTCTGGACATCAGAGGCGTTATGGTGAGGGATAAAGAGTTCAAGATGTCCCTATACGCAGATGACGTTCTACTTTCCCTCACCAACCTTCATACCTCCCTCCTGAACCTTCACTCAACACTGCTGAGGTTTGGGCACCTGTCGGGGTATAGGGTCAGTACCCATAAAACTGAGGCTCTCCCTCTTAATGTCCCTCAGACAACTCTTAACACCCTTAAGGCAAATTTCCATTTTAATTGGAAGGGGGATTCCTTACGGTACCTGGGTGTGAGCCTTACCCCCCATTATAAACAACTTTTCCCCCATTTACAGGGAGATTAGAGAGCTACTCACTAAATGGCACACACTCCCTATATTCTTCATGGGCCATAATGCAGCAGAGAAGATGACAATCTTACCAAAGATTCTGTACTTGTTTGAGACGTTACCCATTCCTGTACCATTCCTTTACCTCAACTTTTAAGATTCATTTGCGCTGCAAAAAACACCACAGGATTCCTAGCTCGGTGCTTCTGTCGGGCAAGTCCCAGGGTGCTTTGGGTGCCCTGGATCTGATTGAGTGTTACTGGGCTGCCCAGTTGCGCTGCATCACTACAGCCTTACTCCATTTGGATGCAAATAGGGAGACTCTGGTTAGCTCCCATCCATCCTAGTTCTTTGCTATGGTCCAGTCCCTATAACACACCATCCCCTAGGGAACTCCTGGGCCCAATGCTCTGTACCAAGTCCATATGGCAGTAGTAGATACCCCCTGGCATCCCACCATTCCTCCATGACCTCCTTTCTGTATCACCCCTTACTCCCTTATAGTCTCACCACGTTGGCGACAAGGAAGTGGTTTCAGCGGGGTGTCTTTCGATATGTGGATATAGTTGACCCGTTCTCAAGGGAACTACTATCCTATCCTGCTCTTCAGGCTAAATATAATCTCCCCCCTGAAATTAACTACTTTTATCTTCTTTACATGGGACTGAATGTTACAGGGGTTTGAGGGAGGGAGTGATGTTATTCACATGGAAATGAATGTTGACGGGGCAATGTTATTTACATAGGACTGTATGTTGAAGGTGGCTGGTGAGGGGGGGAATTATGTTATTTACATGGGGCTGAATGTTGAGGGGATTATGTTTACATGGGATTTTATGTTGAAGGCAGCTGGGGAGGAGGTGATGTTATTTACATGGAACTGTATTTTGGAGGGGGCTGTAGATAGAGAGGGATGTTAATTACATGGGACTGTATATTGGAAGGGGCTGGAGAGATGGTGTGATGTTATTTACATGGCACTCTATGGCGGAGGGGCTGAAGGGAGGGGAGTGATGTTATTTACATAGGACTGTATTTTGGAGGGGACAGGAGAGATGGTGTGATGTTATTTACATGAGACTGTATAGTGGAGGGAGGAATATAACTACAGGGGGCACTGCAAATCCAGGTGACATTATAGGCATTCTTATTACTAGTGGGAGCTCTATAGGAGGGACATATTGATCTGCTTTATTTCTACTAAGAGGACCATGGGGGCCTTATTACTACTGAGGGGGGCTATAGAGAGTGTTATTACCACAATAGGGGGCCTTATTTCTACTGGGGGCTCTATAAGAGTATTATTAATACTGGAGGGCTCTTCTACTAATGGGGGCACTCTTGGGGGGCATTATCTCTGTTAGGGACACTGTAGGGGGCAGTATTTATAATGAGGGCATCCTAGAAGGGAATTACTATTGGTGGGACTATAAGGAGCACTATTACTATGGGGGCATTCATTTTTCTTTAGGATAGTATTTGGCTTTATCGGGGCATAGCGAGCAGCAGGATAACACTGTGGGGTATTCAGGTTGGGAGATGATAGAAGCTGAGAAGTTTGTGTGTCACACTCTGCAGAGACGAGGTGCAGCTGAAAGAAGTTGTCTGGACCAAATGGAGAAGATGATGACAAAGCAGGTCTACGTCGGAGGAGATGTCACCTGGGAGGCCCTGGATGTGACAGGTATGTGCTGCTGTATAGCAAGTACAGCAAAATGTGGTGGGTGGCAACTTAGAGAACTGGACCATATTCATTGGTGCTTGGGCCCTGGATCTTCTGAAACCCCAGCAACGCCCCTGCTCTCTCCCAACAGCATTTGAACGCCTCTGTAGAAAAAGAGTACATATAAAGGGTTTAATATCTGATATCTACACTATCCTGTTAAATCCCATCCCAGATCAGGTCACCAGACACTCTTACATTGACCGATGGGAAGAACTCTCCCGGATGCGATGTGGTGCCTTATATGGAGGAGAGCGGTGAAATCTTCAATGTCAGGCCTATCCCAGGATAGCCAATAAAACATACTAATTAGAGATGAGCAAGCATGCTCGGGTAGAATTTGCGTGCGCTTTTTCAAATCTGCACGCTAATTCATACGCATATTTTAGTATGTACACTAATGCGTACGCATTTTATAAATTAGTACGCTAATGCGTACTAATTTATAAAATGCTCATCTCTAATACTAATGTATTGGTATCACACTCCCAATGTCCTCCATAGATTGAACCCAATGGTTCCGGGGGACTGCTGGAGATGTGGGAGATCTCGGGGAACTCTTCACCACGTTTTCTGGGATTGCCTCCTCATACTCAACTTCTGGTCTGAGGTCAGTACCCTCTTTTTTAGTTGCAACTTCCCACCTGATACCTTATCCTTTCTCCTAAACATTACACCTAGAAACATAAGAAAACACTCGCTTAAATTGCTGATTGTGGCCCGCTGCCTTATTGCTCTCTTCTGGAAGCAATCTGATCCCCCTAGGATCTCAGACCTCTACACCGAGGTGTCTGACGTCAGGACCATGGAGTACATGACAGCTCTGTTTCAGGACAAAGGGGACTTGTTCCACGCCATCTGGGACCCATGGGACACCTATTGGTCTACTAGACAGCCCTGAGATGAGAGTGGTAGTGGTTCCCTACCTACTAATGTGTCTTTGTCTATATTGTTAATGTCTTTTCTCTTTTAATTGTTCTTTCATCATTATTTAATTTGTTCCTTCTTCTCTTCTCTTTGTAATGTTCTTATGAGACATAATAAGGTTTGTAAACACACCATTGTGTTACCCTTCAGGAATATCTCCTTAAGAACAGCTTCTCTAAGTTGGGATACAGTTGAAATTTATCCCTTTTCCCAAATAACCGAGCAGAACTCGAAGTTTATTTATCAGTTGGTCTTTATTTGTGTCTAAACAATGTTACTTCAAATATGTGAGCTATACACAGAGTCTTGATTTCATCTCTGCGATTGTATATGAATAATATGAATATGTGGAATTGTATTTTAATAAAAACACAATTATAAACAATTTGCCATTTTTTATTGCTCCTCTTACCCCAAAACAGTTATAAAACATGATCAAAAAGTCACACACACTCCAAAATGGTATAAAAAAAAAAAACCTACAGATTGTCCCACAAAAACAGAGCACTGTGGGAACAAAACCCTTAAAACGATGGGTTTTTTTTGCAATTCCACCCCATTTGGAATTTTTTCCTGCTTCCCACTACATTGTATGCCATATTAAATGCTGGCATTAGAAAGTACAACTTGTCCCGAAAAAAATAAGCCCTCATTCAGCTATGTGAACGGATATATAAAAAAAAGTTATGGCTCAAGTAAGATAGGGAAGAAAAATGAAAACGCAAAAACAAAAAAGAACCTCCGGTATCCTAAGGGTTAAATTGACTATTATTATGGCTTACCTTTTAAAAGGTGTTAGTATACCCGAAGGTTTGAAGGCTCATTCTACAAGAGCAGTGTCAACTTCTTGGGCAGAGGGTGCCAAAAATCCAATTTACCGGTAAGAGAAATTTTCATCTTTCTGCTAAGGTACTGTATTTGATATAATATTTCTTTCTATCGTCAGGTACTGGTGGCTGAAGATATCTGCACTGGCAGAGAAGGAAGATTGGGAAGAGTTGGAGAATTTTTCAAAAACTAAAAAATCCCCAATAGGGTACCTAGTAAGTTTTTGTTTTTTTAATCCAAAGTTTTTATATCTTTTTTATTATTATTATTATATGTCCTGTCTGCATTTTTTGTGGACAGCACACTGACCCAATCATTTCTATGGGGCTATGCAGTGTGAAAAACACAGAATGCACATGGAAGGGACCCCGACGTACTTTTCGCCTCAAACTTCCTTAGGGGATTCCATGAGGAAGCTTCAGGCGAAACATATGTCAGGGGAGCCACATTGGTCTGTATTTTCATGATATACTCTCTATGGGCTGTGGTTAGATTTTGATTCTGATACTAATGGGTTTATATTTAGAGGTTACCTCTGAACCTTTATTGATTTATTATATTCTACTATTATTATTTGTCCTTGGGATTGCACTAAGCACTTTATCTATATGAACTGTAAGGGTCAGGATGGTCGGATTAAGCACTATATCATGATGTAATAAGCTCATTTGAGATGTGAAGTTTTTATTACCACATGTCCAGTGTATCCTCTTATTTGCTGTATATGTATGTCGCTGCTGTGATTAATTTTATGACTATTTAATATGTATCAATAAAGTTCTTTTGATTACTTGTTGAGAAATAGTATAATGGGTAGTTGAAAGAAGTTAAGGGGCCCATTGTGAACCTGGAGCAAGCCCTAGCTATGCAATTCTTCATGATTACTTCCTAACAAATGAGGTAAGAAATCTTGGAGAAGTAGACTACAGATTATATGGGGGAATTATCACAACCAGAATTCTAGCTTCAAAAAGTAGCACAAAAATGTATATATTCTTACATTTTTATATCATTCAGTCCAGTTTTGAAAATTGGATGGTTACACAAGTTTCATTGCAAATCTACCACTGCAACTTTTTTAAAAAATAAAAAAGTGGCAAATCACGCCACAAAGTCATTCCAGCATGGTAGTGTGGTGTGGCGTGCAAATACTGCAGTAGGATTTCTAGACAAAAGTGTTAAATATGCACCTAATTGAACAACGAACGTTCTCAGTTTGATAAATTTGATGCAAAGTACGCAAATGCAGACTCATGGAACACTGACTTCAGATATTACCCCTCATGATAGATTAACCCCTGTGTTCACTTGGGCAAAATCTACCACCGATTTAGCGCGGAAAACTGGTATTTTCCACTGGATAAGGGCTCATGCACCTGACTGTATGTTTTGTAGATCAGATGCGGACCCATTCATTTCAGTGGGGCCACAAAAGATGCGGACAGCACTCCATGTGCTGTCTGGATTTGCACATCATTCTATGGCCCTGCAAAAAAGAACATTTCCTATTTTTGTCTATTTTGCGGACAAGGATACGCCATTTCTATTGAAGTGAAGAAAATGGCAGCATACACATAGCCGGGATCTGTGTTTGGTGGATCTGAGATTTGTGGGTCACAAAACCGATATGGTCGTGTGCAGGGCCACTTTTAGACAGTATGGCCCTGGGCAAAATTTAAAGTAGGACCAGCAGTCTGACAGGACTTTGTAGGCACGGACAGCGGTTGCAACCCCAGCAGCTTATTGTAGTATGCCACATTATCTCTATTTAGTCTTTTTACTATAAGGCCCCTTTCAGACGAGCGATTGTCACGTTCTGGACTCACAGCGAGACACCCAGCCTGAACTTCCAGCACTGCTGGAGTTGCATAGCATTATATTGATTTATGATGCTACAGTGCCTTGCGAAAGTATTCGGCCCCCTGAAACTTTTCAACCTTTTGCCACATTTCAGGCTTCAGGCAAAAAGATATAACATTTTAAATTTTTGGTGAAGAATCAACAACAAGTGGGTGACAATTGTGAAGTGGAAGGAAATTTATTGGATCATTTAAACTTTTTTTGTAATAATAAAACTGAAAAGTGGGGCGTGCAAAATTATTCGGCCCATTTACTTTCAGTTCAGAAAACTCACTCCAGAAGTTCATTGAGGATCTCTGAATGATCCAATGTTGTCCTAAATGACTGATGAAGATAAATAGAATCCCCCTGTGTGTCATCAAGTCTCCGTATAAATGCAACTGCTCTGTGATAGTCTCAGGGTTCTGTTTAACCCTTTCAGTACCGGAGGTTTTTTCAGTTATGCGTTTTCGTTTTGCGCTCCCTGCCTTCAAACAGCCATAACTGTTTTATTTTTCTGTTCACATAGCTGTATGAGGGCTTGTTTTTTGCGGGACAAGATGTACTTTCCAACGCCACCATTTAATATTGCATATGGTATAGTGGGAAGCGGGAAGAAAATTGGGGTGAAATTGAAAAAAAAAAACACGCTATTCCACTACAGTTCTACGGGTTTTTTATTTACAGCGTTCGATGTTCATTAAAATTGACCAGTTGCTTTAATTCTACTGGTCATTACGGATCCGGCGATACCTAATATGTATAGTTTTTTCTGCGTTTTGATAGTGATAAAATAATCATAAAGTTGGAAATTTTTTTTTTTTTTGGTCATATCTTGACCCCTATAACTTTTTGGTATTTATGTGTACGGGGCTGTATGGGGGCTCATTTTTTGCGGGGCGATCTAAACTTTTTATTGATACCATTCTGGGGTGTGTATGACTTTTTGATCACTTTTTATTTAATTTTTTTTTTAGAAAAAAGCGACAAAAAACAGCGAATCACCATTTTGACACTTTTTTTCCGCCACTCAATTCGCCGCATTGGAATTTTTTTTTATATTTTAAAAGTACGGATGTTTTCAGGCACGGTGATACCCATGATGTCTATATTTATTGTTATTTAGGTATTTATTTTTTAATTATACAGAGGGGGGTGATTTAAGCTTTTATATTTTTTTATTTTTTATATATTTTTTAACATTTTTTTTATTTTTTGTGATTAAAAAAACCCAAATAGATTGGGTTTTTTATTTTTTCTTTATGAGCAATCAGGGGTTTTTAATATTGAATTAAAAACTGAATTTGCTTATTTCTTATCCTGGCCTGCCATCTAGTGGCCAGAATAAGAATTGCACTTTGAAAGCTGTAAGCCTTTGACCACATGGGGCATCTGTACACCACCCGGAAGCGAATGCTTCCGGGTTTTTGCGCTACTAGATGCCGTGATCACGGCACCTAATGGCTGAAGAGGAAACCGCCGATGGCGGTAAGTACCCACAAGTCTCTGCTGTTAGAAACAGCAGAGACTTGCCGACAATATGTCCGCATCGACTGTAAGGGTTAAAGCACAGAGAGCATCATGAAGACCAAGGAACACACCAGGCAGGTCCATGATACTATTGTGGAGAAGTTTAAAGCCGGATTTGGATACCAAAAGATTTCCCAAGCTTTAAACATCCCAAGGAGCACTGTGCAAGCGATCATATTGAAATGGAAGGAGTATCAGACCACTGCAAATCTACCAAGACCCGGCCGTCCCTCTAAACTTTCATCTCACACAAGGAGAAGACTGATCAGAGATGCATCCAAGAGGCCCATGATCACTCTGGATGAACTGCAGAGATCTACAGCTGAGGTGGGAGAGTCTGTCCATAGGACAACAATCAATCGAACACTTCACAAATCTGGCCTTTGTGGAAAAGTGGCAAGAAGAAAGCTGGTTCTCAAAGATATCCATAAAAAGTCTTGTTTACAGTTTGCCACAAGCCACCTGGGAGACACACCAAATATGTGGAAGAAGGTGCTCTGGTTAGATGAAACCAAAATCGAACTTTTTGGAAACAATGCAAAACGATATGTTTGGCGTAAAAGCAACTCAGCTCATCACCCTGAACACACCATCCCCACTGTCAAACATGGTGGTGGCAGCATCATGGTTTGGGCCTGCTTTTCATCAGCAGGGACAGGGAAGATGGTTAAAATTGATAGGAAGGTGGATGGAGCCAAATACAGGACCATTCTGGATGAAAACCTGTTGGAGTCTGCAAAAGACCTGAGACTAGGACGAAGATTTATCTTCCAACAAGACAATGATCCCAAACATAAAGCAAAATCTACAATGGAATGGTTCAAAAATAAACGTATCCAGGTCTTAGAATGGGCAAGTCAAAGTGCAGACCTGAATCCAATTGAGAATATGTGGAAAGAGATGAAAACTGCTGTTCACAAACGCTCTCCATCCAACCTCAAAGAGCTCAAGCTTCTTTTGCAAGAAAGAATGGGCAAGAATTTCAGTCTCTAGATGTGCAAAACTGATAGAGACATACCTCAAGTGACTTGCAGCTGTAATTGCAGCAAAAGGTGGCGCAACAAAGTATTAATGCAAGGGGGCCGGATAATTTTGCACGCCCCACTTTTCAGTTTTATTATTACAAAAAAAGTTTAAATGATCCAATAAATTTCCTTCCACTTCACAATTGTGACCCACTTGTTGTTGATTCTTCACCAAAAATTTAAAATGTTATATCTTTTTGTTTGAAGCCTGAAATGTGGCAAAAGGTTGAAAAGTTGCAGGGGGCCGAATACTTTCGCAAGGTACTGTATATAACCCTTACAGTTCTGGAATATATTGAATAGCACCAGATACATTGCAGACCTCCAAGGGTTACATAGCATAATACATCAATATAATGCTATGCAACTCCAGCAGTGCTGGAAGTTCAGGCCGGGTGCCCGACACTCGCTCGTCTGAAAGGGGCCTAAGCTTCTAATCCTGCAGCCTCTTTGGGTATATTCACACAGAGTATTTTCTGTGCTTAAAACAACTTAATACATATTCCGCATCAGGATTTTTGGATGTGTTTTTTTTTTCTGATGCATTTTATAACACACTTTTTGATACAGTTTTGGCGTGGATTTTCATTCGTGACCATTTTCAAAGGGAATTCTGGACATAGAACCCGCATGAAGAATAGCCAGGACACTTCTTTTTTTTCCATGGTGCAGTTTATAAAACCACAAGCTGAAAAAAAATGGGGCAGTCCCATCTGTCCCGAGTGACACTTATGGGGGCACTGTGGATGACACTGTTATGGGGGTCTGTGAAAGACACACTGTTATCGGGGATCTGTGGATGGCACACTTATGTGGGATCTGTGGACGGCACACTTATGTGGGTACTGTGGATGACACTGTTATGGGGGTCTGTGGAAGACACTGTTATGGGAGATCTTTGGATGACACTGTTATGAGGGATCTGTGAGAGACACACTGTTGTGGGGGATCTGTGGATGACACTGTTATGGGAGCTCTGTGGGTGACACACTGCTATGGAGGATCTGTGGAGGACACTGTCATGGGAGATCCGTGGATGACATACTGTTATGGGAGATCTGAGGATGATACAATGTTATTGTGGATCTGTGAATGACATTGTTATGGGGGATATGTGGATGACAATGCTATGGGGGTCTGAGGAGGACACACTGTTATGGGGGATCTGTGGATTACATACTGTGATGGGGGTCTATGGAAGACACACTGTTAGGGTGGATCTGTGATTGACACTGTTATGGGGGATGTGGCTGTGATACTGCCACAATGTGTGACATAGCTTTACCAGATACCTTTATTAGCAGCCCTGGTCTGCTCCCCTCAAGTACTAAAAGAAAGGCACTGCTAATTTGGACCTCAGATTCTTAATCTACAGCATCTCACAAAAGTGGGTATAGTCCTAACATTTTTGCTAATATTTTATTATACCTTTTCATGGGACAACACTGAAGATATGAAACTTTAATACAATGTAAAAGTCAGTGTACAGCTTGTATAACAGTGTAAATTTGATGTGCCCTCAAAATAACTCAACACACAACCATTAATGTCTAAACTGCTGGCAACAAAAGTGAGTACACCTCTAAGTGACAATGACCAAATTGTGCACAATTAGCTATTTTCCCTTCTTGGTGTCATGTGAGTAGTGTTACAAGGTTTCAGGTGTGAATGGGGAGCAGGTATGTTAAATGTGGTGCTATCGCTCTCACACTCTCTCATACTGGTCACTAGAAGTTCAAAATGGCACCTCATGGCATGGCAAAGAACTCTCTGAGGATCTGAAAAAAAAGAATTGTTGCTCTACATAAATATGGCTTAGGCTATAAGAAGATTGCCAGCACCCTGAAACTGAGCTGCAGCACGGTCGCCAAGACCATACAGCGGTTTAACACTCAGAACAAGCCTCGCCATGGTCAACCAAAGAAGTTGAGTGCATGTGCTTAGCATCATATCCAGAGGTTGTCTTTTCAAAATAGGCATATGAGTGCTGCCAGCATTGCTGCAGAGGTTAAAGGAGTGGGGTGGTCAGCCTGTCAGTGCTCAGACCATATGCCACACACTGCATCAAATTGGTTTGCATAGCTGTCATCCCAGAAGGAAGCCTATTCTTAAGATGATGCACAAGAAACAGTTTGCTAAAGACAAGCAGACTAAGGACATGGATTACTGGAACCATGTCCTGTGGTCTGATGAGACCAAGATAAACTTATTTGGTTCAGATTGTGTGAAGCGTGTATGGTGGCAACCAGGTAAGAAGTACAAAGACAAGTGTGTCAAGTGTGCATAAAGTCAAGCAAGTGATGGGAGTGACATGGTTTGGGGCTGCATGAATGCTGCCGGCTGTGGGGATCTACAGTTCATTGAGGGAACCATGAATGCCAACATGTATTGTATCATACTGAAGCAGAGCATGATCCCCTCCCTTCGGAAACTGGGCCACAGGGCAGTATTGCAACATGATAACGACCCCCAAACACACCTCCAAGACGATCACTGTTTTGCTAAAGAAACTGAGGGTAAAGACTGGCCAAGCATCTGTGGGGCATCCTCAAACAGAAGGAGCACAATGTCTCTAACATCCACTAGCTCTGTGATGTCATGGAGGAGTGGAAGAGGATTCCAGTGGCAACCTGTGATGCTCTAGTGAACTCCATGCCCAAGAGAGATGAGGCAATGCTGGAAAATAATGGTAGCCGCACAAAATATTGACACTTTGGGCACCATTTGGCCATATTCACTTAGAGGTGTACTCACTTTTGTTGCCAGTGGTTTAGACATTAATGGTTGTGTGTTGAGTTATTTTTAGGGCACACCAAATTTACACTGTTATACAAGCTGTACACTTACTACTTTACATTGTATCAAAGTGTCATATCTTCAGTGTTGTCTCATGAAAAGATAGAATAAAATATTTACACCTCAGACTCATAGATTGTTTGACCCATCTAGGCTGGGCTTGGAATATACAGCTTTCGACTGGCCTCTGGGTTGTCACTTTAATAATATCTACCGTAGTGACCGGTTTTATTTAGAGTTATCATAAGCAGTTATTGTCAATGTTCTCTAACCTTGTGTCCGTTATATAATAAGACCTTGAACATTGCGTTCAATCAGGATGTTAAATGGACAGTCATTTCTATGTCTGATTCGCCTGAGGCCATGGACAATGCTTTATCGGCAAATACACATGACAGACACAATACTGTATGTTTGTTGTATGGTATGGGCTGCGTCCCATCGTTTATGTGTTTATTCTTAAAATTTGAAGAGCATAAATAAAGAATTAAAAAAAAAATATTTACAAAAATGTGAGGGGCGTACTCACTTTTGTGAGATACTGTATACACCAACATCCCTCTTTCCCCCAATAAACAATGCAGACCACCTAAACAAAGCCTTCTATGGCCCAGACAGCCATGTCACAAGCACGCCGTTTGGTGGTGTCCTAAAAGTGCTGCAGATCTAACTGATACTGGAGTCACACAGAGCCCACAGGGCTCAGGGAGCTCAAGCAGGGGGCACAGGGAGCTCACATAGAGGGAACACAGCACACATCGGGAGCACAGGGGGCATAGGGAGCACACACAACTCACACAGGGGGCACAGGAAGCAGAAACAGCTCACACAGTGGGCACACAAGGAGTACACACTGGGAGCACAGAGGGCACAAGGAGAACACACGGGGCACACATAGAGGGCACAGGGAGCGTACACAGGGAGCACACACAGAAGGAATAGGCAGAACACACAGCAAAGCGGGCACATGGAGCGCACACAGGGGCAGAGAAAGCGCAAATAGCAGGCACAGAGGGCACACGCAACAAGCACAAGGAGAACACACTGGGCACACACAGCGGACACAGATGGCAAAGGGTGGTCACAGAGGGAGCACAGGGAAAACAGGGAGCTGACAGTGAGAACTCACAGATCAGTGACCATCAGTACTTGAGGGCAGTGCAGTGCTGCTGAGAGTGTGACCCACAGCAGCCCTGCACCCCCCTCCTCCACAGACACTTATTAGACGGACTTACTAGCTGCAGAGGGAACAGGCCAGGTGCTATTATAAGAGGGTCCTGGGAGCCCCCTGCAGTCCAGCAGCTGAGGTCAGAGCCTGGGAGTCAGATGCAGCAGAGGGCCCAGGAATCCCAGTCTGAAGTTTAGGCCTCCCAACCTGGAGCAAGTGCAGGCAAAGGTTAGGGGCGGGGCTATGTTAGCTCCGCCCACTCAGACGTCCTAATGCCTTTCTGTGGCAGGATTCTAAGGCTGACCTGTCATGGAGGTCGGGTCTGGGGAGAGGGGGAGACTGCGCAGGGTGGATAGCAGCTGGAGCTGTTTAGAGGGGAGAGAGAGTCAGTCAGGCAGCATGTGGAGGAGGAAAAAAAAAAAGGCTCCCAATGTCAGCCTACTTAAAAGGGGTTCGCCAAGTTATATTTATTGATCAGATCGGCCGGGGTCCGACACCCGGCACCCCCACCGATCAGCTGTTTGAAGAGGAGGCGCGCGCCATGCCAGCGCTGCCTCCTCTTCACTGTTTGCATCCTAGCCGTAACAGAGGTAGTGGTGAGTAGGTGTAATTACATCTAACCTCCCCATTCATTTCTATGGGAAAGATCGCTCCCATACAGAAAAACTACATGCATGCCTCCTACATATCAATGTATTTTACTCCTTTTCCATTGACATATATTGAAATCCACCATCAAATCTGTTTCAAATAAAAAACATGCCACTTCTCAAGCATTTTAAAATGAGCCGCTGAAATAAACTCTACTATGTACATATGACCGAATTTGTACATTGAATTAAATTGAAAAGTGGATTAACGCAGTGAAAAACATCTGAATCAGTGGCGGGTTTTGCTCATGTGAACACAGCCCTACGACCAAAAGGGACCTCTGTTGTAGGCTTTCCCTGCCTGCTGCTCTCCCCATCAAATGGTGCCTTGGACCATTTCTCTCTGGGAACATTGGAATTTCTCTGACTATGAACCTGCACGAATTCTTGACTGTCATCTAGAGTGAAGATGGGAGATGCTGGTGGGCATTGCCACTGGTGTACACACCTTCCCCGCTACTCCAGAGTATGCTCTATTGCAGGCCTTCACCATCTTCTGCTCACCCCCTAATCTGTCCCCATCAAATGGTGGCTTGGACCACACCTCTCTGGGAACGTGGTGATAACCTGCACAATTTCCATACTACTGTTCATAGGGTCTTTGAAGAGCCAGGTTGGACTGCCCTTTTACATCTACACCAGGACAATTGGACTGTGGGTCAGTGTGCCATCCAGTTCCGCACCCTGTCCTCTGAGTTTTTCTGGAATAAAGAGGCTCTAGTTACATCCCCTGGTGGGCCCAATCAAACACAAGCTTGCAGAGAGTTACTGGCTTTTATGGAGAAGTGAATCACTCTTGCTACTCACATAGATTTACAGTTCAGGAAACATCTCTGAGGGTCTACTCGGGGGGGGGGGGGGGCTGGGGGGGAGAAATCCACACCTAGCACCCTTTTTCTCCTCCTTGTCTGCTTTTCAAGAGGATCCCATGCAAATTGAAAGACTGAAGCTGGAGACTGGAGGAGCATCAACACAGATAACAACAGTTGTTGCCTTTACTGCTGTGGTAGGGACCATTATGTGAAGAATTCCCCTCAAGCTGGGAAACTTTAATGCCTCTCTGGAAAACTGACAACACCAGTGGTTCTGTCCTGTGGTAATTTGTGTTTCTCCTAACAGGCCTTTGTGGACTCATTCAGCTATCAACTTTCTCACCAGGCCTTAGTTACCCAATACTGCAAATACACTGTACTGTATACTTGTCAAGAATACTTCTCCCTGAACCTATGCTGTACTCTACTGTTCCCATGGATCTCCAGGTGGGGTTTCTGCATACAGAATATAATAGCTCCTTCTTACATTCTTCCCAAATCCATCAGTCATTTGTTGCTGGGCTTACCTTGGCTATACTTCTTACTCCTGTGATTGGGACTCCGAGCAAGTCCTTCATTCAGCGGCTTGATGCCGCTCATGTGGTCTGGCTTCAGTTCATCCAGTCCTGTCTCAAAATCCACGTAATCTCCATGGACTATCTCCTTTATATGCCACATATGCTGATCTTTTTGACAAGATAGAGGCTGAAACCGCCATCTCGTACACCATATGACTGTCACATTAACCCATTGGATGGCAGCACTCCTTTACATGGTCGTGTATATTCTCTGTACCCTCCAGTGACTAGTGCCATATCACACTATAGGAGAGCAGCTGTGTTTGGTATCGGCAGCTCAGCTACATTCGCTGTGAAATGGGAGACTGGCAGCCACTCACCTAGCGAGTGCAGTCATTGACGAGATCTGTGACATGTAGTCGATGCTCGGCGGAGGATATTAATCAGGGCAAGCCACGGTATGGCAATACGACATACCTCGGGCCCTAGATACTGTCAACTGAGCGACATGCCTACAGGACCTCACGCTTGCACGATCTTCACTCATAGATGCACGTGTGCTGCATGACTGCCTGCGCGTGCGACGGACTCCCTGCGCAGGCTTGGTGCATGTCGGAGTCCGGCGCTATATCATCGCCGACACCGCTGTATCACGGAGGTGCGTGTGAGTCAGCACGCGAGAGGGATATTTAGCACTGAGACACGCATCGGCATGCCTGTACGACAGATGGCCACATTCGTATTTTACACTCACATGATACGAGCAGTGGCGTCGACGCGTTTCATGCTCTGCTGGCGTTCTCTGCGGTTGTAATGTGTTATAGTATATGTTCGTGATTATAGTATTTCGACAGCGGAGAACGATAGTCTGGTTGATGCGAGAAGTAGTACTTGCTTCGCCTCGTACGACTCGATGTTTACGCCTCGGTCAGTAATAGATCATCTACACAGCTAGGCTATATAGAAGCATTCATGGAGTCGACGCAGCAGCAGCATCTATACGCACTCACTAAAACAAATAGCCCCATGCCACTATATTTCTGAATGTTTAGACAGGAATTCTGATAGAGGGATAGGACACGTTTCTCGTTGACGTGCGATAGATGCGTCTGTGTATCGCGAGCAGACGGCCTACTCACAGAGACCGAAACCTGAGAACATATTGTCCATGTGACGCCGTGCGACGAAGAGTAGTGATTATTTACACATCACCATGAGGCGGCACGTTACTAACTGCCAGTCGATAGCTACAGTATACCCAGTACGGCGTCGGATTATATACATGCTAGACGAATAGATCGGCATAGAATCGAGAGATACGCCCACACTGAGACACTCGGATAGTTTCGGACACGTGCAGTTCTACGAGTCTATGCACTAAGCTCGTTGTCGTCACGAGATAGCATGTGATCAAGTATTTGGTGCTGAAAGCCGGCAACAGCGAATGCCAGTCGCTATCATATCTGAAAGGTCTGCACTCAAACCAGAAACGATATGTACGCGCACTGCAGCAGCCAGTTGTTATTCTAGATTCTCTAGGAGAAGATCGCCAGACTAAGCTGGCATGATACTTAATGCGTATTGGTCATTGTGGTGCGTCGTACAGCCATGACGCGGAGACGTGGACAGACATGAGCGAGGAAGTTATAACTGTGCTATACCCTGAGTCACTTCGAGCCTGTTGAGAGAGTATGATTGCTCGAGTTGACGTGTCTCATGGGCCGCTCGTCGACATAAAGGCCATGGACACTGCAGCGCGAGTAGTACTGAGATGCATCGTACAGGCGGAGCTGAATCTCGCGTAAAAAGACTCGCTGATTCTCAATTGGACCAGCGAGTATGCTTAGCAGAGTCGTACTGGCCGTGTGGTGGTCATGTAGCTCTGCGGGCAAGATTGTAGAACGACTAGTACGCCAGCAACTGAGCGCATTCTGACGTTATAACATGAGCAGCGATCGGTAGGAGCTACTGCGTCGTCTGAGGCGATGTGGAATGGATGACGATCGCGGCTTTGCGGGCTGACGGGATGTATGCTAGATAGATGTGGCCCCTTGCCCGTAGTTCTTGTACTAGACGCTTTCTAGCGTGCTGCGGCTAGAATCTTAGATCTGTATCAAGTACTACGCTCACGCGTGTCTATAGCGGAGCTATACGATGTGAGAACATGTGTAATCTACTGCTTAGAGAGCTGCGCGTGAGATCACTCGTGAGCGCGCAGCGTATCGGCCGCGCCGCGTGTGTCGTTATAGGAGGATGTGCCGCGACGCTGGTTCGGCCTGGCTTAGCGTTGCCAGCGTTCTTCATATCAGTGGACTATAGTGCAGTCAGCAGCAGTGCTAGTACGTATGATCAGAGAGAGCGGAGACCGGATCAGCATTGTACGCCGTGGGCTCCGTGCAGCGTTCACGTGCGTCCGCAGGTTTACATCACATGACGGCTGACGCTGCGTGTGCGTACCATCGTTCATCGCAAGGCAGGAGCTGTTGACAGAGGTCTTCGAGCGCACACCGGTAGTAAGTCGATATGACAAGAGAGGATACTCAGATCGATACATTCATGTATAGCTACAGTCAAATTAGCGCATGAGGTTATCAGAACGCGGCGAGCGAACGGCTACCGCAGTGTCAGCAAGCAGCGTGACGCCGCCATCGATTGATATGTGCACTGCTGGAGCCGTATCAATCAGTACACTCATAGGGAAGTGTATCGGATACGAACCCATAGCCATGCAGGCGCGACAAGCGCATAGACTGTCACAGTAAGCGGCGGAGCTAGAGCGAGCGCATCGAGGTATATGTAGCATAGCACTGTCATGTGTTAATGCTAGATTTACAGTCATATCGAACCAGCCTGCAAAGTGCCGTGCTATAGCTGATCACGCGACTGCGCGCATCTATCAGCACGTGAACGGATTAACTCTTTACTATCACAGCCGAGTATAGTGCATGATGCAGGCTCGTAAATGCAAGAGTTCGAAGATGATAATAGCATATGTGTAGAGACGCGATAACCACAGGCAGACTAGTGCTCAGTGGATTCTGTGATATCCACATGTATGATCGGGACATGCAGACGTAGTGCGGAGTCGAGCGACGAGTCTGGCAGGTTCGGTCTCAGGACTGACTATTCAGATGGTCGGTAGGTAGCTTCAGTACTTCAGGTATGTCTGCTACCGAGCGAGTTTAAAGAATTTATGATCATGTCTAACGACGTGACCGGTGTATTAGGCTTGGGGTTTGTCGCGCTAGGAGACTGTGAATGCTTTGGCATGATGCTAGTAGCGCAGAGTGTTACGGAGTAAGACATACATGATGGGATAGAGCTCCTGCGTGCTGATATCGCGATGAGCGATGTCGTATTCGTGACAGAGGACGCCGCTGACTGAGAGTTTGCGGCGGCGACAAGAAGGATCACGTGCTGCGTTTGCGTTGAGGGCGTACCGAGATGCTAGCATTGGCGTCGAGATACGGTAAACTCGGGTTAGACTGTCAGGTAGTGTTCGCTACGATAGAACGGGATCTCCGGAGACATCAGCCAAGGAGGGCGCGCTCCCAGACTACGCGAGCAATATACGATGCAGCCGTCACGTTAGTGAGGTATAGAGTACTATAGAGAACATGATTCACGTGAGCATGTGGGGCCTATAAGCGAGTAGGCACTCCTAGTAGTCACCCGTGTGTGTCCGTTGTGACGACGTGATAGCGTACATCGAATCTCGTCAGTTCGACTCGAGTTGTTCAACGAGCGCGCAACGGCTTGCGAGAGAGGAGAGAGCACGGTCGTCTATCACCGGTCTACGTTTACGTCCGTATTGCGTGCGTATACTGCTACGATGAGCGTGATCGATGGCGATCTCGAGCGGGATGCGGCTCACTAGTGAGTAGCACTACGAGTGCGGCGATAGGCGCTATGGAGTCCTAACGACAGATCGCATCATGATTATGCCTTCTTTATCTCTATCTCGTATGAGTGGACGGCGCGTCAGGACGTGATGTCGGCTTGCGTACGCTGCTACTGATACCATACATCGAGCGTCGAGTGCGAAGAGATCAAGTGACTGGTGTCTACATGCGCGTGCTCAGGCAACACGGGCAGCAGTGGTGCAGGAGACCGAGATTGTCTCTGTGATGCAGAGATGTGATGTGTCGTGATGTTTCCGCGCAGACCTGCGATCTGGTAGCTAATTGATAGCGAGGTCATGTTGTCATTCTAGTGCAGAGCGCGGACAAAAGAGGCGACAGTTTTGAAAGCTTGTCTAGAGGAGCAGTAGTATCAAAACAGACGTGATCTGCAGGAGTAGTATCGCTCTGTGGTGGCGGTTACAGTAGCATTATGCTACAGACGTGCGGTCTCGAATGCATGCTTCGAAACCAAATCGCATATCGTAATCGGGCAGTCAAACACAGTCTGCTAGTATGACTTAGATTCCAGTACCGACGATTATTGACCGCTCAAAATTTACGAACGCACTGACTCTACTTATCTATGATTAATTGTTACAGACAGAGCACACCTCATGATGATAGGCACTTGAGTCGTGTGAGCTCATAGTACGAGTCGTATGGTCGAGAGCCGAATGGTGAGCGGCTGCCTGCCAGGACTAGTCTAATACGGATATGCTAGAACATTCATAGTGACCTGCTTCCGACGTGACGTATATCATGCTGGACGTCATCACGCATGGTGCGCTCGCGCATGCGAGTGGAGCCAGGCAGCAGGTTCCTGGCGCGAGCGCTGTGTCAGTAACCTCGGAGCGCCAGAAGCTCGTGGACTCGGTAATTCAACGGTATATATGATAGTACACCGGGGATGCGCACAAGATTGACTCAGAAGGACTGAAGGATGCCGCGCAAGTGCCGCATGGATTATGTCGCTCATACGCGATCAAAAGCGGTATCAGTAGATGTGAGCAGATCGATGTGGCGAGTCGTTGATCTTCTAGCGTCTATCGATGTTATACTAGTCTGAGAGGAGCTTGGATCGCTATAGGCTCGTGGTCATTCCTAATGCTCATGAGCGCTACGGTAGTGCTAAGTAGTGCGGTGCAGCGATGAGATGTACTGTCTGCATCTTAGATATAGCTATAAGTCGAGTGCAGCGTGACTGCAGTAGTCCAGCATGAACGACTTATGTTAGAGCCTTTCGCAAACTCTAGGAGAATTTAGAGCGTGGACGAGCAGTACTAGAGGTAGGACTATCCCCAGACCCGGATCTGAACTACGGATGCTCTAAAGTCAGTTGAGAGGGTTCCTAGCTGACGAGGTAAGGGTGCAGACTCGTCGGTAGCAAGGATTGACGCAACCGACGAGGCAGGTGCCATACTGAGGACTGTGTACGGCCGCTCCTGACGCATTACTCGACATCGCGCTTCTGGCATATGATAAGCCGAAAGCCGAATGGTGTTGAGCAGATATCGAGTATACGGGAGACTACAGAAGGGGTGGATGAGGCTTCGCTACTGAATTCCGTTGCACGTATCTGTAGATAAGACTGACCGAGGGAAGTTAGCCGGGACAGAGCACCATTGTGTACCATGGTAAACGGCTTGATCTAGTTTATGAGCTGGCTAGTTTCTCGAGCGGTCGTAAGCTGCGATGCGATGGAGCGGTGCCTGCTGTTAAAGGACGCTGCCATACGGCGCTACGAGACGTGTGCTGTAGATTATTTCCTGGCAGTCGACGGTCTGAGGCTGGAGTGGACGTAGGGAGCTGCAGGGACATCCTAGGTTTCGTGACATACCGATTGATGAAATGCAGCGTCGTTTAATTTCCACGCACAATCCGCGCTTTTCGTCTGTGCATGCTTCTGAGCAGTAGTGACTGCGATGTGAGCTATCAGTCGCGTTCCTTGCTCTGCAGACTGTGGTAAGGCGTGAGGAAATAGGCATATGTAATCGACCGAGCCACGGCGATGCGGGATTAGAGGATGATTGATACCTCGTGATTCTTAAGTCCGTAGTGAGCTGTGGAAGTCGAGGTTCTAGCGAACATTGTCGACATTTTTGCAATACCACTACTAGCAGTTCGAGTCAGCAGAGATCCGACGCATCATCTGATTATCGATTGCCTGCTGTTGCTGTGCGAGAGGTAGCTTAGAACGTGCTTCCGTCGCTCGAAGAGCACAACGCGGCGTATCAGTCGGAACAGCTAAGATTGTTGTGCAAGTCTATCGCAGGCGCTGTCTTCGCGAGGCGACGACTGGCGTCGCGATAGCATACGGCAGCCTATTGCTCGTCCGTATGGACAGGATTTAGCCGTTTGCGAACTCCGACTGTATGTGGACAGGCCAAGCGATCACCCATTGTCTAAGTTCTTGCGACCTCTATAGTACATGGATTGCATAGCGAAGTGACGTATTAGAAGTGCTGCGACGAGAGACGTTGTTCTATCTGTCTGTGCGCATAATCTGATATAGACAGTTGCGTCTGTTGACTGCTTGCGGATTTAGCAAGGCACGATGAGAACACGACACATTAGCAGATACATATTCCCATCACGTATCGCACAGTCCATCGCACTGATCCAAGAGACACAACACAGTCGAACGCCTCAATGTTTACGGCTACTCCCCGTCAGGACCGGTAAAAGGCAAGGTGGTTGAGCTGAGTGACTTCGCACCAGGGTCAGCGGGAACAGGAACTGCGGTCGCCGGGGAGCAGATGCGCAGGGCATGCCTCGATCTATCAAATGCCGTTAAGATGGTAGGACCACAAATTTCCTCGGCCGGTCCGGAGTTGGAATGCTGCTGAGGAGTAGATGATACGGAGCACAGCTGAAATACAGTCTGTGATTGTAGCCTTGTGTCTAACTGATTACAATGCACCTCGGACTGGGTTGATTATTACACCTTGATCTATCAGGCAGGACGGTAAGAACAGTAGAGCCGTTAGCTGTCTCTTGCTCATGACACTGCTCAGTACATTGTAGATCTCAGTCAAGCTAGGTGGTCACTCGAGTGATCTTTTGACGCGTCAACTGTAATTTTTATATTTTCTCACATTAGTTTGCGACAGGACGCAGACCAGATAATGGCTGAAAGGTGCGCATGAGAACTAGCGTCAATCGTCATAGTAAGGTAGCTACACGAGTATCCAGAGTCGCAAGCGTAGTGTACTTGTATCGCATCGAAAATCATGACGACCATCTAAGATTCGCACTGAATCATAGAGCACCAGCGTCCGGATGCATCTTTAGTACTTTGTATGCGCAAACAGCATGAGTGAGCCCGAGTAGCGTAACCAGGCCAGTCGTCGCACTGCTGTACATGTCGAAGCCATCCAGAGACGCGCAGAAAGATAGCAGTGTACTAGAATCAGCATGATCTGTGCTGGATACCAGCGAGGTAGTGAGCGCAAGCTATCAGTATGGATTGACTACTGGAGAGAGCTACTTGAAGCGCAGCATGATGGGAGCAACAGATGAAAATCGAGTCGCAAAGTTTTCAAGAGAGCGGACCCTGCAGGTACTACACAGTGTACGTGTATAATCGATGGTTGCATATCATGCGAGGTAGGTGTTCGATCACGTCATACACACTGCTATCATCCGATGATCGCTAGTTTGGGCGAGATCTCTTATTGTACATCTATAGACACGTGGAAGCTGTCTTAGGCACGCTTAGTCGATAGATAGCTCTGCCAGCATGTCGTATGGTACGCTTCCGTATCCCACGAGTATGCAACCGAACGACAAGTGATATTCCCCTATCAGTAAGCACATTATTCATATCGAGCATAGCACGTTGTAGCGGTCTACGATATCATGCGAGTCGGCCTGCACTCAGTTATAGTCTGTAGTGACGCTCAGGACCTAGCACCCTGGAGCAACTAGATATCCATTTGCGAAGATAGTGGCGCGCCTATTGAGGCATTTTATATCACACAGGAGTTAGTGATTACATGCTGCCTCAACCTAGGGTACGTCCATCTTCTATATTGATACGAGAGTATGTTATATTGTCATGTAACAGTGATCGTGGCATCCATAACGATGATGATTCACGTACGCATACGCTCCTCGATTCGCGCAGACCATCCGAATTTGATCCAAAATGTTTAGAGAGTCTATGGAGTGCCGACGTAATGGCGCACAGCCACATACATCACTGGGCCGTAGGTCCCCCTCTCTTATATCGCCAACGACTTCTAGCAAGTTGCATAATGAGGAATATAAGGATATTATTTCTTTCTGCATCCGATATGTCATGCTCTCAGCGGCGCTAGACAGATACAGCCACATGAATGCGCAGGGAAGAGCATATGAGCGACAGCTTACGCAGGTTCGAAGCACTCTGTAGAATTACTGAATTCAAGTTTGATTTCTCATCATATTTATCCAGTCCACTGGGCAGGTAGAACACATAACAAGTTTGAGAATATTCATTCAGGACGTTTTGTGCTTTGCTTCCCGCACCAAATTTTATGATAATACTACTCAGGCAAGTCTACTGATAATGCTCCATTCTACATATGTATGGACAGCATTGGCAGATTCTACTTCCAGTTTCCTCGAGATGCCAGCTGCGCCTCTGGATCGAGCCAACATGACACGGACGTAGTAGTATAACAGAGCAACGGTAAGCATCACAGGAAGTACAGAGCCGCTCCACTTATGTGGTAGAGGACGATCTCCGAGACCGTAATCTATTACAGCTCTCATCGGCCTGGCCATACGACTACTCAGTGCTACGATCGAGTAGTAGAGATGAGTCACTCGCTCCACTAGCCGCTGCGACTAACGCTATGATCGTGGGACGCACGCCTAATAAGTCCAAGGTGTCATTACCGTCTCGCTCACACACTAGAGCTGCCAGTCCTGCATCCACTTCAACAAGAACGATTAGCAGTTCGAAGTGAGGCGCTGCCCGTTCTACGTAGCACCATAGACTCTGACTTATCACTGGCATATCATAAATATAGCGCATGGTGTAATCAGTGAGGTCCCTCGAGTTTGTCATAATCGCGGTCCGGAAGGCGAGCATCGCTTAGACGATCCAATACTAATAACCACACTGGTCTAGATGCTAGTACATAGTATCATCTAACTACATTGGATGCAGCGCAGGGCGCCAAGTCGATGACTGTACTTGCTGTACTTCAGAGTAGCGCGAAGCGTCGCTTCGTCGAGTAGCGGACACTACGACGTGTTCGCTGCATACCTTCGTAAACAGGGTCATCACAATCACTCGATCAGTGCGTCTATCGAGATAGCAACGATCTGATTTTTCTGGCAGTAGAACTCGTCGCAAGTGCTAACACTTGCTCACGTGAGAGATACCATGCATGGTTAGAGTATTCGTAGAGTGAGCGTAGATTGTGATAGGGCGAGCTCAGAAGATTCGCTTGTATACTTCTCATCGATGTGAGGTAGTGCTCGCATCGCGAGAGCACGGGTGGATTCTTATTAGCCGGGAGTGACATACGAGACCCACTAGGATTATTCAGACGATTCGAGATCGATACAGAGGCTGCAGGACACCAACACCTAATCATACGATGAGAGAATCTATCACGAGCCGCTCAGTAGCCACTGCTGTAGGTATGCTCAGGATCGAACTGAGGAAATATTTCGCGGCTGTATATCGAGGCGCGACGTAGAGTATCGCGCTAAATAGACATTGCCGGTATTGATCTTGTAGCTCATAGTGCATCCTGCCACTCCTGTCTGATAAGCGGAGGGACAGACGTGAGCGCATGACAGAGGCAGGAAACTGTATGTCAGGCATCTAGACGAGGGCCAGCATCGCTCTTCGTACTCTCGGACGGGAGATCGAGCTTGAGGGCATACGTTTTACTCTCATCATAGACGATTTGTAGCGATGTCTGCATACATGCTGTTTATGACGTGCGCTGTCTCCCATGAGCCAACGAACCTCATGATTGTATACTAGATTCAGGGGTTCAGTCAGGTGACTACTGAGTAGTAGCATACCTCTACGTTCGAGACGAGTAGACGTCGACGAGCCGCACTGATTAGTACAGGCATCTGACTGACATCATATACTAGCTTTGTTCTACAAGTTTCTAGTTCCGTGCAACAAGACGGTATGTGCTATAGCTAGCGTGCGATAGAGAGTCACGAGCGTTATATCTGTGTAGTAGTCTATCGAGTCTGGCGACCGATCGATGTGCTAGCATGGTGAGGACGGGCGCACTCTAGAATGCTCGGTGGACTCGTTAGGCCTTGCTGATGATACTAAGCGACTAGTCGATAGCTACGTATGAAGTTAGCACTGGGTTGAGGGAACGCACGCGACGTAGTGTCCGTCATGTCAGCTAGCATCAGCCGGATCGCCAGCTCAACTGGCCAGCAAGTGGAGCGAAATGAGTGGTGGCGCGAGCTGGGCGAGTGAACAAAAATATCGTGACACACCATTAGCGCTTGAGAGCATGGTGCACACCTCGCACACGCCGCCCTAGCGATTATCCTGTCGTGCGTGAAATAGACAGCGCAGGATTACCATAGATGTCTCTGCGACTGGCCCTGCTGACGACGTGGTCACTAGTAACTGCGTTCATAAAAGTCGCTGTGGTACTATGTTGACAGGTACATCTAACGTGTAGATCCCATCAGACTGAGTCAGCAGAGACGATAATGGACGCGCGCGCTTTGCACTTTTATATCTCTGATGAGTCGCAGGATGCGAGTGCATGGTGTGCCGTTATGATTGTGGTGGTAACGAACTGCAAGTCGTGGGAGTAGCAGTGCTAGGAGATGGAGATGGACCATAATAGATAGAGTGGGGTCTCATCGGCACGCGCATCTCGAAGTTCACTTACAGAAGGCAAGCTACGGCAGCTGCATGTAGGGGCAGCCTATGTAGGGCCATCAGTTTTTTCTTGGCACCCGCTCTAAGGTTTGAGCGAGTGGTCACATGCCCACTTCTACTAATAGACGTTACCGAGGTCTGAGAACGATGATCGGATCGCATATGGATTACAGATCGGCAGTAGCCTAGCTGAGGGAAGAAGTAGAGACACAACGATCAGCTTCGTGCGGGGCCTTGCCATGTTGTACTAGATGCCGTGACGGACATGCGCTCTCAAGAGCACCTTGACGCTTACGAGGAAGGAGCCACAGAACGAAAGTATAGTCGAATGCGCACAGGACCGAGACAGACATGAATAGGTGCGAACGGCGCGCCTCGGATTGCCTTATATTAACGTAGGTCCGCTTTAGAGGTGAGATTATGACAAGGGATAAGAATCCTGATGTTTCAACGACAGACTTGCAGCTGTCACGAAATAGATACGACTTCGAGGAATCCAGATCGACCACAGGAGCATATACGATTGCGTCTCACTATACGAGCACGTACGATAATCTCGTCATCATCATGCGTCGATCGATCAGAATCACGTTAAAGCGAACATCATCAGCACAGAAGTCATCGCTGCAACTAGTCGTGTACAGTAGCTCAGTATGGTTACGACCAGCAAGCATACTAGTCGATGACGCGCATACTATTCAGATAGGTGAAGGTGCAGCCGCCGTGAGAGCTCTACTGTACTTCAGGTGCACCTGTGGCATTGAGCACCAGATCATCTGTGTACCTGCCTCACGTCATCACTGACACGACGGACTCGGACGTATATGTTAGAGCATCGACAGAGTGAGCACAGGGACATGCTGCGAGCCATGAGGAGCTATACCTGCGCGCATACGAACTAAGTTCGTGTTCCGCATTATAGCAAGGCTCTGTAGTGCGCAAGCATTGAGCAGAGCACTTCCACTCTGTGCGTTAGGACTGTAGGTGACAATCGAGATAGACAGCAAGGCAGTCCAACCTGAGATGGAATCTCGCCTCAGGTGCTAGGGCTAATTCCCTAAGATGAAGGTGTTCATAGAAACAGTCAGAGGGTCTGCTCGCTGCTGGTTCTAAGAGTATTAGTACGCAGCCATGCGACGAGATCGAGCAAAGCTGGGCGCATCAGTGGCGACCAGAACGTTGAAGGCATCGGCTAGAAGTTGCGCTAGGCAATCCAGGATCATTAGATAGTCATGGGAGTCCAATCTACCCTAAACTAGCGATGAGTACAGATGAGTACTTGGAACCGATAGGAGTTTAATGTTTTAAGGCTTTACTACGCAGTATGACCTTCCGATATCTATTCGATACGAATGAGATCCATATTATAAAGCGCAGGCGACTTATGGTTAACATGTATCAAGAATAGTATCGGGTATATTAACGAGGAGACGTAAGAAAGAGCGGTATATATCTCTTTGTATAAATGATGTCTCATTATGTTGTAACATAGATGATCAGTAATTACTCTGTAGAATGGCTAACGCACGAGCAGAAAGGTGTGGCAGTAGAAGCGACAGCAGAATATACTGATCTCGATCATATCGATCGGATCAGGCCTGAGACACAGTGCGAGGCACCGTGGAGCAAAGAGAGAGCAAAAGTCGCTGTCGGGCGAGCATCATCCTGATATGTAGCGTGCTTATAGTTGGAGGTAAGAGTTATCAGAGTATACTTATAGAGATTATACGTATCTGAATTCGTGAGATTACTGCGACATGAGTGATAATATTTAGTTTAGCATATTGCAAATAGAACGATGGTGAGGTGGATGCCTAAGATCAGGACGAACCGAAACTACGTTTTGACTGCGCACGGAGATAATGCCGACTCACGACCTGCCGCGACCTGTCTAAGCTGACCCCAGTCAGCCTCACGACCGGCGTGTCTGACGTCACTGCGCCACGCGCGTCAGAGACACGCTCCTCTGAGACACCTAGTGCAGTCTGCTAATTCGCGCCCGCCAGACGTGCTTCCCCCACCCCTCGCCGACGGCGGAGAGTCGCTGACTCAGCCGCCCACCTCGGCCCGTCGCGCCAGCACCGCGGAAGAGATATGATATCAGACTTAGAGGAGCTCGCGGCTCACGCTTCTTGCGTTTGTGCAAGTACTACGAGAATGAATGTAGAAGTACCGCGACGGGCAGGGCATGGTATGTGCACGGCTCTGCGACGAAATAGTGAATATCTGTATTGGATAAGTAACTGGCTCGTGATAGAACAACAGAGGGTGGTTATTAATGGTACATACTCAGATTGGGCTACTGTCACTAGTGGGTACCATAGGGGTCATATTGGCCCTATCTTCAATATATTTATTAATGATCTGTAGAAGGCTGCATGTAAAAAATTCAGAGACACTAAGGCTACTTCACATTAGCGGCAGCCTGATCCGGCAGGTGAAGGGTTGGCCGGATCAGGACTGCGCAGCGACATTGTGAGCCGGAACCGTGCTCCAGCCCCACACATATCACACAGTACATAATACATACACACACCACACACACAATATGACAAACAACACACATACATAACTAACATGCCCCGGCAGGTTTCGGAGCGGCCGGAGGGAGCAGGACGGCTCGCACAGTACGATACCCACAGCCTCTGCTGGGCGCCTGGTGAATCGCATTGTGCGCGCCGACTGTCCCTACGCCGCTCGAGACTGCCGGGAGCATGTAAGTAGTATGTATTTCTATGTTATATGTGGTGTGTTTGGTTTAGCATATAGAGTTGTAGTGTCTCGATATCATCAAGCTCGATGGGCATTCGTCGAGCTGACTGTTGTTCTATGTTACTGCTAAGTCGTAGTAGTACGCATCGATACATCGTCATGAAACCCAGTCGCTGTCGCTACAGTAAGCATAGTGATCGCTGTTCGTCATACGAGAAGTGGACGTCGAGGTGAATCAGCCGATGTCACACGACATTCGTTGACAGCGACATATGTTCCGACAATCGGGAAGATAATAGGCATTCGGTAAGTGGCTGCACGCTACATATGCATCTTTAAGTCGACGAGGAGTGATGCGGATGCTGCCTATTCTATGGAACTGCAGTTGAGTGCATGATCCCGTGAGTGATATGCCCTCTCTTGCTCGTCGAAGCGTCTAGCAGTCTGCGCATTGGAGCACTGACCTGGCACGGCACCGGCTGTAGAGAGCAACAGATTTCCACGCCAGCGATATATGCTCGCGCGGAGTCACGTCTGTGCAGTATCATGAGAAAGACATGAACCATAGTACACTGCTGGATGACAGGATCTCAACGGAACTCTCTGTTCGAGGCGGTGATTGATGGTCTCAGTTCAGACTATAAAATCAGAGCAGCACGCGCTGTGCTCTTGGCAAAGGAGGAAGAGGAGGGAGTCCAGTTGGGCAGCTCGTGAGGTATTAGATCTCGAGCTGAATGCGGGTCGTAATATTTGTAGCAGTAGACAGAGCGTCTAATGTCGCCAATGATATTCTGTGCAGGTAGCATCATGTGTAGCAGATTCTATGAGCTGATGAGGTCGATAGGACTACGATCTTCTGATCAGAACGACTGCGGAGCAAGTCTCCTAGGAGACTTAAGCAGTAGGCGATGACGTCTCAAGATGAGCAGTGGAGATCTATCTGAGACATCGACGATGTATAATTCCGTCATGAATTAGACATGGATATGGATAGAGCGATATGTCCTATGACTTATGTTGAAGCAGTCGACAGCAGACAAGCCGCATCGAGTAAGTTTAAGCTCTTGTATCTTCATTAGTCCCGGTCAATACCAGAATGTATCAGGAAACTAAGCCGGGAGCACAGATTAACCGACGATAGTGCCGAGGACGAGGCGACCTCTGATCTTACCAGTACTATGTATCGAGCGCCAGATGCTCGTCAGACTATCTCTTCACATGATAGTAGGTACTATTTATGTGATTTTGACCACTATCTGTTATCACGTCTGTTATTACAACTTGAGAGCTACCCTTGCGGAATACAGGCCACGATCCTTGGAGATGACGCTCATAGACATCGAGACAGTTTGTTTAGGATGTGCATGTCTTATGGATGCAGGATCTCTTTAATGATTACGAGAACTGCGAGATAGTAGCTTCACTAACGTGCAGAATGAGATTAAACCTAACTGTACGTCGAGCGCAGTCTACGATCACGTTTGATCTACCAAGAGGACCGTTAAAGCGATGATGATGGCAGCTAACGAGAGTCGACATCGGAGAGCGTAGTTGTATTAAGCCATACGATGTAGATAAGAAGAGGCACACTAACCATATTGACTGTGCAAGATACTACTATGACTACGGTAGTGTATGCGAGGTCCTAGCCTGTCGTCGAAGATAAGCGGGCTGGACAAGTAAGACGATCACTGCTAGACGCCTATCCAGTAAGATTAGAATTGCGATCAGGTGATTGCGAAATCTTGATACAAGCAGGAGACAATCTAAATACCGGTAACTTTATGGGTCCAAGCAGTATAACCAGCAGCCAAAGTTTATGCAGTCACTTTGGAACAAGTTCACAGGAACATAAACACCAAACAACTATACTGAAGTTCACCTCACCCAGGTACTTCAATACAAACAGTGGGATCAGCCTTTTCCCAACCTACAGGTCATGCAGCCTGTAGACACTGACACTGAATGAGCATTTCAGCCCCGTATTTATAGAAACAGTAATAAGCCCAGCAGCTATAGCTAGGTTTGCCTCAGGCTAGTGGAAAGTGGTGTACTGGAGTGGGGAGGGAAGGGAAGGGGAAGTCCCACTACCAACATCTGCCATTCCTAAAAAATCTAGCCCATAAATTGCTTTACAGAAAAGTGTCTAAGCAGACTACACTTTGCTACAACAACTCTGCTTTCCTGGATCTACACCCCTTCAGTACTTTTCCAGACACCGTGTTACAATATTAAATATAGTATGATATTATAATACATGTACAGTAAGGAAAAAAAGTATTTAGTCAGCCACCAAGTTCTCCCACTGATGAGAGAGGCCTGTAATTGACATCATAGGTAGACCTCAACTATGAGAGACAAAATGAGAAAGCAAATCCAGAAAATCACATTGATTTTTAAAAAAATTATTTGCAAATTAGTGGAAATATTGGTGGAAAATAAGTATTTGGTCAATAACAAAAGTTCATCTCAATACTTTGTTATATATCCTTTGTTGGCAATGACAGAGGTCAAACGTTTTCTGTAAGTCTTCACAATATCGTGAAGGAGATCAACCCTATTTGCTGCAAGTCACACCTTCCACCTTCTCTGCATATTACCAACTCCTTCCATATTACACTTGTTTAACCACAGGTGCTCAATAGCAATTCCAGAACTTCAGTCTCTGCTCACACTCCATTTGGTTCTGAAGATGAGTTTGTGGTAAAGAGTATCCTTGATATGAGTAAGCAAATCCAGAAAATCACATTGATTTAAAAAAAAAATGTATTAGCAAATTATGGTGGAAAATAAGTATTTGGTCAATAACAAAAGTTCATCTCAATACTTTGTTATATATCCTTTGTTGGCAATGACAGAGGTCAAACGTTTTCTGTAAGTCTTCACAAGGTTGGCACACACTGTTGATGGTATAATGGCCCATTCCTCCGTGCAGATCTCCTTTAGAGCAGTGATGTTTTCGGGCTGTCGCTGGGCAACACAGACTTTCAACTCCCTCCAAAGTTTTTCTATGGGGTTGAGATCTTGGTTGAGATCTGGAGACTGGCTAGGCCACTCCAGGACCTTGAAATGCTTCTTACGAAGCCACTCCTTCGTTGCCCTGGCGATGTGCTTGGGATCATTGTCATGCTGAAAGACCCAGCCACGTTTCATCTTCAATGCCCTTGCTGATGGAAGGAGGTTTGCACTCAAAATCTCACAATACATGGCCCCATTCATTCTTTCATGTACACGGATCAGTCGTCCTGGTCCCTTTGCAGAGAAACAGCCCCAAAGCATGATGTTGCCACCCCCATGCTTCACAGTAGGTATGGTGTCCTTTGTTTGCAACTCAGCATTCACTCTCCTCCAAACACGACGAGTTGTGTTTCTACCAAACAGTTCTACTTTGGTTTCATCTGACCATATGAAATTCTCCCAATACTCTCCTGGAACATCCAAATGCTCTCTAGCAAACTTCAGACGGGCCCAAATATGTACTGGCTTAAGCAAGAGGACACGTCTGACACTGCAGGATCTGAGTCCCTGGGGGCGTAGTGTGTTACTGACGGTAGCCTTTGTTATGTTGGTCCCAGCTTTCTGCAGGTCATTCACTAGGTCCCCCCGTGTGGCTCTGGGATTTTTGCTCACAGTTCTTGTGATCATTTTGACCCCACAGGGTGAGATCTTGCATGGAGCCCCTGATCGAGGGAGATTATCAGTGGTCTTGTATGTCTTCCATTTTCTAACTATTGCTCCCACAGTTGATTTCTTCACACCAAGCTGCTTGCCTATTGCAGATTCAGTCTTTCTAGCCTGGTGCAGGTCTACAATTTTGTTTCTGGTGTCCTTTGACAGCTCTTTGGTCTTCACTATAGAGGAGTTTGGAGTGTGACTGTTTGAAGTTGTGGACAGGTGTCTTTTATACTGATAACAAGTTCAAACAGGTGTCATTACTACAGGTAATGAGTGGAGGACAGAGGAGACTCTTAAAGAAGAAGTTACAGGTCTGTAAATGTGGGGAGGGTGGTATCATGGAGGCTCAGGAAAGTGAGGTAGGTAGCTGGTTAACAGCTAGGAAGTGGGGTAGAGGGAAGAGTACCAGGGAGTTTAGCCCAAATCTGACACACCCCAACAAGTTTGCAAAGTTAGCAGATGAAGGAGATGTCAGTTCAGGAATAGCTCTGCTGCAGCAAGACACTTCCTCTGCCATTCAGGGGAATGTCAGCTCCAGTAAGCAAGAGAGCAGGGCAGGCCAGACAGATGCTGGTAGTGGGAGACTCAATTTTATGGGGAACAGATAGGGCGATCTGTCACAAAGACCAGGATTGTCGAATGGTGTGTTATCTTCCTGGCGCTTGAGTTCGACAAATCGTGGATTGGGTTGACAGAAAACTGGGAAGGGCTGGCAAAGATCCAGTGGTCATAGTCCATATTGGAACCATTGACAAAGTTAGAGGTAGGTGGAGCATCCTTAAAAATTATTTTAGGGATTTAGGTCACAAGCTTAGGGCAAGGACCTCGAAGTTAATGTTTTCCGAAATACTACCTGTATCACGAGCCACACCAGAAAAGCAGCAGGAGATTAGAGAGGTTAACAAGTGGTTCAAGAACTGGTGTATGAAGGAGGGGTTTGGGTTCCTGGAGAACTGGTCCGACTTCTCTGACGGCTACAAGCTCTGTTGTATGTAAACTAATGCCAGAAGCCTAATAAGACTGGTGGACTGGAAGTAGCAATGTCTGAGCAGAACTGTGACATAGTGGGAATAACTGAGACATGGCTGGATGATAGCTGTGACTAGGTGGTTATCGTACAGGGTTACAGTCTGTTTACAAAAGGTTCATTAAATTGCCTTTCTGTAAAGTCCTGTCTAAAGCCCACACTCAGGGAAGATATAAGTTAGGGGAATGAACACGAGGAGTCACAGTTGGTAGAAATACACGGAGGCAAAAACAGTGATGAAATACTGATAGAAGTTTGTTATAAGCCACTTAATAGACCAGAGTCCACAGAAAATTTACTACTAAAGGAGATAGATGAGGTGGGAAATCATAATGAGACCGTTATTATTTTGGGACTTCAACTACCCAGATATAGACTGGGAAACTGAAACCTGTAGATTATGTAAAAGAAACAGGTTCTTTTAACCAAGACAACTACCTTTCCCAACTGGTTTAGGACCGGATTAGAGGGACGACTATACTGGACTTAGTACTGACCATTAGACTTGACAGAACAGATGTGCAGGTTGGAGGACACCTGGGAAACAGTGACCATAAAATATTAACCCTTCATTCAAAAGAGTGTTTCTTCAAAATATGACCATCTAAAAGAGACCATTGGCCTCACTAACTGGGACAATGTCCTCATAATAAAAATGCAGCCACAAAATGGGATACTTTTAACTCTTAGGATACCGGAGGTTTTTGCTTTTTCATGTTTCTTCCCTGTCTTAACTTTTTTTATTTTTCTGTTCGCATATCCATATGAGGGCTTGTTTTTTTTGTGAGACAAGTTGTACTTTCTAATGCCACCATTTAATATGACAAACCATGTAATGGGAAGCGAGAAAAAAATTCCAAATTAGGTGTGATTGGGAAAAAAACGCAATTCCTCCACAGTTTTACGGGTTTGGTCATTACAGCGTTCCCGTTGCAGCAAAACTGACCTGTACCCTTCATTCTCCCGGTCAGTATGATTACAACAATACCACATGGCAAATAGGCTATTTTGACACTTTTTTCCATTACGCCATTCACTGCATTGGGAAAAATATTTTTATATTTTAATGGTATGGGCGTTTTTGGACACAATGATTCCCATGATGTTTATATTTTTTATTATTTATATTTTTTTTCTAAGGAAGGGGGAGTTATTTGATTTTTTATATTTTTTTTAATATTATTTTACATTTTTTTTGTAACCACTTTAGAAGGCTACAATGTCCACTTTGTTTTTTATAGAATATTTCTATACTCCCACATGTACTCCCTACATGTACGTCGCTGGTAGCAAACGGGTTAAAAAAAATCCTGAACTAAAAAGTATAAATCTGAAGGTAGACATTTACAGACTGATGAGGGGGGAGTTGCAGAGAGCGTGGAGAAGTGGAGAAAGTAAAGCTATTAAAAAAAATTTTCTGCGCTATATTTACTGAGGAAAATAAACTGTTAGATAAAAGTAAATTTCCCATTACAAGTGGCCTGTGTGACCCAGGAAGAAGTACAGCAGCATCTTAAAAAGATTAAAATAGACAAATCGACAGAACCAGATGGTCCACACCCCTGCATCCTAAGAGAATTAAGTAATGTCATAGGCCGACCCTTATTTCTGATATTTAAGGACTCTGTATTGACAGGGGGTGTTCCACAGGATTGGTACTTAGCAAATGTGGTTCCAATATTCAGAAAGGGGTCAAAAACAGAGCTTGAAAACCATAGGTCAACATCTGTTGTGGGTAAACTGTTTGAAGGTTTTCTAAGAGATGCTATTTTGGATACCCCAATGAAAATAAGTGAATAACACCGTATCAGAATGGCTTCATGAGGAATCGGTCATGTCAAACTAATTTAATCAGTTTCTATGAGGAGGTACGTTCTAGACTTGACTGCGGCAAGTCAGTGGATGCTTTGGTGTGGTTATTAACGGTACACACTCATATTCGGTCACTGTCACTAGTGGGGTACCACAAGGGTCAGTATTGGGCCCTATACTCTTCAATATATTTATTAATGATCTTTTAGAAGGCTTGGACAGTAAAATATCATTTTTTGCAGATGACACTAAACTGTGTAAAGTAATTAACACAGAAGAGGACAGTATACTACTACATGATTCTGGCTATGTTGAAGGCTTGGGCACAGAAGTGGCAGATGAGGTTTAACACTGACAAATGTAAGGTTATGTACATCGGAAGGAATAATGCAAGTTTTACCCGTACATACTATATGGTAAAACACTGGGTAACACTGACATGAAAAAGGAGATTTTAGTGGACAGCAAACTAAACTGTAGAAACCAGTGTTGGGCAAGTGCCGCCAAGTCAAATTAGATAATGGGTTCCATCAAAAGTGGCATAGATGCATGTGATGTGTACATAGTCCTGCCACTTTACAAATTACTAGTCAGACCACACATGGAGTACTGTGTACAGTTCTGGGCTCCTGTGAACAAGGCAGACATAGTAGAACTGGGCAGAGTTCAGAGGAGAACAACTAAAGTAATAACTGGAATTGGTTGACTACAGTAAAGATGATCAAAATTAGGGTTATTCAGTTTAGAAAAAAAGAGGGGAGATCTAATAAGAGATCTAATAACCATGTATAAATATATCAGGGGTCACTACAGAGATCTCTCCCATTATCTATTTGTTCCCAATCACTGTGACGAGGGGAGATCCTCTGCATCTAGAGAAAAGAAGGTTTGTACACAAACATAGAAGATGATTCTTTATGGTAAGTGCAGTGAGACTATGGAACGCTCTGCCTGAGGAGGTGGTGATGGTGAATTCACTAAACTCGTTCAAGAGAGGCCTGGATGTGTTTCTAGAGGGTAATATGTTGCAGGTTATAGTTATTAGATTTCTGGAGAGGTCGTTGATCCAGGGAGTTATTCTGATTGCCTGATTGGAGTCGGGAAGGATTTGTTTCCCCTAAAATGAGGAAAATTGGCTTCTACCTCACAGGGTTTTTTTTTTCTTTTGCTTTCCTTTGGATCAACTTACCAGAACTGAATGGAGCCTTTAAGCCTTAAAAATTAAGTTACCAGCCTTATTATGTTACCTCCCACTATCTTGGCCTAGCTCTTCAGCATTATGCCATCTCGGGCGGGTACCTTTCACTGCTCCCTTGTCTGTCCAGGGACATCTGCCCTCCTTCTGCATTGCTCTTTTTTTCTGACTCCTGAATTATTGGAGCTGCTTCCTGTGCACGTCTTTGGCACACCCCGTGTGGACGAGAGGGGGTAACTTTTCTTTAACACTGCTAGACTTCTAGGTTACTTGACACTGCAGAACCTCTCACACTCTTTAAACATTCCCTCTTGATCCAGACATTGCAAGACCACAAGCTTTTAGCACTAATGAGTCCCACTAGGCAATCCAGCCTCAAGAAATTTGCAAGAGAGGATCCTCAAAATGGCACCAAAGCTTTGACATCAAAGACTCCTATTTCTGGCAAGCCACACAGCAAAAATACAGCGTCTAATGACAATGCAGGTGAAATGGAATTACCGTATTTTTAGCTTTATAAGATGCACCCGACGATAAGACGCACCCCAGATTTTAGAGTAGGAAAATGAGAAAAAAATATTTTTCATCAGCCCTCATATCAGACCCCCAGCTTTTACATCACTAAACTAACAGTCCCTTGCCCCCATCAGACTTCAGATCGGCTTAATGTGCCCCCATCAGACCTCAGATCAGCGTATTGTGCCCCCATCAGACCTCAGATCAGCGTATTGTACCCCCATCAGACCTCAGAGCAGCAGAATGTGCCCCCATCAGACCTCAGAGCAGCAGAATGTGCCCCCATCAGACCTCAGATCAGCCCAATGTGCCCCCATCAGACCTCAGAACAGCCCAGTGTGCCCCCATCAGACCTCAGAACAGCCCACTGTGCCCCCATCAGACCTCAGAACAGCCCAGTGTGCCCCCATCAGACCTCAGAACAGCCCAGTGTGCCCCCATCAGACCTCAGAACAGCCCAGTGTGCCCCCATCAGACCTCAGAACAGCCCAGTGTGCCCCCATCAGACGTCAGAACAGCCCAGTGTGCCCACATCAGACCTCAGGTAACAGGACAGGTAAGAGAGGTTTTTACTTTATCCTTATGTGGCTGGGCAGGCTGATCTGAGGTCTGATGGGGGTCCCGGCACCTTCTACATACTAGTGAGCGCTTCCATAATGGAAGCGCTCACTAGTATTCGCTTTATAAGACGCACGGCAATTTTCCCCCTACTGCCAGGATTCTCAATATACTTGATGTGTTCTAAAATTCTGTTTTTGAACTTTCTAGATGTACTGCTCACATATATTAGATCACAAACAAAGCATATAATAATGTATACTACGCCACATATTACAGTTAATATAATTTTTTAGTGTCAAATAGTATTTATTTGGTTGATTGCAAGGTACAGGAAAAACAATGCATACAAAGTGTATACAAACACAGAGTAGATATATAAAATATTTTTACAGTTGTAATAATAAACATATTAAGAAAAAGGTGTCAAACAATAAAATTGAACGATGATGGAATTGTGTGTCGTGAACTGTTTCAAACAGTCCGGATTTAGTAAGAAGGCATAGCCTTCTGGACTCCCCCGGTCGGGAAAGAAAAAGAGATGGAGGGGATAGGGGTATATGAGAGGCCTCCAAAAGCTTCCCTTTAGAGGGATAGAAAGTATTGCAGGTTAGGGGATTTAGAACAGTTTAGCCAGGGGTTCCAAATCTGATGATAACGCTCCCTCGTGTCTGTCAATGTAGCATTTAATTTTTCGTATAAGGCTATGCGATTCACTCTATGAATGACTGCCGAAATCGAGAGCGATGGAGTTTGCCACCGAGATGCCACGTGAATCCTGGCAGACATCAGTATATTTTGAAGTAGTTTATAAGTGGTATTATTAAATGCTGGTGGTTTAAGGCCCAAAAGGTATACTGGAGCTGATAAGTGGAGATCCCTACCAAAAACCTCAAACAGCCCTCTTTTCATATTGGACCAAAACCGGCGGATCACAGGACAGGTCCACCATATATGAAGAGTGGTTCCTGAATCTTGACAACCTCTAAAACATAAAGGAGAGACATTGGGGTATATGAGGTGAAGTCTGGAAGGTACTAAGTAGACCCTATGGAGAATCTTTAGAGATGTTTCCATCAGGTTAACCTGCCAGCTTCCCTTACTGATTGTCGTACAACATTCGAACCATTGTCTCCCCTAAATCCACTTCCCAGCCATGCATGAATGGCAACTTAGCGTCGGAGAGTGGCGAATTCAGGGTGGCATAAATGGAGGAGAGGATACCCTTCTCCAGAGCACTATATTTGCAAAGCCTTTCAAATGTAGTGAAATCTATCACGCTGTGTCGGTATAAGGGAGGTTAAGAAGTGGAAAACCTGAGAAACCCTGAGAAGTTCAGATGACGGAGGGACAAAGGTAGCAATAAAGTATGCTCTGGACATGAGCTTAGTGCGGAGTACAAAATCACGAACATAACAAAGTCTAGTATGCTTCCACCAGGCAAAAGCAGTCAATGGTAAGCCCGGGGGAAATAGGGGGTTGCCAAATAGAGGAAGCATAGGGGAGACGTGGCTTTGTAATTTATATTTAAACCGGACTTTCCTCCAAAGTTGTAGCATAAGATAGGGGATTTTAGCGGCCGGATTAATTGATCGTAGAGGGATATCAGGGGACCATATTAATGCCAAAGGGGATATTGGTTGTAATAAGTCTGATTCCAGAGTGACCCATCGCGGTGGATTAGGTAAGGCATGAAAGGCTACTAATTGTGTCAGTCGGGCTGCCAGATAATATTTATAAAGATGAGGGACTGAGAGTCCACCCACGCTTTTGTGCAAGTGCATTATGCGTCGAGCAATGCGCGGTCTCTTATACGCCCATATAAAGCGAAAAATCTCAGTCTGTAGGGATTTCAAAGCTGATCCCATGATCGGGGTGGGGAGAGATCGAAATAAGTACAATATCCGTGGTAAAGTTACCATTTTTACAGTATGTATTCGTCCCATCCATGAGAGAGTGGGGGTATTCCAATTAATTAAGTCCTGACGAAGTTTTGGGATGAGATGAGCATAATTCCATTTGAAGGTCGAATCAAGGGTTTTTGGCAAATTAATCCCTAAATAAGGGAGGTAACTATCTCTACTTTTAAAGCCAAAGTTAAGGGAGATCAACTCTCTTACATTCAAAGGTGTGTTACAGTGCATAATCTCTGACTTTTTGGCATTCATCCGAAGGCCAGAATAGCCACTAAATGTATACAAACATTTCATCAAATTGGGTAATGTGGTTAGGGGCAATAGTAATGTGGTAATAGTAAGAAGCATATCATCAGCGAATAGGCTAGCTTTGTATTCTCGAGAGCCAATTTTTAAGCCTGCTATGTTTGGGTCAGTGTGGCTCATTATGGCCAACGCCTCAATTCAATAGCCAAAGCAAAGAGGGGACACCGCTGACGAGTTCCTCGGTGAATACGGATGGAACCAGGATCATCAGTTGGTAATTTAAGAAAGGCAGTTGGAGTCGTGTATAATGTTTTTATGGATCGTAGAAAGGCACCCGATATGCCCATGGCGGACATAACCTGGTAGAGGTATGACCAAGAAAAGCTATCAAAAGCCTTTTCAATGTCTAGGGCTAAAATAGAGAAAGGGTGAGTATTCGTATTGGCCCATTGGATAATATTACAGATTTTTGTAATGTTGTCTGGCGCCTGTCTACCAGGAATAAATCCTACCTGGTCATAATGGATTAAAGTAGAAAGATGGGAGTTGAGACGCTTAGCCAAAACGGAGGTGAAAATTTTGAGGTCCACATTAAGTAGGGATATGGGGCGATAATTTACTGGGTATAAAGTAATTTACTGGGTCTTTATCAGGTTTTGGTATCACTGTTATAAGTGCGTCCAGCATGTCAGACGGCAGCTTACCTCCATGCAGTACATAATTACATAAGCTTTTTAAGTGGGGCATCAGGATGTCTTTAAATTTTTTAAAGTAAAGTGCCGAAAACCCATCTGGGCCTGGGGATTTGCCGAGTTTAAGGGACGCTATTGCCAAATCTATTTCCTCGTCTGTAATGTCGAGGTTAATAGATTCTCTGGCGGACGAGGAGAGGGTTGGCATCTGGAGCGTTGCAAGAAATAAGGAAATATCTACTGTGGGAGGATCTGTGGGTTGGGAGTACAATTTTTGGTAAAAAGCATGGAATTGTTGGTATATTGTGGTCAGATTGGATGTAATCTGTCCCCTAGAGTCTTTTATTTGGTAAATGGTATTAATGCGTTGTTGAGCTCTCAACTTGGCTGCTAACATCCTCTCTGGTGCTCAGTTGAAGCTTGGTGTCCTTAATGGCCTTAATGAGATATAGGGATGGTTGCCTTTGATTAGCCAATTCCAAGCGCATTAGCTTGGATTCTAGATCAGATTGAGCTTTGGAACGTTCCTTCTTCAACTTGGATGCCTCAGCTATGAGTATTCCTCTAACTACAGTTTTATGTGCAGCCCAGTTGATTGCAGGAGTAGTGTCAGAGGAAACATTGATATCAAAATAGACCCTAAGAGCTGTAGATACGCAGTCTACTATAGAGGGGTCTGTGAGAAGGGATTCGTTTAATCTCCAGGTATAGGGACACCTGGAGGGAGAGTCCAAATTAAATTCAACTAATACCAGGTCATGGTCCGACCAGGCACAAGGTACATGTCTCGCATATAAAAGGGTGGGGGAGAAGCCTTGTAGAAGTTAGGATCCAATCTATCCTAGTATAGTGACAATGTACAGGGGAAAAATAAGTATATCCATGCCATGGGCCGTTATACTCTCTCCAACAGTCGGCTACAGCCAATCCCCGCATAATGCGCCGCACCAAGTTTTTGGATTTGGAGGATAATTTGTCCGCTACAGGAGAAGACCTGTCCAGCTGTGCATTATACGTCATATTAAAATCCCCGCACCAAATAAGTGACGAGGGATAGTACTGTTCAAGTAATTTGCCCAGGGTGTGGAAAAAAGAGGCAGGCTGATTGTTAGGAGCATAAGAGTTAACCACACATAGAGGTGTATTATATAAAGATCCCACTACACGATCATCAGTTACTACTCAAGGCGAGGAGAAATATCAGCAGAAATGAGCGGCATCTGAAGAAATAATCAAGTCCAGCGATAAAATGTGCATAAACTCTAATCCGTCGCGTATTACAGTAAGCATTTAAGTAGGATGAATGCATTAGAAGGTCCCATGTAAGCGACAGGACCCGGAGCATCCTATGGGCAATAGTAGACCATATGTAAATCGTGTTACAGAAATGTTCCAGGACAAAAGGTTACTCCAATAGTGGGACATCTAAAAGATTAAGAGGTAGCTAGTTATATTGTTACCGAAGGTTGCGGGACACGCCCCTCCGCCACAGCCCGCAATAACGGATCGGGCGTCAAAAGTGCACCTATCGCGACCCCAGTCACAGTCCGCGGTAGGAGGGGGTGGCACCACAAGTTAGTAGTCAAAAAAAGAACAATCAAACAAAATGAACAGATACGAGTAGTCCCTTATCCATAAGGAGGGAACTCAATGAAGCAATTAGTACAGGCCTTCGGCACAGAAGTACAGGGTCCTACCGCTGTATTCCAAGAAGGTCAGATATCCTAGAGTACCTTGCAGTTTGTCACAAGCTTCAGGTAGGATCTCGGGAACGCCTAGGAGCTTCAGGTAGGGCAGGAAGAGGCTGTCGACGAGTGTGCCACGATCTCATCGGTCTTTGTGGTAAAGATGCAGTAGCTGCAGGTCGGTCAAATGGAATACCTTCCCGTTGAAGCATGTCAAAACCCTCCGAAAGATCTTTTATTGCGTAGTCGTGTCCACTGATCTTGCAGGCGATATGAAAGGGGAAGCCCCACCTGTAACGAATTTGAGCTCTTTGAAGTGCCATGGTCACCGGACACATCAATCTTCTCTTTTCCAGTGTAACTGGAGCCAGGTCGACATACAGCTGTACAGAGGAGTCAACCCCCGGGAGAGCCTGTAGATTACGTGCTGCTGCTAAAAGTGGATCTCGGATTTCTGGGTAGTGTAGCTTCAGTACAATATCTCGAGGTACATTGGGATTTCTTGGGCGACCCAGCGCTCTATGTATCTGGTCCATCCTGAACATGTTAGAGTCCACCTGAGGCAATAATGCTTGAAATAGGTTGAGAACTGTGGGTTGCAGTGCAGTAATGGTTTCCGGCATACCTCTTATTCGGAGGTTGGCTCTGCGGTTACGATTTTCCAGGTCCTCCAGCTTGTATTGTAATGCCTCCAATCTCTGAGTGTGCCCGTCTAGTCGAGAACAGGGCTGTGGAGTCGGAGTCGTGGAGTCGGAGTCGGTCACCATTTTGGTGGAGTCGGTATAAAATGGACCGACTCCGACTCCTAAAATATATAATGAATTAGTACATTTAGTTCAATGCTGAATATATTTTTATAAGAATTTGTGAAAATGATGAAATGTCCTATAAATGTCTGTTCCTGATCTAAGGATTTAGGCTTTTAGTTGAGATGACTGTGTACTGCCCTTCATGTCCAGTGCATGTTCTCTCTGTATGCTTTATGTTTCCTCTGAGCTCATGTTTGGAGAGGTTAGCTGCTCTCATGGCTTCTATCTGCTGCTGATGTAAAACACTTAGAGCCTTATGTATGAAAACTGTCTAGGTGTAGACGTTTCTTTCTTGCCCATAGCAACCAATCAGAGCTCCCCTTTCATTTCATATAGTGCTCTGGAGAAATGAAAGGGGAGCTCTGATTGGTTGCTATGGGCAACAAAAAAAGTCTTAGACCTAGACAGTTTTCATACATCAGGCCCAGAGGCATAGCTACTGGGGGGAGAGGGGGGGCAGGGGAGGCGATGCTCTGGGCCCAATACCTCTGGGGGGGGGCCAGCAGGGATGGCCTTAGTACAATCAGGCGAATACAAGTGAGCGCTTCCATTATGGAGTCTGATGGGGGAACATTAAGCCGATCTGAGGTCTGATGGGGGCACATTCTGCTGATCTGAGGTCTGATGGGGGTACATTCTGCTGATCTGAGGTCTGATGGGGGCACATTCTGCTGATCTGAGGTCTGATGGGGGCACATTAAGCCGATCTGAGGTCTGATGGGGGCACATTAAGCCGATCTGAGGTCTGATGGGGGCACAATACGCTGATCTGAGGTCTGATGGGAGCACAATACGCTGATCTGAGGTCTGATGGGAGCACATTCTGCTGCTCTGAGGTCTGATGGGGGCACATTCTGCTGCTCTGAGGTCTGATGGGGGCACATTCTGCTGCTCTGAGGTCTGATGGGGGTACAATACGCTGATCTGAGGTCTGATGGGGGCACAATACGCTGATCTGAGGTCTGATGGGGGCACATTAAGCCGATCTGAAGTCTGATGGGGGCAAGGGACTGTTAGTTTAGTGATGTAAAAGCTGGGGACAGATTTCCTTTAACATAGGAGTCCCCTTTTTTACTCCTATTAATCCTATATTTTACTGCATTATGTGGTAGAGTATTTAGAGTAGGGTATGTAGAAAGTCTATTGTACTGTACTTAACAGCATAGATGATCTAGCAGTTTATATAGTCATCTTGCTAATACAGTATTATAACCACAACTAGTAGTATGTCGCTGTGAAGTTGGAAACGTGCGTTTGGGAAGCCAATAAGTGGGGGGCCCACTCAAGTATGTTTCACCCCCCCATGTGCTGAACCTCTAGCTACGCCTCTCATTAGGCTCTAAGTGAGCTGTACCCAGAGAAGCCTGATAGATTACAAACTGTTTTTGTCATGACTTATCTCTACTATTGATTTTATGCAAATTTGTTTAAAGGGATTCTGTCACCACCATTTTGCATATTAAGTTATTTATACCACTGGATTTATCGCATCATAAGGATCCCCAAATGGTTATTGTTATAGGGCCCAGATGAAGATTTGTGGTGTAAAAATCCTTTTTTATCTACTGTCAATCACTTACATTAAGGGGCCCAAGGGGAGGTGACCATGTTTGCTGGAGCCCGGGCTCGGCGATTCCGTTGGAGCCCCGGACCGCCCACCTAATTAATATTCACTTCACTGAGTGAAGCTCCGACGCGGCAATTGATGTACTGCGCCTGCGCAGCCCAGGACCGCACACCTAATTAATATTCACTTCACTGAGTCAGTGAAGCTCCGACGCGGCACTGCGCCTGCGCGGGATTACAGCCGCCGTCGGAGCTTCACTGACTCAGTGAAGTGAATATTAATTAGCTGTGCGGTCCGGGGCTGCGCAGGCGCAGTACATCAATTGCCGCGTCGGAGCTTCACTGAGTGAAGTGAATATTAATTAGGTGGGCGGTCCGGGGCTCCAACGGAATCGCCGAGCCCGGGCTCCAGCAAACATGGTCACCTCCCCTTGGGCCCCTTAATGTAAGTGATTGACAGTAGATAAAAAAGGATTTTTACACCACAAATCTTCATCTGGGCCCTATAACAATAACCATTTGGGGATCCTTATGATAAGAGAAATCCAGTGGTATAAATAACTTAATATGCAAAATGGTGGTGACAGAATCCCTTTAAAGTTATCACTTAAACATGCTCCATGTATGAGGGAGTCTGAGTCGGGAGTCGGAGTCGGGGTGAGGGGAAATTGAGGAGTCGGAGTTGGAGTCGGGGCTTTGGCTTACCGACTCCACAGCCCTGGTCGAGAATTGTCAGCGCCCATGGCGTCTGCGACCTCATCCATCTTCTCTTCCAGGTCAGATACTCTAGTACCTAGGTCCTGGATCTGCTTGGTAAAGTCCTCCACAGCTTTGGACAGTTCTGTGGTAAAGAGTGACTTAATGTTGTCATAAAGCTCAGTCGGGTCAAAGGCTGGAATCGGATTCTCAACTGCGGGTTCAGGTTCTGAGGGCAATAGTGAGCTAGAACTACCAGTTGGTGAGTCTGGTCGTTTGGCAGGATGAAGAAAAGCCCTGCGATTTTTTCGTTTGCGATCTTGCAGGCATGCCATGTAGAGAAGCTAATAGCAGATAAGTAAGTAGATTACAAATCAAATAAAAGAATTCGCTGGTGCGTAAGGGAGGAAAGAAAGGCGAGAAGGACCTCCAAAAAACATCATGCCGCGGGCTAGGCGAAGTGGATCAGTGATGGTGTCTCATCATGGTGACAGGCACCGGAGCTTCTCAAGAAGCTCTCTAAGTAATGCGATGGCCTGAGGCACTTCAGAACAGGGGGTAGGTTCCGAAGCAGGTGTAGAGCTCAGGAAGCAAAGTTGGGAGTCTCCCTTAACGGTTTATGGGATCTGCAATCCGCCAATATCTCGCAAGGTGGAGGGTAGCGAGCTCTCCAGATGTGGCAGGGGGAGGATGTTGATGTAGGTAGCGCCCATGGACTCACCACTCTTGGCTGATGGTCGACTTCTGGATCCGGTGCTGGCAAGATGGAAGGTGCCATGCACTGTAGTTGTCACAAGACTCTGCAGCTCCCTCACCGGATCCTCCTCACTGCAGCCCCCCTTCTTATGGCTCCCTCAGCTTCAGGAGATATCGGGGCCGCAATCAGCAAATAGGCCACAGCCAAGGCCTGGCCTAAAAGAATATGCCTGCCCTTCCAGGGCAATATAGCAGGGTTGCTGTGGGCTCTGAGGGTATGTGATGGGTGCAGTGGGGTGGCGGGCTGATGTTAGGTAATCCGCTCCTCCGTGCTCCGCCCGCACTTCATGTAGGAAAGGCCGGGGCTTCAGAGAGCCCGCAGGCCGCAGAGTGAAAAATCGGCCTAGACGCCAAATTCACCCCTCTGGGCAATCCTCTTGGCCCCCGGACTCACGCTGTGGAAATGCTGAGCGAGAAGGGCCCTGTTAAAGCTGTGGATGGCAGTGGATAGCGATATCCTTCACAGCGCTCTGCCACCATGCGACCTGCTCCAGCCGTGCCCAGGCCACGCCCCCTATAGTTAATATAATTTTTTATAGGAAATGTCAATTTATGTTCTGAATCATGAAATAGTTTTGTGGGTTGGACATATTTGCAGGTTTTGCATGGACTGCTTCCACAGCTAGTGAAGCTATTATTTTAACCAGGTATTATTTTCTTTTTGTTCCATATGAATAATGATGGAGAGAGATTATTGCCTATTGTACACGCAGAGAATATCGTCCTCATATAAGATGGGAAGATATTTTTGAATCGTATTTTTAATAAGAGGAAACTGTCTGCTATATGTTAATACCAGTGTGGGCAATGATTCGTTTTTATTTGGATTTTTATTTTTCTGATTAGTTAATCTATTTTTAAATTGCAGTGATTTCCTATTCCTTTGCTATTTTAAATGCCCTGTCCAATCTGTATAGCCTCTTGCTCTAAGGTGTGTCCTTATCTCCTGACATTCTCGGTTGAATGAAATGTCTGAACTGCAATTTCTGCGTGCTCTGACCATTTCCCCAACAGGGATAGCTTTTATAGTGTGTATAGGGTGGTGACTGTTGGCACTCAAAATTGCCATGGCAAGGTTTGCAAGGGACAGAGAAAATTTAGCACCCATAGAAACTCCTTGTTTCTGAACATAATATTTGCCATCAAAATTAAAAGAGTTGTGTCAATAAAAATTGTTTGACATCTAATATATAATTTATTAATAAAGGAAAGTATTTAATGTACCTTTGTAGATGATCACATTGCTTGTAATCCGTATATAATTAGGTTTCCATTCCATCTCAAAAAAACCTTTTAAGACATCAGATGTATCAGTTAAATATCCTTGTACTCTTTTTACTAATGGCTGTAGAAACGAATCAAGCCATTTACCCAGTTTTTCTGTGAGAGAACCTATGCCCTACACAATTGGGCGGTGAGGGGGAGGTGTTATGTTTTTGTGAACTTTTGTCAATGCATGTATGATTGGAGTAACAGGTGCTTTCACATTTAAAAAGGCAAACTCTATGTGAGAAATCAGGCCTAAATCTCTGCGTGATATTAATAATCTCAAACATTCCTCCTCATAATTTGTCAAAAGATCCCTACTTAGCCTTTGATATGTTGAAGGATCTGTCAGAATACCCATCATTTGGTCATGGTACAGATGTAGTATGGCTGGAGCTCATCCATGAAGCACATATGCGCAGACCGATATCGCAACTGGTATTTGTGTGAAAAGAATTAATGGTGTAATTTTCTTTTTTGACCGCCAGATGGCGCATGGAACTGTATTAATTGTATACTGGAGCAGGGCAGCGCAGCGAAACTGTGTGTTGGGCAGAGTGGTATTTCTTCTGCCACCTACTGTAATATTGTACTGTACAGTAGTTGTTTTTTTTTTGTATTTTAACCTAAGTTATAGTTACTGTACAATCTTATGGGAGTTTTTTTTTTTTATTATTATAGTGCTTGAAAAGCACTATATTGTTATTCCTCCATTTCTTTCTTCTTCTTCTTTTTCTTATTCTCCTCTCCATAAATTTCTGAAATTAATACAGCCCGAACCGCTTGGCGTACAGACTCCGTTCAAAGTGCGTTTCGAAGCCCTCGATGGTGACAGGTGTGCTATGTATTTTTGGAGTCGATCGGATTTGTCGTTTTTAAGATATCACCTCAAAAAAATCTCCATAGGAATGAATGGAGAGGCTAGAGTGGAAACCAATCAGCCAATCACAGTGAATATGCAAATAGGCAGCACCATATATGGCACAGCATACACACAGTGGAGAAGGCTTACTGATATATAGAGATAACATAGAGGGCAGCTCTCCCAGACCTGAGGCTAAGTGGGCTTTCACATGTCCTTTGTAAGGAGCCGTGATCAAGGGCCTCGGGGACACGCACTGGCAGAACAGGGGTTAATCCGCCATTTTGCATTCTGTTAAACTGTGTCTATTTATGCTGAAAGAGACTTGCACCTGTGAGAGTCACAAAATGGCAGCCAAGTCCCCATGTGTTAACAGACCGCATGGCCGTTTTGCCCCCTCAGCTAAGCGCAGAGTCAAACTTAAAGGGAACCTGTCATCAACTTTATGCTGACTGTACTGAGGGCAGCATAAAATAGTGACAGAAATGCTGATTTCAGCAGTGTGTCTCTCTTGAGCTAAAAGTGAGTGGTTGCTGAGAACCAACATCACAAACATTGCATCCCAGGCCTTGAAAAGAGTCATATCTACCTGAGAAGAGTCATGATTATTCCTAATATCCTGCTCTCCCCACCCATCTGCTGATGACTGGCAGTTCTCTCCTAGAGAGAAAGGGAGAAAACTAGGTAGAAGCCTGTCAGTCATCATCAGGTGGGCAGGGAGAGCAGGAATTCATGAATAACCATGACCTTCTCAGGTGGCCATGACTCTTTTCCAGGCCTAATCTGCAATGTTTATGATGTTGGTTCTTGGCAACCACTTACTTTTAACTTATAAATGACAGACCGCTGAAATCAACTCACCTGTCTCTACTTTATTCTGCCTTTAGTATGGGCAGCATAAAGTTGATGACAGGTTCCCTTTAAAGGGGATTTCCAGAGTGACTCTTAAAGGTGTAGTCATTCTTAAAAGAGCTTTCCAGACTCACTCTTAAAGGGACAGCCACTCTTAAAGGGACAGCCACTCTTAAAGGGACAGCCACTCTTAGAGATAGACACTCTTAAAGGGACAGACACTCTTAAAGAAAGTCAATCTTAATGGGGCAGTCCCCCTTAAAGTGGCAGTCACTCTTAAATGGATAGCTATTCTTAAAGGGACAGCTATTCTTAAAGGGGCATACACTCTTAAAGTAGCAGTCACTCTTAAAGAGGCAGCCACTCTTAAAGGGGCAGTAACTGTTAAAGGGACAGCCAATCTTAAATGGGCAGCACTCTTAAAGGGACAGTTACTCTTAAAGTGGCAGACACTCCTAAAAGGACAGTTACTCTTAAAGGGACAGTCTCTCTTAAATGGGCAGCCACTCTTAAAGGGACAACCACTCTTAAAAGGGGCAGCCACTCTTAAAAGGGGCAGCCACTCTTAAAGGGGCAGCCACTCTTAAAGGGGCAGCCACTCTTAAAGGGTCAGTCTCTCTTAAATGGGAAGCCACTCTTAAAGGGATAGCAACTCTTAAAGGGATAGAAACTCTTAAAGGGATAGTCCCTCTTAAAGGGGCAGTCACTCATAAAGGGGCAGTCACTCATAAAGGGGCAGTCACTCATAAAGGGGCAGCCCCTCTTAAGGGGGCAGTCACTCTTAAAAGGGCAGTAACTCTTAAAGGGTCAGTAACTCTTAAAGGGGCAGCCACTCTTAAATGGGCAGCACTGTTAAAGGGGCAGACACTCTTAAAGGGCAGTCACTCTCAAAGGGGCAGCCACTCTAAGGGCCAGCCACTCTAAGGGCCAGCCACTCTAAGGGCCAGCCACTCTAAGGGCCAGCCACTCTAAGGGGCAGCCACTCTAAGGGGCAGCCACTCTAAGGGGCAGCCACTCTTAAAGGGGTAGTAACTGTTAAAGGGGCAGCCAATCTTCAATGGGCAGCACTCTTAAAGGGATAGTTACTCTTAAAGGGGCTGTCACTCTTAAAGTGGCAGACACTCTTAAAGGGGCAGTCACTCTTAAAGGGACAGTCTCTCTTAATGGGCAGCAACTCTTAAAGGGATAGTCCCTCTTAAAGGGGAAGCCACTCTTAAAGGGGCAGTCACTCGTAAAGGGGTAGCCACTCTTAAAGGGAAAGCCACTCTTAAAGGGGCAGCCACTCTTAAAGGTGTAGTAACTGTTAAAGGTACAACCACTCTTAAATGGGCAGACACTCTTAAAGGGGCAGCCACTCTTAAAGGAGCTTTTTGCGAGTCATACTGAAGGGGACTTTTTTTGAGTTAAACTTAAAGGGGCTTTTCCTGAGTTACATTTAAACTATGGTCAGTGTTCTCCTTTATAGGTGTACTCTGGAAGTCACTGTTAAAGGTGCGCCCTTTTCAAGCACTATGTATTTTTTTCTGGAAATGCACATCTAGTTTTTATAAACTGTACGTAAACCATAGGAGCGCTGACACCCCGAAGCTATACTGTCCTCAGCCAACGCACAGATCGCATCCCATGCAGTGACTACACTGCACAGATCCCCAGATTGAGTTTGTCAATAGTGCTTTGACAAACTCAGCTCTGCTACAGTACATCTATACACGGAGAGTATACATATGTACATCTATACTGTACATCTGTATACTGTACTTTCTACTTCCTTCCCCCTTTTTCAGTACTCATGAGCATGGGTTATTTATTTATGTTTGTATTGTTTTCATTTTTTTTTCGATTACTTTTCTTATATTATTTATAAAAAAGCACCCCGGGCCATTCCTGCCAAGGATACACCTGTGCAGGAGCACTGACACGGGGAAGCCACATTGTGTCTTCAGCCGACCCACAGATCGCCTCCAATGCAGTGATTGTACTGCACAGATCCCCAGACTGAGTTTGTCATTCATGCTTTGACAAACTCAGCTCTGCTACAGTACATCTACTGAACAATTAAACAAGAAAGAACTCCAGAGCATTGATTTATTTACTTATTTATGTATTTATTTATTTATTTTATTATCTTTTTTCTATTATTTTTCTTGTATTTTTTTTTTCAAAAAGCATCCCTTGCCATTGACTAATCATGTTCTTTTTGTTTGTTTTAGATTTTTATTCTATTATTTTTCTTATATTTTTTTATAAAAAAGCACCCCCGGTCATTCCTGCTGAGGATACACCTGTGGAGGAGCACTGACACAGCGAACCCAGGAGCCACATACTGTACAGTACGGTCATGGCCATAAGTTTTGAGAATGATACAAATATTAATTTTTACAAAGTCTACTGCTTCAGTTTTTATAATGGCAATTTGCATATACTCCAGAATGTTATAAAGAGTGATCAGCTTAACAGTAATTACTTGCAAAGTCAATATTTGCCTAGAAAATGAACTTTATCCCCCAAAACACATTTCAACATCATTGCAGCCCTGCCTTAAAAGGACCAGCTAACATCGTTTCAGTGATTGCTCCATTAACACAGGTGTGGGTGTTGATGAGGACAGGTCTGGAGATCAATCTGTCATGATTAAGTAAGAATAACACCACTGGACACTTTAAAAGGAGGCTGGTGCTTGGCATCATTGTTTTTCTTCTGTTAACCATGGTTATCTCTAAAGAAACACGTGCAGTCATCATTGCACTGCACAAAAATGGCCTAACAGGGAAGAGTATCGCAGCTAGAAAGATTGCACCTCAGTCAACAATCTATCGTATCATCAAGAACTTCAAGGAGAGAGGTTCCATTGTTGCCAAAAAGGCTCCAGGGCGCTCTTAAAAGTGTTTCAGCTGCGGGATCAGGCTACCAGCAGTGCAGAGCTTGCTCAGGAATGGCAGCAGGCAGGTGTGAGTGCATGTGCACGCACTGTGAGGCGGAGACTCTTGGAGCAAGGCCTGGTCTCAAGGAGGGCAGCAAAGAAGCCACTTCTCTCCAGAAAAAACATCAGGGACAGACTGATATTCTGCAAAAGGTACAGGGAGTGGACTGCTGAGGACTGGGGTAAAGTCATTTTCTCTGATGAATCCCCTTTTCAATTGTTTGGGACATCTGGAAAACAGCTTATTCGGAGAAGACAAGGTGAGCGCTACCACCAGTCTTGTCTCATGCCAACTGTAAAGCATCCTGAAACCATTCATGTGTGGGGTTGCTTCTCAGCCAAGGGAATCGGCTCTCTCACAGTCTTGCCTAAAAACACAGCCATGAATAAAGAATGGTACCAGAATGTCCTCCGAGAGCAACTTCTCCCAACCGTCCAAGAGCAGTTTGGCGATCAACAATGCCTTTTCCAGCATGATGGAGCACCTTGCCATAAAGCAAAGGTGATAACTAAATGGCTCAGGGAACAAAACATAGAGATTTTGGGTCCATGGCCTGGAAACTCCCCAGATCTTAATCCCATTGAGAACTTGTGGTCAATCATCAAGAGACGGGTGGACAAACAAAAACCTACAAATTCTGACAAAATGCAAGCATTGATTGAGCAAGAATGGACTGCTATCAGTCAGGATTTGGTCCAGAAGTTGATTGAGAGCATGCCAGGGAGAATTGCAGAGGTCCTGAAGAAGAAGGGTCAACACTGCAAATATTGACTTGCTGCATTAACTCATTCTAACTGTCAATATAAGCTTTTGTTACTCATAATATGATTGCAATTATATTTCTGTATGTGATAAAAACATCTGACAAACACACATAAAAACCAGAGGGCAGCAGATCATGTGAAAATATAATATTTGTGTCATTCTCAAAACTTTTGGCCATGACTGTACTCTACATTCATTGAAGGTTTAATGGTGGCAGTAGGGGAGGTGTACAGTATGCAGGATGCTGAGTAGCAAGGGTTAACTGAGCGGATGGGTGCAGCACATTTGATTAAGCTAGTTCCTTTGTTTAGAATGGGGGAGGGGGCGGCCACACACACACGGGAGGATGGGGATAAGCAGCGCAGGCTGTAGGGCGAGCAACCCCCTACAGGTCGCCTCCAATGCAGCGATTGAGACTGAGTTTTTCATTCATGCTTTGACAAACTCAGCTCTGCTACAGTACATCTACTGAACAACAAAACAAGAAAGAAGAACTCCGGAGCATTTATTTATTTATTTTTTGTATCTTTTTTTCTATTATTTTTCTTGTAATTATCTTGTAATCTTGTAAGCACCCCCTGCCACTGACTAATCATGTGTTTTTTTTTTTGTTTTCTCTTATTTTTGTTATATTATTTATAAAAAAGCACAACCGGCCATTTCTGCCGAGGATACACCTGTGGAGGAGCACTGACACAGGGAAGCCGCATTGTGTCCTCAGCAGACCCACAGATCGCCTCCAATGCAGTGATTGTACTGCACAGATCCCCAGACTGAGTTTGTCATTCATGCTTTGACAAACTCAGATCTGCTACAGTACATCTACTGAACAACTAAACAAGAAAGAAGAACTCCTGACACCGCGAACCCAGGAGCCACATACAGTACTCTACATTCATTGAAGGTTTAATGGCGGCAGTAGGGGAGGTGTACAGTATTATCTTTCCTATATTATTTATAAAAAGCACCCCCGGCCATTCCTGCTAAGTTACATCTATACATCTACAGTATACTGTTCATCTGTCCCTCAGCCGACCCACTGCACATATATATATATATGTATATATATTTCAATAGCTATATCTCTATTCTATTTTTTTCCTACAGATATATAATATAATATATATATATATATATATATATATATAGTATTAATACAATTTTACCATAGCTTTGGATATTTATAAGCAGTAGATATGATATTCCAACCTGCTGTGCTCTCTACTGTACAGTATGTTAAAGAAGCCTTTTATAGATTTGATGTACAGTATTGTACTGTAGTACAGTAGATGTGCGGTAGGTCGGCTGAGGGACAGAATGTTCCAGTTCTCCAAATAACTGCCATTTTGTTTTCTGGACAATCCCTTTATACCAGGAGGTGTGTTTCCATTGGTTTCCATGCCCTCCCCTGGCCAATCACAGTAAAAACTAGGTTTCATTCATAAAACTAGGTGGTTAATTGGTGATGACAGCTTGTCAAAACAAAAGGCAATTAACCTTAATAGCGTGGGAACTTTACTGTAATTGGCCAGGGGAGGGCATGTGACTTATTCAACCAATGGAAACACACCTCCTGGTATATTCTCTTAATAATATAAAAATGAGTTTCTGTCTGTCTGTCTGTCTGTCTGTTCTCTATGCGCGACCAAACTACTGGACCGATTTTCACCAAATTCGGCACACAGGTACATCAGGTGTCCGGGAAGGTTTTAGACCAGGTCTCATTTCTCTAGGACATACCGTTCCTGAGATATTCCCAAAATATGATCTCCATTAGCCAACATTACAACTGGGAGCTTTGGTTTTAAACTCCAACTGCCATTCTCTGCAAAGCCACACAGGGATGGCAGGTTTCCATAACAACCAGGTAATTATCAGCAGCTGAGGATCTCATCCATTTCTATTCACTGACACTGTTAAAGGTATTCCGGTTACCATAAATATAACTTATGTGTTTTTCTATTACTACAGTTCAGTAGTAATAAAAGATGTTTTCCTCCACTGCTGCCTATTGCGTGGGCTCATAAATAAGCATGGTATTGACCTTTAATTCAGGCCACCCTAAAAGAAGTACTTACAACCCCCGCCCCAGGTCTCACTAAGCCACACCCCCGACTCTGTCAGGTCACACCCCCTTTCACTCCGCAGCCAACAGAGATTGAAAAAATAAAGGTAAAAATCAACTTCTGTCAGCTGCAGGGATGGGTGGGAGGTTGACTTTCTTTCTGCAACAACACACAGAAACATTAAATGAAATAGATTAAATACATCTGTTGAGGTGGACATAAACCTGTCCTTTCTGGAATTCAGTCAGTCATTCCGAATTGTTTTGAACACGGGTGCGCACAATAATTAAGGACAAAACACAGACTTATGATTCCAGTATTAAGTCCTTTGGCCGTGCTTCTGTGGCAAAATCATTACAGCCTCTGGCTTGTTTCTTTATTAACACACGTACTTATTCGATACAAAAAGGAAAGGGGGCGTAAGCATGCAAATAGCAAACAATATAATCCTTGATTGGATAGAAGTTGCATTCCATTCTACGTCACTAGCTTGAAAAAGTCATATTGATAAGAGTACGGGGGCCATCTTGGACTAGTTAAATATATACATATATTATACGCAAGCTTTATAAAAGTTACAAAGTATAAAAACATAATATAAAAAGTATATATAAATATACACACATTCCTTTGTGACACACTGACATTCTATACAGCTGCATAAGCATTTACAAAGCTGAGATATATATATATATATATATTTGTATAGCATTAAATACATGTATATCCAAATGACATAACACTGTGAGGGGAAAATTCAGTATTTCGACCGGTCTACCTTCACAGTCCCCCCTAAAGACTGAATTTTTCCCTAATCTTTGATTTTCTAATTGTTAAGAGTGTCTAGACAGACATGGGGGAAAAGGTAGTCTTCACCAAGGCTGAAACCCAACAGGTACCCCCCTGTGTACTTGGGCTTATCCTAATCATTTGACAGAAACCTATTTGTGGATCATTTCAATCATTGGATTGAAAAAAATCAGCTGCAGGGGTGGGAGGGTGAATTTCTCTCTGCAACGACACACAAAAATCGTAGATGAAATTGACTAATTTTAGACTACGACCATTCAGTACTAATGATGTTTTTTTTCACTGCTACCCATTGCGGGTCCCCATACATTACCATGTCATCGACCTGTAATTCTTGCCACTCTGACCCCCGCCCCAGATCTCGCGAAACCACGCTCCGACTCTGTCAGGCCACGCCCCCTCCCACTCCGCAGCCAACGGGGATTGAAAAAATGAAGGTAAAAATCAACTTCTGTCAGCTGCAGGGGCGGGAGGGAAGTTGGATTTCTTTCTGCAACAACATACAGAAACATTAAATGAAATAGATTAAATATACCCGTGCAAAGCAATGTTTTCTTCCACTGCTACCCATTATGTTTCCTCAAATTACCATGGCATTAACTTATAATTCAGGCCACCCTGAAATGAAGGACTTAACCCCCCCCCCGTGTCCCATTAAACCAGACCCCCTCCCACTCCGCAGCCAATAGGGATTGAAAAAATGAAGGTAAAAATCAATTTCTGTCAGCTGCATTGACTTTCTCTCTGCAACGACACACAGAAACATTAAATAAATAGATGAAATATACCCAGGCGAAGCCGGGTCTTTCTGCTAGTATTTAACCCCTTCGCGCCCAGCGCCGTACATGTACGGCGCTGGGGCGATGCGGGCACATGGTTAGAAACAGCAGAGACTTGCCGCTACTTACCGCCATCGGCGGCGTCTTCCTGCTTGATTAGATGCCGTGATCACACGTGATCACGGCATCTAGTTGCATTTCAACCCGGAAGCGAATGCGGGTGCGGCGGGCGTCATGGCCGGCAAGTCTCTGCTGTTTCTAACAGCAGAGACTTGCCGCTACTTACCGCCATCGGCGGCGTCTTCCGGGGTGACTAGATGCCGTGATCACACGTGATCACGGCATCTAGTTGCGTCTAAACCCGGAAGCGTTCGCTTCCGGGTGGTGTACAGACACCCCGTGTGGCCAATCGGGGTGTCTGTACACCATATGAAAACTGTAATCCTCGCTGGTGAGGATTACAGTTTTCAAAGTGCAATTCTTATTCTGGCCACTAGATGGCAGGCCAGGATAAGAAATGAGCAACTCATGGATTTCTGAGTCTATAGAATAAATAATTGCTCATAAAGAAAAAAAAAAAGCCACAATATATAAGCCCATATTTGAGCTTTCTAATAGTAAAAAAAAATTTAAAAAAATGTTAAAAAATATATAAAAAATAAAAAAGATGTAAAAGTTCAAATCACCCTCCTTTCCGTATAAGTAAAAAATAAATACCTAAATAACAATAAATATAGACATCATGGGTATCACCGTGACCGAAAACGCCCATACTTTTAAAATATAAAAAAAAAATTCCAATACGGCGAATTGTGTGGCGGAAAAAAGCGTCCAAATGGCGATTTGCCATTTTTTGTCGCTTTTTTTTTCTAAAAAAAATTAAATAAAAAGTGATCAAAAAGTCATACACACCCCAGAATGTATCAATAAAAACTTCAGATCGTCCCGCAAAAAATGAGCCCCTATACAGCTCTGTACACATAAATACCAAAAAGTTATAGGGGTCAAGATTTGACAAGGAAAAAAAAAAAAAAAAGGGCAACTTTCTAATTATTTTATCACTATGAAAACGCAGGAAAAACTATACATATTAGGTATTGCCGGATTCGTACTGAACAGTAGAATTAAAGTAATGGATCAGTTTTAATGCACATCGAACGCTGTAAATAAGAAACCCGTAGAACTGTAGCGGAATAGCGTTTTCTTTGCAATTTCACCCGGTTTGGAATTTTTTTCCCGCTTCCCACTACACCGTATGCAATATTAAATGGTGGCGTTGGAAAGTACAACTTGTCCCGCAAAAAACAAGCCCTCATACAGCTATGTGAACAGAAAAATAAAAGCGTTATGGCTGTTTGAAGGCAGGGAGCGCAAAACGAAAATGCAGAACCGAAAAAAGCTCCGGGGGTGAAGGGGTTAATAAAAATAAAAAATAAATATATAGATATATATATATATATTTAGAGAACTGGAACATTACAGATGTATGTAGCAAAGCTGAGTTTGTCAATGCATAATTGACAAACTCAGCTGTGGGGATCTGTCCTGTATTGGGGTGGATATACAGTATGCTGCTGGCTAGGGAGTTTGTGAAGATTTCCAATGGCACCACTGCAGCCTGCAAACAGCTCCCCCGCTGCCACCATTAACACACTCCTCCGCCCAGTATACTGTATGAAGGAATAAAATAGAAATATACAGTATATACATATACATGGTATATATACAATTGTAGGATAGTTTTGGCTATTTATAAACTGCATACATATATACTGTGTATATATGTATATATATATATATATATATATATATATATAGAGAGAGAGAGAGAGAGAGAAATAGAGCAAAGTTAACTGCAAAAAAAAAAAAACTGAAGGAGCTGGAGCGTTTTACCGAAGCGCTTGAACCTCCATCTCCTTCACTGTCCCTGATCTGCCACCAAAGCTGTGATAGAAGAAAGGGGGAGGAAAGGGCTAATAGGTAATATGACAAATTGGCCCCTGGCTGTTCTGGGGGGCCCCTTGCCTCCTAATAACCTCCTCCTAATAACCTATTAACCCTTTCCTCCCTTTTTTTGGTAGATCAGGAACAGTGGATGGGCAAGCACTTCATTCAAGCCCTCCTGCTCCATCAGTATCCCACAGTCATTACTGTATTTTCAGCTAACTCGCCCCATTTGAAAGAGAGGGAGATAGAGAGCTTTGGAGGGGAGGAGGGGATCTGTACTGCTGGCTTACACAGTGCCGAGGTCGGGCTGGGAAGGAATAAGAAATAGTGTAGGAGGAGAGCTATTTTAAAGAGTCAGGCAGTCTAATTGGAATATTTATATTAATGAGTTATTTGGCAGTTGTCACTGAACATCTTTTCATTCTTATCAGGAGTATATAGGTTTATTATAAACCCAATGGTAATCACAGATATTTAAAAAAAATAAGAAAAGAAAAAACAATAAAAACTGTTTAAAAATGTAGATAAAAATATGGACAATATGAATAAAAACAACACATATGTGGTGGGCGGCTCACTGACCTCCGTATTCAGTGATGTCCCCACTCTACAACGTTATATACAGATATGTGTTGTTGTGGTTCAAAGTATATTGATCATTTATACATATTGCGATTTTTACTCTAGTTTATAAGATTTAGCACTTAAATATATTAAATAATTTAAGTGCTAAATCTTATGAACTAGAGGAAAAATCGCAATATGTATTTATGATCACTATACTTTGAACCACAACAACAAATATCAGTATATAATGTTGTATAGTGGGGACATCACTGAATACGGAGGTCAGTGAACCGCCCACATGTGTTGTTTTTATTCATATTGTCCATATTTTTATCAACATTTTTAAACAGTTTTAATTGTTTTTTCTTTTCTTAATGTTTTAAATATTTTTGAATTTCAGAGTGCTGAAGGAAATGGGTGAACTTTTAAGGCGATGAAGTGCGGCAGTGAGCTGGGAGCTTGTATTCGCTATAACTTATTTCTTGCTAAATTGGGATCCTGAATTTTCAATTCCAATTTCTTTAATATTATTAACATAATATGCAGTGATGCACGCATTAGAACTGACATCTGCAATTTGTTCCTGTCCTATAAAACTTGCCAGCGCATATTACGTAGTAGCCCCCTCCCCCATCCTCAACAATGGAAGTTGCTTAACAGCATGCTTAACCCTTGCTACACCGCAGCCTGCATGTATGTGGCTCCGGTCAGTTTTGTCACAGTGACACAGTGCCCGTGTTTGGGCTGTCAGCGATCCTTCTCCTGGTTTGTCCTGGGCAGGATGGAGGGGGGTGATTTACATAAAAAAAAATATATATATATATATGTGTGTATATATATATATATATATATATATATATGTGTATATATATATATATATATATATATATGAAAAAAAAGGAATGTTGTTCAAAAGAATGGAAGTTAGAAGAGAGGATGGATGGAAGGAATGGTGGAGTTACACTAGAAAGAATAAGGGAGGAGAAAGTACAGTATAGAGAAGTATACAGTAGATGTACTGTACTGTGTAGATGTAGCAGCGCTGAGTTTGTCAAAGAAGGACTGACAAACTCAGTTGTCGGGAACTGTGCACTATACAGTACAGTAGTCACTGTATTGGAGGGGATACAGTAGGTGCTTCGCTGAGGGACACAGTGCAGCGCTCCTCCTCCTGGTTTGTCCTGGGCAGGATGGAGGGGGTGATTTTTTAAAAAAAATATATATGAAAAACTATTAAAAAAAAAAAAACAGTATTCACTGTATTGGAGGGGATGGGTGTTTCGCTAAGGGACACAGTGCAGCGCTCCTCCTCCTGGTTTGTCCTGGGCAGGATGGAGGTGGGTGATTTAAAAAAAATATATATATATATATATATATATATATATATATATATATACAGTACAGACCAAAAGTTTGGACACACCTTCTCATTCAAAGAGTTTTCTGTATCTTCATGACTATGAAAATTGTAGATTCACACTGAAGGCATCAAAACTATGAATTAACACATGTGGAATTATATACTTAAAAAAGTGTGAAACAACTGAAAATATGTCTTATATTCTAGGTTCTTCAAAGTAGCCACCTTTTGCTTTGATTACTGCTTTGCATACTCTTGGCATTCTCTTGATGAGCTTCAAGAGGTAGTCACCTGAAATGGTATTCCAACAGTTTTGAAAGAGTTCCCAGAGATGCTTAGCACTTGTTGGCCCTTTTGCCTTCACTCTGCGGTCTAGCTCACCCCAAACCATCTCGATTGAGTTCAGGTCTGGTGACTGTGAAGGCCAGGTCATCTGGCGTAGCACCCCATCACTCTCCTTCTTGGTCAAATAGCCCTTAAACAGCCTGGAGGTGTGTTTGGGGTCATTGTCCTGTTGATAAATAAATGATGGTCCAACGAAACGCAAACCGGATGAAATAGCATGCCGCTGCAAGATACTGTGGTAGCCATGCTGGTTCAGTATGCCTTCAATTTTGAATAAATCTCCAACAGTGTCACCAGCAAAGCACCCCCACACCATCTCACCTCCTCCTCCTTGCTTCACGGTGGGAACCAGGCATGTAGAGTCCATCCGTTCACCTTTTCTGCATCGCACAAAGACACAGTGGTTGGAACCAAAGATCTCAAATTTGGACTCATCAGACCAAAGCACAGGTTTCCACTGGTCTATTGTCCATTCCTTGTGTTCTTTAGCCCAAACAAGTCTCTTCTGCTTGTTGCTTGTCCTTAGCAGTGGTTTCCTAGCAGCTATTTTACCATGAAGGCCTGCTGCACACAGTCTCCTCTTAACAGTTGTTGTAGAGATGTGTCTGCTGCTAGAACTCTGTGTGGCATTGACCTGGTCTCTAATCTGAGCTGCTGTTAACCTGCGATTTCTGAGGCTGGTGACTCGGATGAACTTATCCTCCGCAGCAGAGGTGACTCTTGGTCTTCCTTTCCTGGGGCAGTCCTCATGTGAGCCAGTTTCTTTGTAGCGCTTGATGGTTTTTGCGACTGCACTTGGGGACACTTTCAAAGTTTTCCCAATTTTTCAGACTGACTGACCTTCATTTCTTAAAGTAATGATGGCCACTCGTTTTTCTTTACTTAGCTGCTTTTTTCTTGCCATAATACAAATTCTAACAGTCTATTCAGTAGGACTATCAGCTGTGTATCCACCTGACTTCTGCCCAACACAACTCATGGTCCCAACCCCATTTATAAGGCAAGAAATCCCACTTATTAAACCTGACAGGGCACACCTGTGAAATGAAAACCATTTCAGGTGACTACCTCTTGAAGCTCATCAAGAGAATGCCAAGAGTGTGCAAAGCAGTAATCAAAGCAAAAGGTGGCTACTTTGAAGAACCTAGAATATAAGACATATTTTCAGTTGTTTCACACTTTTTTGTTAAGTATATAATTTCACATGTGTTAATTTATAGTTTTGATGCCTTCAGTGTGAATCTACAATTTTCATAGTCGTGAAAATACAGAAAACTCTTTGAGAAGATGTGTCCAAACTTTTGGTCTGTACTGTATATGAAAAATAATTAAAAAACATTACATTAGTCACTAGATCAGCGCTCCTCCTCCTGCTTTGTCCTGGGCAGGATGGATGGGGTGATTTTTTTATAAAAATATTTTGCGTGACCCAGGCAATTTTACTTATAATATAGCTGCTGGATACCAGCAGAACCGCATACAGCTGCTGTTGTACTGTACATTCACTCCTTAACCTAGCCACCGATATCTAAAGGATATTCCCTGCGTGTATACAATTTAATCTGCATATAGCGTTACCTTTGTAACACTGTATGCTGATTACAGTACAGTATATTGTGTACAGTACATGCAGTGAATATCCTTTAGAAATCGGGGGCTAGGTTAAGGAGTGAAAGTACTGTAAGCCTGTTATTTATGATTTCAATGTTCGGGCTGTCAGCGCATCTAGCCCGGTGTGTAATCGCAGGAATTGCCGGGGGTTGCTCACCCTACAGCCTGCACAGCGTATCAACATCCTATCAATATGCTGTATCAATATGCTGATTACAGTATATTGTATACACGCAGTGAGGATGAGGGACAGAGTGCGCCTGTCAGCGCTCCGATTTTTAACATATACTGTACTGTATACTGTAAAAATAGCTCCCATAACATATATACAGTAACATTCCCAAGCAGACAATTACTGTACAATACAACATTACTGTTGGTGCTTTTTTATAAAATAAATTTGTGTGACCCAGGCGCTTTGTATGATGATTATATGATGATTATATTGTATACACAGTGCCTGTCTGGGCGCTCCGATGTTTAGCATATAAAAAAATAGATCCCATAACATTCCCAAACATAACATAAAGTAACATTCCCAAATAGACAACTATTGTACAGTACATTACTGTTGGCGGCAGAAGAAATTCAGTACCGCTCTGCTACCGGAAACACACAGTGCACGGAGCTGCCGTGCTCCAGTATAAACAATACAGTTCCAGCGCCATCTAGCGGTCAAAAATGTAAATTACACCATTAATACTTTTACTCGATCTGAAATTGCGATTCGTTGCCAACGATTCGCAAAATCCATGAGCGGGAACACTGCTACATCTGTATATTTGTTTGTCTAATCCGCCATTTTTATAACTATATTTTCAGCATTTGCTAATTCCTTCAGGGCATTCTTATGTTTAACACTCAGGTTATGATTGACATGTTGTTTAGATTTTTGATCATAAACACGAACAAGTTCTTTTTCAACTGTTTTCAAGTGTTTTCCACACAAAATCAACAAGTATATGATCACCAAAATGAATGAATTTGAAAAATTACTATATTTTTCGCCCTATAAGATGCAGCTGCCCATAAGACGCACCTAGTTTTTAGAGGAAGACAATAAGAAAAACATATTTTTCTTTAGAACTCGGGTCAGACCACCAATCAGTCCCCCAATGTTAATCAGACCTCAACAAGACCTCAGATTAGACCCCAATGTGAATGACCCCCAATCAGACCTCAGATAAGAGCCCCATGCCGCTCATCAGCCCCCATTGCCTCATATCAGTCCCCAGCAACCCCATTGCCTCTCATATTAGCCCACAGCAGCTCCCATTGCCTCAAATCAGCCCTCAATAGTCCCCATTACCTCTCATATTAATCCCCAGCAGCCCCCATTGCCTGTCATGTTATCCCACAAGCAGCCCCTGTTGTCTCAGATCAGCCCCCAGGAGCCCCTGTTGTCTCAGATCAGCCCCCCATCAGCCCCTGCTGTCTCAGATCAGCCCCCAGCACCTCCTATTGTCTCAGATCAGCCCCCCTTGTCTCAGATCAGCCCCCCAGCAGCTCATATTGTCACAGATCAGCCCCCCCCCAGCAGCTCCTATTGACCCAGATCAGTCCCCCAGCACCTTCTATTGCCCCAGATCAGTCCCCCAGCAGCTCCTATTGCCTTATGTGTGATAAAATAAAAAAACACTTACCTGTCCTGCTCCTGGACGCTGCAGCTCCTCTCTGCCCGTGCTCTTCTTCCTCCTGCTGTCGGCTGTGCTGTGAACTGGCGCAAACAGCGTGAGCCTCACGCTGTGCGCAGCCATGGCACAGCCGAGCAGCGGACCAGGAAGCGTTGAGTACAGAGCCTTCACCGCTTCCTGGTCCTCCGGTGCTAATGAGCACTTCCATAATGGTCTCAGAAACTTTTGTAACTCAATGGAATGATATCCTTTCTAAATGCTTTTCTAAATGGATGACCCTCATTGTACAAAATGAAAAGGAAAAAATGTGTTCACTACAACAGTAATGCAAGGGAAAAATGAAAACACAAAGAGGGTTACTCAGATATATTTTGAGAATACCCAGCATGGCACCAGGATGGTGAAACTAGAGAAATTTTAAACCAAGGAGGGAATAGAAATAGTGTTAGATGTAATAGGGATGACTGAGGTAACGGGGACTGGGGGTTCCATGATTTGAGTGTTGGTGGTTAAACATTTAGAAAAAATTATTTCTGATTGCGGTGTGGGATTTTTAACGTCTAATGGGTCCTTCTTAGAAATTAACGAATTCAAGGATGGATTATTTGTATAGCCTGAAATACGTTGCATCTTTTCAACCTCATTAAGGAAATTGGCAATGTTCTCTGATGCATTATTCTTATTTTGTTTCCTATCCCAGATTCTAATGTTTCCTATCCCAATACTAGTACAAATAATATAAATAATCTTCTCATAAATTATTGGAGTTTCAGAGTCAGTTTAAGTATTACACTCCTTTAGTTCATCTTGGCTTTCAAAATCCTTAAACCTGCCTGAGATGGTTGTAGGAAGGGTCTACAGATTGGGTCCTGATCAACAAGACAAAGCTCCAAGTACCAGTGATCTTCAAGCTACTGAATTATCAAGATAAGCAGAGAATCCTGGAAGCTTTCAGGAAATCATCTTTACAATATAAAGTTTGTACTCTTCTTATTTTTCAGGATTCCTGTGATAGGGTTGCAACGAAAAGGAGAGCCTTTACTCCCCTCTTCAAAGAGCTATGTGGAAAGAACATTGCTTTTTTGCTGTACCCTGCAAAATTAAGTGTTCCTTAATGGCTTGCATAACTACTTTGAGGACGTGGAGGTTATTGCAGCTCTACCAAGACGGTACAAACATTACCAATAAATTACCAAAAACAGATGAAAAACACTAACGAAAGCATTTTGAACATTTATTTGGGGTTCAGCATGGTCACATAGAATGTTCAAACTATAACAAACTAAATTCCTAGGTGGCCTGAATGCTTCTAACTTAAAAATATATAGTGTAGATGCAGTATTAAGATATTTAATGGATTTGCTTGGTGATAGAACTCACTTTACCAACTCCTCTGTTGATTCTAAATTCAGTGACCCTACACATCTTTGTCTATCAAGGATAATCCTTTATTATGGGCCACAGTAAGGGCTTGGAGTATTGCCAGAAAACTAATGGGTTTACCTTTCCACACCTCTGTCTTTCTTCCATTTGTGGGGAATAAAAATTTCTTAGCCGGTAGACCACCAATGATCTACACTGATGTAAAATAATATCAGATCTTCTCAATGAAAATATCAACTTGTAACTTTTGAAGAGGCATCCCTTAAGTTTCCATTACTGCAGACACAGGAATTAAGTTTTCTCCAAGTCCGACAAGTCTTGTATATTATGTTCAATCTTTGTTTATTGAAAATCGAATAAAATGATACAAACAGCATCGTCACGTTTTGAATGACAGCATGAGATTACAATACTGATTAAATACCAAAACAGTAATAAAAACAATAACAACAACCTACTCAGGACAAATGAGTAAAGCAGAATATATACCATGGATATGATAATGATACAATAGTTATAACCATATGTGATCATATTAGAGACAATGACAGGTCAGCTTGACTATTGGTAAGTATTTAGCTTGACATGTAAAAGGGAGTGGTGATACATAGAGCAAGACCCAATGTAAATTAATCAGAGGAAGGAGTAAATAAGCAAGTGAATAGGTGAATAAGTAAATAAGTGAATAAGTAAATGACGCACTTTTGCAAAAAATTGTATCCAATGAACTTACAATCCTAGTTGGCCTGCACCATCGGTGGTATACCTGATACTAATGGGGAAGCGGTGTTTGAAAGCTGCCACTTAATCCATCAGGACCATATGTTCTGAAACTTGTCATGCGACAGGGAGGCCCAGCTGCATAATTCTTCCAGCCTATAAATCTCGCCTACTTTATCTAACCACTCTCTCATGGTAGGGATGTGGGAGCTGAGCCAGTGTCTAGGTATCACCAACTTGGCAGGACTAAGTAGATAAGGAAGAAGTTGTGTTTTATTTATAGGGCATGTTACAGTGGGTAAGTTAAGGAGCACCAATGAAGGTGTGAGAGTAATAGCTGTGGAACAAATCTGGTTGATTAGAAGTTGTATCTCTTCCCAGAAAGGTCTGATACATGGGCAATTCCACCAAATGTGGAGGAGAGTTCCCCTGCCAGCATGACATCTCCAGCATTCAACAGATGCAGAAGGATCTAGTTTATGTAATAGTGCAGGTGTACGGTACCATCTGGTCACAATTTTAAAGGCATTTTCTTGAATATGCACACATCTAGAAGTGCTATGTGCATTAAGACATATAACCCTGGTTTCTGAGTCAGAGAATGTAGTGTTTAACTCTTTTTCCCATTGTGAGAGAAATGTAGGTTTAGATGGAATCCTAGCTTCCAGTATTTTCTTATAGAATAGAGATATGAGGCCTCTACGTTGTGATTTGGACTCTAAGATAGGTTCATACCATGAAGCATTCCCCATAGGTGATTTATTAGAGAGGAACATGTTACATATTTTCTGAAAATGTCTATAATGGAGAAAAGACCATTTAGCTGAGGGGCATGTTAGTGTTAATTCTGACATTAAAGGGACTTTACCTGAAGCCAGCCAATCTTTAATGGTCAAATTACCTAACGTAGGCCACATTCCCAAGTCGTCTTTATAATCAAATTGCATGAGGTAAGGAAGCAGTTTTGCTGGAGCGCATTGTGGAATAGAATCTATCAGGTTCAAGGAGTTAGCTAAGGACTGCCATGTATACAACACTCCCTTGAAAAGGGGGTGTATAGACATACCAACCTGTGGTTGGGGGTGTGGCTTCCAAAGATTTGCCAAATCAGAGGAAGTCAAAAAATAACGAACCAGGGAAGTTCCCAATTTAATGATATGTGGGTTGAGTAATTCACTATGCAGCCTGAGTTGTATAGCTTTATAATATACTGACATATCCGGAAGTGCAAAGCCCCCTAATTGTTTGGAAAGTGTTAAAGTCTTGAAACGTGGGCGAGAATACTTCAAAATAAAACTAGAAAAAAGTTGTCTAACTGAGGCTAGAAAATGAGGTGGCAAATAAATTGGGGCTGTCTGCATGAGGTAGAGTAAATTAGGGGCTATGAAGGTTTTTTAGTAAATTCTAACAGCCAATCCATGTCATGAAAGGGATATCAAACGTAGTCAGCTGCTGTTTAATAGATTTTAACAATGGAGGGAAATTGGCCCGAAATAATAGATCTGTCCTATGCGTTAGGTTAATGCCTAAGTATGGCATAGAAGAGGTGGACCACTGAATGGGATATATAATTGCTAGGCCCTGACTAGTGTCAGAGGGTAAATTGATTCCCATTGCTGAACATTTGGCAAGATTTACCTTAAAGTTGGACAATGTACCAAATAGATCAAACAACTCCATAAGGGCAGGGAAAGCCTGCACCAGGTTGGTTATAAATACTAGCATGTCGTCCGCAAAAGCGGCTACATTATGGGTGTTATTACCTACCGTGAGACCCTGGATTGATGTGTTTTGTCTGATGGCTTGGATCAATGTTTCAAGGCATAATATAAACAAGGAAGGGGATAAGGGGCAACCTTGCCTTGTGCCATTATGTATATCAAAAGAAGGGGAGAGTATACCATTAACCCTAAATTTGGCGTAAGGAGCTGAGTATAACGTCATGATGGACCGGATGAAGCCGCAGGGAAGGCCAAACTTTTGTAAGGCTAACTCCATAAACTGCCAGTCCACCCTGTCAAACGCCTTTTCAGCGTCTGTGCTGAGAAGGGTTAACTGGGCACCTGTCCTATTGGCATATTCGATAGCTTGAATTACCCTGAAAGTACTGTTCCTTCCCTCCCTGCCCTTAACAAATCCTGTCTGCTCAAGAGAAATTAGTTTTTGCAGAAGGGGGGCTAAACGCACGGCCCAAATCTTTGCCCATACTTTTATATCTGCATTCAGCAGAGAGATTGGCCGATAACTAGATGTCAATTCAGGATCCTTTCCTGGTTTTGGAAAAACTACAATATGTGCCTCTAGAGCCTGCTTAGCCGGCAGTAAACCTTCATGCAAGGCATTAAAATACTGCAGCATATGTGGGCCTAACACAGGGAAAAAATTTCTTATAATATATTGCCGGGAGACCATTAGGCCCTGGACTTTTCCCCGAAGGAGTAGAGAATAACGCCAATTTAATCTCTGTGAGTTGAATAGGGGCCATTAGGGATGTTATGTCTCGCTCATCTATGGAGGAGAGTGACAGGGAATCTAAGAAGGTCTGTATTCGTGTTCTCCTCTCAGAATCTACATCAGGAGTGTCAAACGACCTAATATTATATAATGTATGGTAAAACTTTGAAAAGGCCGATGCTATGGTATTGACATCTTGAGTTTTATGGCCTCGTGTAGTTTTAACCCTAGAATGCGTGACATCAGAAATCTTCATATTAACGTATTGGGGGCCTTTTAGGCCCCCATGCAAATCATATGGAAAACACACTTATATAACTTTTACAAGTTTATTTTAAAACTGCTAAATAAAATATGATTAGTAAACAAAATTTTAATTATAACAGAAACTTGCTCTCAACATCGTATCTTATCTCAGGTCCTTAACAATTAGCTCACAGTGTATACTGTCCTCATTACTCTCTTCACAGCTTATTACTGTGTTCAGAAGGACCTGAGATGATGTCATGACTTTATCTCTCCCTCCAAAAATCACATGACATCCTCATATGGCATTATCCACACCCTGGCCCCTCCACCAGCATTACTGAGTACAAATAAAGTAACTTGAGGTACAAACACTACTGAGAACATAATAAAAAAATACATGGGGGCCTAAAAGGCCCCCAATCCGTACAGATGTGTTTTTCACCAAAAAAGCATTGTTACACCAAAATGCCTATGAAAAAAAATATATGAACAACTGGATATTACCAACAACGACATTCTTGAGGATTACCTGGAGTTTCAAAATTCTAACTTAAGTAATTTTGCAGATAATAACAAAAAAGTAAGCATGGGGGCCTAAAAGGCCCCCAATACGCATTCTAGGGTTAATGGAAGTGATATGTGTTTGTGCTATTCTTTTCTTAATCAAAGCGGACATAGTCTTGTTTTCCTTGTCCCCATGAGCATATTGTACATACTTAGCTCTAAGATACGCCTTGGCCGCCCTATTGTTGTACAGAGAATTGCGTAGATTAGTAAGTTCTTCTAAGTGTGCTACGCCCAAAGATTTTTTATGGATTTGCTCAAGGGAGGCTATGTCCTGTAGCAATGAGACTAATTTTTGAGCATGCTGTTTCTTAATATGGGCCCCTAAGGCTATCAATTCCCCCCTTAGTACTGTTTTGTGTGTCTCCCAAAGGGAGGAAGGTTGTACTTCCGAGGATTCATTGTCTGAGAAATATCTCTGCAGTTTCTCTGAAAGGTCCTGAACCGTTGCAGTAGAATCTAACAGTGTAGGGTTTAGCCTCCACGTCCATGCACTCCTAGGTAAATCTGGAAAATCCAGCTTTAGGATGATAGGAGCATGGTCAGAAACTGAGATACAATGAATCTCTGTTGCCACCACCCTAGAGAGGTACCTGCCTCCAACCATAAAATAATCAGTCCTTTGATAGGATCTATGGGAATTTGAATAAAAAGTATAGTCCTTGACATCAGCATTAAAGGTCCTCCAAGCATCACATAAATGATTGTCTCGGAAAAGACGATGTAAGCCCCTAAGAGCTTTATAAGATCTAGCTGACTTACCAGACGAGGAGTCTATGATGGGGTTGAGGGCAAGATTAAAGTCGCCACCCAACAGAACAAGGCCACTAGCGAAAAGTGCAATAGTGGTCAAGAGGCCCCTCAGCCAATTGACCGTGCTCTTATTGGGCGCATATACATTACATATGGTGACTACTTCCATTCCGATGTGACCTTTCAGAAGCAGATATCTCCCTTCTGGGTCTATCAATGTAGCATAGCCAGTACGACTCAGATTAGGTATCCTCCCCTGCTTAAAATGTGTTTCCTGCAGCATGACAACGTCAGAGTTAAGTTTCCTTAACAATTGAAAAATCCTACTCCTCTTAACCGGTGAATTACACCCTTTGACATTAAAAGATGCAAAAGTCACCTGACAATTATCCATTACTAGTCATAGTCAAGTTGTGGGTATACCCAATGACCTGAGGAAACAATAGAACACGTAACATGCAAAATGACATGAGAAAAAAGCATTTCACATAAGAGAAAATAACATAACATGAGATATTAGAACTGTGGCTCCTAAAGGAGCAAAATAGGGAGCAGGGAACAACCTGATCGGACGAACCCTCCATTGAAAGCCTGCGAATCCAAAAAGGGAATAAAGACGTTAACCCACCATCACCTAGATGAAGTGGTGTTGAGAACAAGCTGTGTTCAGCACCATTAATAACAGGAAAGCAACAAGCTGCTTCGTGCATGCCAAAATATAAACTATAAGCTACTCATTGTATGACACAAATAAGGAGAGAGAAGAAATGTTAAAGGGTTTCTGTCACCATTTTTTTCGGTGTGAATCAGGCTGACATTAGAGATGTGCTAATGTCACCTGATTCCAAATATATATCTGTTTTATTTACTGGTGCCCCCATACAGAAAAAAACTGGTGACAGAAACCCTTTAAGGCACTCTAACTCCTACAGAAAGGATGGGATGGGATTGGGCCCATATCCCAGTAAGGAACACTTTGAAACTAGATAGCACTAGGTTACATTCAGGAGGTATTGTCTCTGTGAGGAGACTTCTTCTGTTTCAGAGGCCTCTGATATTTCGCTGTTTCCCAGTGCGAGGTAGCTGGCAAAGGTGGCAAGGCCTTGTCACCTACGAGGGAAAGCCACAAAGGGATATCCGTTGGCGGCAGACGCAGAGTGTCCCACAATGCAGGAAGGTCTTCTGGATTACATAATGTAATTCTCTTATTACCATAAGCAACCAGCAGTCCAAATGGAAACAACCATCGGTACGGTATCTTCGCCGCTCTCAGCTTATCAGTGAGAGGTTTCAGAATCCTCCTTTTCTGAAGTGCGGAGGGAGCTATATCTTGGAATATTTGCATGAGAGTCCCCTCAAACACAAAATCTCCCACACTCCTGGCCTTGTTGAGTATAGCTGAGGTGTCGCAGAAGGACAAGAGGCCACATATTATGTCTCTAGATTTTTCCGAAGGAGCAGGTTTAGGGCGCAGAGCCCTATGAGCTTTCTTGATGATGATGGCGTCAGCTACTTCCGTCCCCAAGAGGGCCGCAAACAAACAACGCGTCATGGCTGTGGTATCTTCTACCTCCGCCGACTCAGGGATGCCTCTTATACGCACATTCTTTCTGCGACTCCTGTTTTCTTGATCCTCCAAAAGGAGAAGCGACTCATTTATGCTGCGGCTGGTATGCTCTGTTAATGCTTCTTTAACTGCTCTATCAAATGTAAGCATTGCATCCTGCAAATCTTCCAGCGCCTCCACCCTTTCCCCAATATGGCGGATATCCGCCTTAACATCTGCAATGTCCATCGCGATTGGGGCCAGCGCATTTTGTAAAGCTCTTTGCAAAAAGTCCCTAGTGATCACTGGAGACTCACCAGAGTCAGCCTGCTCCATGTAGCTTTCTGAATCGGAGAGATCGCTAGGTGGTTCATCTTCATGGAGCGGAGGCGCCATCTTGGAGACTGGGGCCTGGGACTTCTGTGTCTGTTTCTGTAGGTATTTTTCCATATCTGGTTGCAATCTCGGTCCCCTCGAGCTTGATGGCGGCTGCTTGACAAGAGCTCTCCCGCCAACAGACTCTCTAAAACCCTATAAGAGCGGCGTTTCCCCACCAATGGGTAGAACAAACAATAAAGAGAGGGGTAGAGATCCTGGCTCTACCCCTCTCTTAATTGTTTGTTCTACCCATTGGTGGGGAAACGCCGCTGTTATAGGGTTTTAGAGAGTCTGTTGGCGGGAGAGCTCTCGTCAAGCAGCCGCCATCAAGCTCGGTCAGGTTCCGCCCCAAGTCTTGTATATTGATTCAATTTTAGCAGGCCTCCCGTTGAAATTGTGAGGTACCCTCTTGGAAATTAAATATCCAAAGAGACTCTCATTACACCTGAGATTAGATGGATTGATGCCTCACTGGGTCCAGGAAAATGGACAGGGTAGATATCTTCCTTATGTGGATGCCACTCACAAACTAAATGCCAAATTACCTTATGATAACTAACTGTGGCTCTTTTGATATTCCATTTGGCAGTTTACTTGTATGCTCTGTAGCCTTTCATTGGACGATCGTGGACAATGAGATCAGATGATCACCCTCTGTTTTTTTGTGTAACCAAATAAAGTTTTAAAATAAAAAGATACACTTTTAGGCTTTTCTGGGAAAAAACAAACGCTTACTTGCATAAACATATTCATAAACTGACTGCACATGTATGGAAAATGGGCAAGAGAGTGTGTAACTATGCTGATATTTTGGGGTGATATGAGATTAGCACATGTTCACACATAACCATGTGTTGCTATTTTTATATTGCTTTTACTGTATCTTATAATGGGTATCAATAGAGAAAGTCTGCATATTGTGTGGTAATGATTGGATATTAAAAGGAGGGACACTGTAAAATGGAGACTTTATTGATGTTTGTGTGTGTGGGGAGTATAAGGGATCGGTTGCTGGTAAAAATCTGGGTCATGGCTTCAATAAATGGTGTAAATTGGTACATTTAGTTCAATGCAGTATGTGCTGAATATATTTTCATAAGAATTTGTGAAAATGATGAAATGTCCTATAAATATCCGTTCTATTCCTGATCTAAGGATCTAGGCTTTTAGTTGAGATGAATGTGTGCTGCCCTTTATGTAGATGCTCGGTAGTGAAGCTCCTCCACTACAGATCAGAGGAAAAGGGAACTGGGAAGGAATGGCTGCACTCATCTCAGATCTGCTAGAAAAAACAGGATTAACCCCTTCCCGCCCAGCGCTGTACTAGTACGGCCTGGACGGGTCTTTAAACACTCATCTCAGATCTGCTAGAAAAAAAAAACAGGATTAACCCCTTCCCGCCCAGCGTTGTACTAGTACAGCGCTGGACGGGTCTTTAAAGATGGTGCCCGCTCCTGAGCAGAGCGGGCGCCATAGCCGCGGGTGGCCTGCTGATTCATACAGCAGACACCCGTGGCCGATGTTCGCAACCAGCACTAATGCTGATCGTGGACATTTAACCCCTCGGATGCCATGGTCGATCCTGACCACGGCATCCAAGCGCTTAAAACATCGGAAGTGCGCGTTTACAGTGTTACTCCGGCTCCCCCGTGTGGCAATCGGAGGAGCCGGAGCGTGTATGCAGCAGCCCCTGCCTTTGTGAATGCCGGGAGGCTGCTGTATAGTATTTCCTATGCATCCCTTGCCTGTAATAGGGCTCCATAGGAAACTAGTAAAATCACCATAGATTCCAATGCAAGTGCATTGGAGTCTATGATAACAGCAATCAGATGATTGCTTGTTATAGTTCCCTATAGTTCCCATTATAAATAAATAAAGTTTTTAAACATAAAAAAAAACATAAAAATTCAAAATACCCCCCTTTCCCCAAAATAAAAATAAAAGTACTTAAAAAATAAAAAAAATACACATCATGGGTTTCGCTGTGTGCAAAAACGCCCATACTATAGAAATATATAAAAAAATTTCCCATACGGAAAACAGTGAAACGGAAAAAAGCATCAAAATGGCCTATTTGCCGTTTTTGGTCACTATCAAAACGCAAGAAAAACTACATATATTAGACATCGCCGGATTCGTACTGACCTGTAGAATGAAAGTAACTGGTCAGTTTTATTGCACATCAAAGGTTGTAAATAAAAAACCCGTAAAACTGTGGAGGAATTGTGTTTTTTTTTTTTTGCAATTTCACCCAATTTGGAATTTTTTTTTCCTGCTTCCCACTACATCATATGCAATATTAAATGGTGGCGTTGGAAAGTACAACTTGCCCCGCAAAAAACAAGCCCTCATACAGCTATGTGAACGGAAAAATAAAAAAGTTATGGCTTGTGAAGACAGGGAGCGCAAAACGAAAACGCAAAAACAAAAAACCTCCAGGGGTGAAAGAGTTAAAGGGGTTTTCTCACTAGTTACAAAGATTAGCTTTCAACATAAAGGGACAGTTAAAAGAAGACATTTTCTAAATACAGTGATCAGTAGATTTTACTTTAGTCATGAACTATAGGTCTCTCGCTGCACACATGTTTCTATGGTAACCTGCAGACCAGAAAGACTGTTATCTGATTGGCTGAGAGCAGTGAAGAATGATGGGTCTGAGCTCTGAGTGATTACCTGCAGGTACAAAAGGTACAAGTGTTGTGAGGACTGGAAGCATGGCTTTACCTGTAATTGTGTTAGAGATCACAATCTCCTGCTCTGTCAGAGTAAGTTAATATATGCTAATAACTGCTGGAGACACACCCACAGCCAGAGGACAATGATCTTGTTTGAAAGCTGGCAATCTAATTTTTAAATCTTTCCCTATATCTCTTAATGTAAGGCAGCTAATGCTGTGTTTCTCATGTTTTAAAGCTTTGTCACCTTTCACACAAGACCAGGCGTATATCTGTAGCTCCTACAGAGACTGAGATATGGGGCTTCAGCAGCGATTACCCTGCTGCCCGAGCTCTTCCCTTTTTCAAAGCCTGATCAGAACTGTTAGGGGGTTAAAAGGGTTTTCTGGGATTTTACTGCTGATGACCTATCCTCAGGATAGCGCTTGGTATCACACTCAGCCCCTTTAATTTCGATGGGGATGAGCGCGATTGTTGTTACAACAACGGTTAATCAAAAATTATGAAAGATGATGGCAGCAATCCTCGGTTCTTTTCCAGAGATGAAGCTTAATTCCGATTATCAGACCCAGATAAAGCAAGGTTATAGGTTTTAAGATGAATAAGCCAACTTATACCCAGAATAAGTTACCTCAGCTCATTCATCCAATTCATGCCTCAGTCCATTATCATTATTTCATTTCATTCCTTCTCTTCTCCATAACCTTCCTTCAGCCTTCCTTGTTAGACCATTTTTACACATTGACTAACATGTGGAGGACACCTAATTGGCTTGTACTGGATTCCAATAATTCTATTGGCCGGTTTAAACTAAACTGATATTATGATTGGTTGATTGTCTAATCCTGTTTTAGTGGAGGCAATTGTCTAACTTAAAATGTAGAGGGAAGATTCTCGTCCGGGTAGTTCTTGTGCAGACCTAGATGACAGATAATAGCCATCTTTACCGTAAACAGAAACTGCCCTGGACAGAAAACCTTATCCATTGTTCACCCAGCCCCAATGTATCCGCTGGTCTAGATAAACTGAGGTCTACATTTTTGCATTTGATTGAAACAAACGGATCTTTATCCTTCCAATATACCCTGTAGACATCACCTAGAAGTTTTACATAGATTCTAATTGTAACTGATTGTAACCTGATTAAATGTCCTCCAATGTTAGATCAATGTGCCATGTGTGAATATCATCTCTTAATAATATAAAAATGAATTTGTCTGTCTGTCTGTCTGTTCTCTATGCGCGACCAAACTACTGGACCGATTTTCACAAAATTCGGCACACAGGTACATCAGGTGTCCGGGAAGGTTTTAGACCAGGTCTCATCTCTCTAGGACGTACCGTTCCCGAGATATTCCCAAAATATGATCTCCATTAGCCAACATTACAACTGGGAGCTTTGGTTTTAACCCTTACAGTACCAGCGCCGTACATGTACGGCGCTGGGGCGATGCGGGCACATGGCGCCCGCTCGCGGGTGCGGCGGGCGTCATGGCCGGCAAGTCTCTGCTGTTTCTAACAGCAGAGACTTGCCGCTACCTACTGTGTTGGCGGCGTCTTCCGGGGTGACTAGATGCCGTGATCACACGTGATCACGGCATCTAGTTGCGTCTAAACCCGGAAGCGTTCGCTTCCGGGTGGTGTACAGACACCCCGTGTGGCCAATCGGGGTGTCTGTACACCATATGAAAACTGTAATCCTCGCTGGTGAGGATTACAGTTTTCAAAGTGCAATTCTTATTCTGGCCACTAGATGGCAGGCCAGGATAAGAAATGAGCAATTCATGGATTTAACTGCCTCTAGTAAATCCATGATTGCTCATAAAGAAAATTAAAAAGCCACAATATATAAGCTCATATTTGAGCATTCAAATAGTAAAAAAAAATAAAAAAAAATGTTAAAAAATATATAAAAAAGATATAAAAGTTCAAATCACCCCCCTTTCCGTATAAGTAAAAAATAAATACCTAAATAACACTAAATATAGACATCATGGGTATCACCGTGACCGAAAACGCCCGTACTTTTAAAATATAAAAAAAAATCCAATACGGCGAATTGTGTGGCGGAAAAAAGCGTCCAAATTGCGATTTGCCGTTTTTTGTCGCTTTTTTTTTCTAAAAAAAATTAAATAAAAAGTGATCAAAAAGTCATACGCACCCCAGAATGGTATTAATAAAATCTTCAGATTGTCCCGCAAAAAATGAGCCCCCATACAGCTCTGTACACATAAATACCAAAAAGTTATAGGGGTCAAGATATGACAAGGAAAAAAAAAAAAAAAAAAAGGGCAACTTTCTAATTTTTTTTTCACTATCAAAACGCAGGAAAAACTATACATATTAGGTATTGCCGGATTCGTACTGACCAGTAGAATGAAAATAACGGATCAGTTTTAATGCACATCGAACGCTGTAAATAAGAAACCCGTAGAACTGTAGCGGAATAGCGTTTTTTTTGCAATTTCACCTGATTTGGAATTTTTTTCCCGCTTCCCACTACACCATATGCAATATTAAATGGTGGCGTTGGAAAGTACAACTTGTCCCGCAAAAAACAAGCCCTCATACAGCTATGTGAACAGAAAAATAAAAGAGTTATGGCTGTTTGAAGGCAGGGAGCGCAAAACGAAAATGCATGACCGAAAAAACCTCTGGTACTGAAAGGGTTAAACTCCAACTGCCATTCTCTGCAAAGCCACACTGGGAGGGCAGGTTTCCATAACAACCAGGTAATTATCAGCAGCTGAGGATCTTATCCATTTCTATTCACTGACACTGTTAAAGGTATTCCGGTTACCATAAATATAACTTATGTTTTTTTCTATTACTACAGTTCAGTAGTAATAAAAGATGTTTTCCTCCACTGCTGCCTATTGCGTGGGCTCATAAATAAGCATGGTATTGACCTTTAATTCAGGCCACCCTAAAAGAAGTACTTAAAACCCCCGCCCCAGGTCTCACTAAGCCACACCCCCAACTCTGTCAGGCCACACCCCCTTTCACTCCGCAGCCAACAGAGATTGAAAAAATAAAGGTAAAAATCAACTTCTGTCAGCTGCAGGGATGGGTGGGAGGTTGACTTTCTTTCTGCAACAACACACACAAACATTAAATAAAATAGATTAAATCCACCCATGCGAAGCGTCTTGCTAATCCACGCCCCCGACTCTGTCAGGTCACGCCCCCTCCCACTCCGCAGCCAACGGGAATTGAAAAAATGAAGGTAAAAATAAACTTCTGTTTGCTGCAGGGGTGGGAGGGTGAATTTCTCTCTGCAACGACACACAAAAATTTTAGATGAAATAGACTAATTATAGACTACAACCGTTCGAAGCCTTTTGCTAAGCCACGCCCCGTCTGTCAGGCCACGCCCCCTCTCACTCCGCAGCCATTCTGCAACGACAGAAACATTAAATGAAATAGATTAAATGCACCTATGCGAAGCGCTTTGCTAAGCCACGCCCTGTCCCTGTAAGGCCACGCCCCCTCCCACTCCGCAGCCAACAGGGATTGAAAAAATAAAGGTAAAAATCAACTTCTGTCAGCTGCAGGGATGGGTGGGAGGTTGACTTTCTTTCTGCAACGACACACAGAAACATTAAATGAAATAGATTAAATACACCCATGTGAAGCGTCTTGCTAATCCACACCCCCGACTCTGTCAGGTTACGCCCCCTCCCACTCCGCAGCCAATGGGGATTGAAAAAATAAAGGTAAAAATAAACTTCTGTTTGCTGCAGGGGTGGGAGGGCGAATTTCTCTCTGCAACGACACACAAAAATTTTAGATAAAATAGACTAATTATAGACTACAACTGTTCGAATCGTCTTGCTAAGTCACGCCCCCAACTCTGTCAGACCACGCCCCCTCTCACTCTGCAGCCATTCTGCAACGACACACAGAAACATTAAATGAAATAGATTAAATATACCCGCGCAAAGCAATGTTTTCTTCCACTGCTACCCATTGTGTTTCTTCAAATTACCATGGCATTAACCTATAATTCAGGCCACCCTGAAATGAAGGACTTAACCCCCCCCCCGTGTCCCATTAAACCACACCCCCTCCCACTCCGCAGCCAATAGGGATTGAAAAAATGAAGGTAAAAATCACCTCCTGTCAGCTGCATTGACTTTCTCTCTGCAACGACACACAGAAACATTAAATGAAATAGATGAAATATACCCAGGCGAAGCCGGGTCTTTCTGCTAGTATATAATATATTAACAAGCTCAGCCGCTATACAATGTATGGCGGTGTGCTTGGTAAGTTGTGAGAAGGCTCCATCGCTCACAGGAGCGCAGGTGCCTTCTCAAACAGATGATCAATGGGGGTCCCAGGGTATCCTGAGGATATGCCATCAGCAGGGGCGGACTGGGAACTTAAAGTGGCCCTGGAAAAAGTATGAAAAGTGGCCCCGTTTTGTAGTGTGGTCCGAGTTGATAGAAGGCAGGGCCAGCAATACAATATTGTGGCACATTATACCACCCCAACAGAGCCAAATACAACAGTCCATCACAAAATACTGACAACAGCACAAAATACAGCCCCAAAAACTTCCACTGGCCGGCCCTGAGGAGGGCCCAGGCGGCCCTCTGGGCATCGACCCACCGGGAAATTTCCCTGTAAGGTCTATGGCCAATCCGCCCCTGGCCATCAGTAGTAAAATCCTGTAAAGCCCCTTTAATTGCATTGTTGCCAGTTCAGTAGATGGCTAATCTTCTCCTGTCTGGCCATATACCAGTTGCCGACTGCCTGAATGATTATTATGAGTTTGCGCCTTTAATTCTTTAGACTGGATTCACACTTTGCATTTTTGATGCAGCCACCATCAAAAGTGGATACAACAGTAAGGACAAGATATAAAGGATGGATTTATGTTTCTGGACTTTTATGTATCCACTAGCAGAAGGACCCGGCTTCGTCTGGGTATATTTCATCTATTTTATTTCATGTTTGTTTGTGTCGTTAAAAGATATCGACAGTGACCTCTACAGAACTGCGGCTCCTTAACAGTGAGGGGAGGGGCAGAGAGTTGTGTGTCCAGGACTCAGATATACCAGGGCACTGCGCTGCCATCCTGAACGGGAGGGGGGAATGGGGGCTGTCATTAGCAATGTGTATGCTAATGACAGCAGGGGCCAGGGATGTGTTTTAGGCCTCTTTTACATTAGCGGCAGCACAGATCCGGCAGGTGAAGGGTGCAGCCGGATCCGTGCTGCCGCGGGGAAATGTGTGGGGCTGGAACCGCGCTCCGGCCCCACACATGTCACACAGTACATACACACAGACACACACGCACAGACATATACACATACAAATACACATACATACTTACATGCTCCTGGCAGGACGGCACGCACATAGGACGATTCCCCACAGCTCCCTCTGCTGGGCGCCAGGTGGAATCGTCCTATGTGTGCTCCGTGCTGCTCCTCCTGCGCTGTGGAGACCTGCCGGGAGTATGTAAGTATGTGTGTGTATTTGTATGTGTATATGTCTGTGTATGTTTATGTGTATGTCTGTATGTGTATGTCTGTATGTGTGCAGGTGACGGATCCGTTATGAACTCCATTGAAAGTCAGTGGAGGACGGATCCGTTTACTGAGTGTGTCACACCAAACGGATCCGTCCCCATTGACTTCCATTAGGGGTCATTACGGATCAGTCTTGGTGCGGATAAACAGTACGGAGAGCAAACCGCAGCATGTTGCGGTTTGCTCTCCGGTCTGAAGACTGAACGGAATGCTTTTAGGAGCATTCCGTTGTCTTCAGTTCAGTTTTGTCCCCATTGACAATGAATGGGGGCAAAACTGAAGCTTTTTTTCCGGTATTGAGCCCCTATGACGGAACTCAATACCGGAAAAAGAAAACGCTAGTGTGAAAGTAGCCTTAGTGTTTTACAGCCCCTAATACACATGGCAGGGCTGATAATGAAAGTGCTGCTGCCTGGGATGTGTTTTAGGAGCTGTAAAACACATTTCAGACTGGGGCTGTCATTAGCAGGGAGACAGTGGGCACTCCCTTGTGGATGGATTATCTGTAAACTAACTGAAAGCAGCATGCGTGCAGCAAGCTGTAGAACAAAAAGGCTAAAAGAAAAATAAAGACAACCAATTGGCGAAATTATTTCTCCACATAATAAATTAGTGTAAACATTTTTTTTTTTTACAAAGTTGTCCATATCCTTTAACTCTCTTAGGCATGGAGTTCACTAGAGCTTCACATGTTGCCACTGGAATCCTTTTCCACTCCTCCATGATAACATCACAGAGCTGCTGGATGTTAGAGACCTTGCGCTCCTCCACATTCTGTTTGAGGATGTCCCACAGATCCTCAATAGGGTTTATCTACTACAGATGGGTCGTTGATCCAGTTGCTGATTGCCTGATTGGATTCGGGAAGGAATTTTTTTTTCCCTAAAGTGGGGAAAATTGGCTTCTACCTCACTGGGGTTTTTTTTGCCTTGCAGGATAATATGCCAAACCGGATGGACAGATGTCTTTTTTTTGGCCTTATAAACTATGTTACTATGTTGCTAGGTCTGAAGACATGCTTGGTTAGTCCAGCACCTTTACCCTAAGTTTCTTTAGCAAGTCAGTGGTCATCTTGGAGGTGTGTTCGGGTTCATTATCATGTTGAAATACTGCTCTGAAGCTCAGTTTCCACTTCAGTGTGTCTCAGTACATGTTGGCATTCATGGTTCCCTCAATGAACTGTAGCTTCCCACAGTCAGCAGCACTCATGCAGCCCCAAACCATGACAATCCCACAATCATGCTTGCCTGTAGGAAAGACACTCTTGTCTTTGTACTACTCATCTGGTAGCCGCCACACACACTTGACACCATCTCAACCAAATACGTTTATCTTGGTTTCATCAAACCAACGTACATGGTTCCAGTAATCCATGTTCTTAGTCTGCTTGTCTTCAGCAAACTGTTTGCAGGCTTTCTTGTGCATCATCTTTAGAAGGGGCTTCCTTCAGGGATGGCAAAGAGAAGAGTTAGGTCTGGAAATTGTGACAATTTGTAATGTCCAGACACCAGACTCTATTGTTTGGAAGAAGTCCCAGAAAAACCAAGAGCTATAGCGCCAACCTTTAGTGAAAAGACAGGTAAAAATAATAATACGTAGATCACAGAGGGAGGTGGTCTATTAAGAAGATGAGCTAGAATATAAAAAAAGTGAAAAGTGGTCTTAGGTAGCAAAGATAAGCACTAGGATGCTGGAATCACCTAAAAAGATAGTTGAGAATAGTTAAATATATGAATCAGAATAGGCGAGGGATTCAGTTTATATTGTTATAGGTGTGTATACACCACTTGAGGTAGGTCGTAATGGAGGATGAAAAACCAGATAAAAAAAAACCTGCACAAGCTGTAGTGTACTATAGGGGCCTAGAGATGACCTAGTGAATCACGAGTATATAATGTTAATTAGTAATTAGATAGAATTAGGTAATAATATACCCTTAATATGGATAAATCCGACAAACCCCTGTATGGTCTTGGCCACTGTGTTGCAGCTCAGTTGGCAATCTTCTTATAGCCTAGGCCATCTTAAGTAGAGCAGCAATTCTTTTTTTCAGATCATCAGAGAGTTCTTTGCCATGAGGTGCCATGTTGAACTTCCAGTATGAGAAAGTTTGAGAGCAATAACACCAAATTTAACACACCTACTCCTCATTCACACCTGAGATCTTGTAATACTAATGAGTCACATGACACTGGGGAGGGAAAATGGCTAAATGGGCCATTTTAACTTATGGATGTACTCACTTTTGTTGCCAACGGTTTAGACATTAATGGCTGTGTGTTGAGTTATTTTGAGGGCACACCGAATTTACACTGTTGTACAAGCTGTACTACTTTACATTCTATGAAAGTGTGATGTCTTCAGTGTTAACGCATGAAAACATATAATAAAATGTTTACAAAAATTTGAGGGGTGTACTCACTTTTGTGAGATACTGTATGTGTTCCTCCAGCAAAATGGACTCCAGCTCCATAATTTTGCTTGAAAGACTTCTGGCATTTGTGAACATGAATTTTAAGTTATTAATTTTCCAGAGTGTGAATTCTTGAGACTTTTGAGGGCATTGTGGTTTATTGGTTTGTAACATGTGGATATCCGTATCCACTGCCCTAAAAGTCCTCCATAATCAATTTGTCAACCCACCAATATATTCTGACCCTTCTTTTTCTGTCTACCACTTCATTTTCTGCCTAACCCTCTGCCTTCTACCTAGTTTGAGTATTCATCCACCCTGCTAGAATGCTTTCCCCAGCACTGCAGATTTCCTTCCATTCAGATGCAAATCATCCTTGGAATACAGTTTGTACCACAATAAAAGGTCAGCCCAGTGCTCTAACCAAAATCCTTCTGCCCTACCACAAGACTTAGGTTACTTTCGCACTAGCATTATTGCTGGATCCGGCAGGGTTCAGCCATAACGCTTCCGTTACTGATAATACAACCATCTGCATCCATTATGAACGGATCCGGTTGTATTATCTTTAACATTGCTGGAACGGAACCGTCATTAACTCCATTGAAAGTCAATGGAGGACGGATCCGTTTTCTATTGTGTCAGACAAAACGGATCTGTCCTGCTCCAGATCTTGAAGGATCCGTCTTGCTCCGAATCCTCAGGACGGAAAGCAAAATACAACATGTTGCGGTTTGCTCTCCGGTCTGGGGACGCAACTAAACTGAACGGAATCCATTTTGAAGCATCCCGTTCTGTTCAGTTCAGTTTTGTCCCCATTGACAATGAATGGGGACAAAACTGAAGCGTTTTTTTCCGGTATTGAGCCCCTATGACGGAACTCAATACCGAAAAACTCTAACGCTAGTGTGAAAGTAGCCTTAAGCCATATATTTAGCTCCAGCTGCCTTTCCTGTGTTGTGCATGGCACAGGCAATGTTCCAGAGAATACTACCTTAGAGGTTCTTCCCTTAAAGGGGTTGTGTCCTTTCAGCAAGTGGCATTTATCATGTAGAGAACGTTTTCTAATCAGTGGCGTACCGCCCATATAGGCAGGCCACGCCACGGCTATGGGGCCCGCAGCATAGGGGGGGCCCTGAGAGCATGGGAGGCCCCGCCCCCTACTCTGCATCATTAAGATGCGCCCCGTCCCGTGCGTCCCGCACTGCCTGCGCTCCGGGCCTCTCCTGGCCCGCTCACCTCCACTCACCGCCGCAACCCGGACGTTCCTGTGCGCTCCCAGCTGGCCCCTGCCTCCTCCCTCAAAAGAGGGGAAAGAAGACCAAGGCCCAGCCCCCTCCATAGTGGCGTCAGGACAAGGGACAAGTAACTGAAAGTTTTTATGTGTTATGTGTGTGTATGTATGTATGTATGTGTGTGTATGTGTGTGTGTGTGTGTGTGTGTGTGTATGTGTGTGTGTGTATGTATGTGCCAGACAATATACATTATACCTCTACTGTGTATATACTGTATATTGTACAGCGTGGCGCAGGGGCTATATTGTCCGGCATGGTGTAACCGCTATGCATTTGTTGTACAGTATATATTATAATCGCTGTACCATGCTATACAATGTACAATATAATCCATACACCATGCTGTATAGTATACAGTATAATCCGTACACCATGCTGTATAGTATACAGTATAATCCGTACACCATGCTGTATAGTATACAGTATAATCCATACACCATGCTGTATAGTATACAGTATAATCCGTACACCATGCTGTATAGTATACAGTATAATCCGTACACCATGCTGTATAGTATACAGTATAATCCGTACACCATGCTGTATAGTATACAGTATAATCCGTACTCCATGCTGTATAATATACAGTATAATCCCTACACCATGCTGTATAATATACAGTATAATCCCTACACCATGCTGTATAATATACAGTATAATCCCTACACCATGCTGTATAATATACAGTATAATCCCTACACCATGCTGTATAATATACAGTATAATCCCTACACCATGCTGTATAGTATACAGTATAATCCCTACACCATGCTGTATAGTATACAGTATAATCCCTACACCATGCTGTATAGTATACAGTATAATCCCTACACCATGCTGTATAATATACAGTATAATCCCTACACCATGCTGTATAATATACAGTATAATCCATCCTTGTGGCTGCCCCTATTCAGTATAACGTCTCCTTAATTTAAAAACAAATAAATAAATCAGTAGCTCATGTATAAATTTCTTTATTGGCAAATGGGGGTGTGGCTGGGAGGAGCCAGGGCAGCATGTGGGATGGGCTGGGGTAGTGGGCGGGGTTAGGGGCCCCATTCAGATTCTTGCTATGGGGCCCAATGATTTCTATGTACGCCCCTGTTTCTAATGTATTGTTAATGTCCATATTGTCTCCTTTGCTGGCTGGATTCATCACATTATACACTGCTCACTTCCATGGTTATGACCACCCTGCAATCCATCAGCGATGGCCGTGCTTGCACACTATAGGAAAAAAGCGCCGGCCTATCTGGTTCCAACATGGACCATGAGAACTTGGTCAACACTAGCCTCTCCCAATAATTTATCCAGCCATTCTACCACATGATGAATGCTGGCACCCAACTTGGGAGTACAGTAACAGGAATTTTCTTTGATCCCTTTTTTCTCCCTGTGAGTACATTAACCAGCTATGTACCTGTTCCTCCTGACCCTTATCTCTAACCTCCTTTTCTGCTCCACTAACAGTCAGCTCAGTGAGCACCATGCTCCTTTCAAGATTGTTAGTTGCCCTCAGTGTTGTATTTTGCTCTTCCGGATCTTTAATGAGAGCTTACAGATGGCAACATGCTCACATCTGTCACAGCAGTATTCACCTTGGAAGTCCTGCTCCAGTCATGTATACATGTGGTAAAGTGTACACCGAAGAAAATCTCCAATCTTGCCATTATTTCAGTTACAACAGTGAACAGTAGTGTTAGAGTACTTACAGGGACTTTAACTCTTGCTTTTAGCTCCTGTTTTTAATGCAGACACTTAGCAAGCAGCAGCCACATAGCACACAGCAGACACTTGGTACAGCAGTGCGCTCAATGCAGCAAATTCATGGTTGAAAAAGATGTGTTTTGGAGTACTGAAATTAACCCTATTGAGATGCTGTGGTATGACCTAAAGGGGGCTGTGGATTCAGGGAACCCTAGAGATAATGATGAACTGAAACAAATTTGGGAAGAATGGTCCAGAATTCTTTGTGAAAATCTTATTTGTACCTATAGGAAAGGAGGTGATTGCTGCCAAAGTGGGATTTACTGGTTATTAAATTCAAAGTATTGATGAGCAAATCGGTTTGTCCCGCTATGGATGAACACAATTCGTTCAAAATATTATCTTTACTGTGGCTGGAGGACTGTCTTTATTGGGCAGTTAAAATGTATCCTTTCCAATGAGACTAGATCAAGTTGGACTCTGGTCTTGCGAGAACATCTTAATCTTATGCATGTGCCGAGTTTTGTGGCGTGCACCATAATCATAACAAATCAGAGTTCGGATTAGTAATGGAAGTATATTTGTACATATGCTGCTTCTCACAGTAACGGCGCATGCCCAACATAGTGAAGATAATTGGGGTCATTTATCAAACTGGTGTAAAGTAGAACTGGCTTACTTGCCCACAGCAACCAATCAGATTCCACCTTTTATTTTGGACAGCTCCTTGGTGGACCCACCAATTGTCTCATCACTAATTCAAAGGTTCACTTACCTTTTGTCAAGCACTGTGGATGTGTACTCTATAAAACACACAGACATTACAACTCAGTACTTACATTTTATTAGTAATCAATGCAATTAAATATAATCATAACTTACATTTTGTTATTAATCAATGCAGAAATCCAGGTAATTTGAAAGGGTTCGCTTACTATTTTTTGCAATAGTGTATAGAAAAGTCACTATCCCCAGTGGAAAGTTATTACATAGTGGTCCCTCAAGTTACAATATTAATTGGTTTCAGGATGACCACTGTATGTTGAAACCATTATAACTTGAGTAATCTGCTCCAAAGCCACCAAATGTCAGCCAAAATAAGTGAGAATGCAGATTTAAGAAAAATAAGTAGATAACTAAAACTGATAAAACAGGTTCTTACATATAACTGTCATGAATAGCTGATAACTAGCAACTAATGCAACTATTTTACCATAGAAGTGGTCTTTATTGGTTGGATCGGAGTCTGAGTCATTGTATGCTGAGTCTAGTTTCAACTTACGATTGTTAAGAAAATATTGTATCCTTAATCCATTGTATATGGCATCTGAAAATAGAAAGAATGGTAAATAACTTTTATTTTTTGTTATAGAAATTTAGATCAAGCTGCTGAAGCTGCAATTGAACATAAAAATGAAAATGAAATGAACATGGTCCTGTCAAAATGCTCATCAATCACTGATTCTTCTGCAACTGAAAAGATTGAGCGTGCCAAGGCACAACTACTTAAAAAATAATCTGCCTTAATAAAGAAAAAACATCACATGGCGCATTTATGAACACCTCATAAGATAACCATGATAAAGAGGCAAGATATATGAACACCTCATTGATTTTTAACAATAATAAACTGGAGCAATGTATTTGTGTTTTCCACACAAGTCCTCTATTCCACACATGCTCTGATGAACTGATTTCACAACTGTCACTTCATTTCTGTTTGTGTAAATAGGATGTAGGTACTAAAGATGGAAATTGTCACCATACTTGTGATCTACTATCTGTTCTTTCATCATGTATATGTCTGTATATGTACCTGAATTTGATATAATAAACTCAGTTAACTATCTACTATATCATTTGACAAGAAGATGCACTTTTTAAGAAGATATATGCAAGTCTTTGGGTCTAAGTAGACTGGCAGATAATTTTTGATTAACGGTATACGATTTAGCAAATCCGCATTCTAAAGACTTGCAACTGCACAGCACAATAGTCATTAAACCTTTTGATGTTTGATGTGCTTGATCATTATTGCAGACCTCATCTCTGGTCTTGCCAAAAACTGGCAGATATTTGATTACACAAGGTGGTATTGCAACGACTAATGATAATGATTATGTCAGTATAAAAGATCAGTTTAACTACAATAGCATAATTTCTCACTCGTCCTTTGATTGCTGCACACTATTACATCTGCCAATAATTGTTCTAATCTGAATGATTATATGAAATGTCACAGTTTATTATCCTGTAAACAGATGACATTGGACATTATAGAAAAGCACTTTGTCTGACCATAGATGGGAATTGTCTATCTTTTGTATAAATCATTTTTTTCAATTGGTCTTTATCAAAATTGTTTAAACCCTGTCTTTGTGCAGCCTTGAGTTTCTGTAGTAGCAGGATCTGAATTTCCACTATGTTCTGTCAGGCAGCTCAGCTGATGGGCTGCTTATCTCTGACCTTATAAACACGCATTATAGCGGTGTTCTCATCTTACTGATAAGAATGTGGCTTAAATAAGTGTTTATGGGTTGACTTCCAGGAGGTGGTGCTCTGCTATGGCTGTGTTTTAGAAGTGCTTCTGCCAGTGAGCTGCTTATATTTACTGCTTACCTGCTCTTGTGGTGGGTGAGCAGACATAAAAGATGGGATAAGGAGCGGACAACAGTCCTGGGCATCAGGACCGGCTCTCTACCTATACTGGATACCCCAGCAGTCCCGTGGCAAGCTCTTTCATCTATGGAAGGATGCTGCCAAAACATTGCAGTGCAGCTGCACAAGCGCCTGGGGCTGTCCTCCTTCACAGCTCATAGGACAACAGCATTATCCTCAGTGCTGGTGGCTCCCTTGTAGGTGAGAGCCCTATTCTTTAGTGCTTTGTGGCCACAGAAAGTGCTTATACTCTTGGACACTGGAATATTTACAGCTTAGTGACACAATCTGATTGAAAGGCAGTGTGCACTAGTTTATTAAGTGCGCCATTCCCCATCCTAGCTCACTTGTCTATTGTGGGGTATTAGATCAATGTCCTGCTGTGGCATAGGGGTGCTACTATTTTGAGTTACAGCTTGTTTTTCTATAATTGGGCAGACTGACACATGTAGAGTACTTCATTTAGCTACTGCTACAGGAGTGGCTGACCGCTATATTTACATAGTCACTCTCATTAAAATGTAGATCTAGAGCTCTTCATGGGAAATGCAAAGTCTGTGACAACGTCACCATAATCTACTAAGATGCCTGACTTACTACTCCTTGTTTGTTCTCATTCAAGGATAAGTTTGTGGGCAAATGTGCTTTCTCCTCCTCATCTCATAAGGGCAATAGGGCACAAACACACAGTCAAATAATGCCATGTTCAAGTGGCATTATAGCCTACTGTCAATACTTCCAAAGCTCTTGCGCAAGCCCTTTGATGTCGACCATTGACAGTCATCTTGCAGCCAGCCTTTCAATCTTCATTGTACCTTATTGTTTCACAGATAAATGCTCAGGGAACCAAGCTAACAGAAGCTGAACAGCGCATTTCTGATTTAGAGGATGCTGTGCATAAATCTCAGGAGCAGCTAGAGGAGAAGGACCTTGTACTGGTTAAAATACAGAATAAAGTGGAGATCTCAATGCAATAATTTGCGCCTCATTGGATTGCCAGAATCCGTACAACCAAACATGCTTCCTGGGCTTACTTCTAAATGTTTACCGCAGGTTTAAAGTTGGGCAACAAGATTCCAGTGGAAAGGGCTCATCAAATTGGTCCTAGCAGTGGAGACCAAATGGCTCTACCATGGCCAGTCATCTTTAAAGTCCTCAATTATCAAGACAAACTAAAAATCATGGCTCCATTCAGACAAGCTTCCTCTGTTATTTTTGAGAACAAGCTATCACTATTCCAGGATTTCTCTGCCACAATGCCAGCTTGTAAACTCCTGGTGGAAAATAATATACATATCAGCCTCAGCTCAGCTAAAATTGACTCTGATAACTCTGATAGCACAGGTCACAGTGTTATCTCATGCCATCTTTTGACAAAAGCCATTGCAATACATTGAAAGAGTTTGTGACATTTTTTACTTAACGTGTTAACCATCAAGTTTAGCTGGGCTGCATCAGTATCCCTACTCATAATTCCATTAAGCTGCTTATAGATCGTTTACATCTTTTTGATCCGTTTTCAGCATCCAGTAAATCATGGCTACTCTCGCCTTTCTCATGTACATAGCTCCCAGGCTAGCTTAGATTATGGGCTTCTTTCATTTCCCTTACTCCCTTCTCTATCCACATCAAATATTTTGGTATCTATATCTCAGATTATGCTCCAGTACTTTTTAAAATGATCATATATACTCCAATCCCCTACCGCTGGCTTTTTCCATTGTACCTTTTCCATTCTGAGGAATTCAAATCTATGTTGAATGGATTTTGGGCCACATATAAGCTTGATAATGCTGCTCACCTGGATGATATTAATCCTTTCTGGTCTGCCTCTAAGGCTGTTATATGAGGCCAAATAATTTCTTATATATCTCACAAACGGAATGGAATCCAGCCCACAAAAGCTCACCTTAGTGTACAGGCAATTTAAATTGCTTAATACTAAATACTTAATACTAAATAATAATAAATTGCATGCCAGAAGCCTAGCTAATAAAACTGGTGAACTGGAATTAGTGATGTGTGAGGAGGACTATGACATAGTGGGAGTAACTGAGACATGGCTGGATGATAGCTATGACTGGGCAGTTAATGTACAGGGTTACAATCTTTTTAGAAAGGATCGTCAAAACCGGAGAGGGGGAGGGGTCTGCCTTTATGTAAAGTCATGCCTAAAGCCCACACTCCGGGAAGATATAAGTGAGGGACATAAAGATGTGGAGTCACTGTGGGTAGAAATAAATGGAGCCAAAAACAATAATAAAATACTAATAGGGGTTTATTATAAACCACCCAATATATCAGAGACCACAGAAAATCTACTTATAAATGAAATAGACGAGGCGGCAAATCATAATGAGGTCGTTATTATGGGGGACTTCAACTACCCAGATATAGACTGGGAAACTGACACCTGTACATCTCATAAAGGAAACAGGTTCTTGGAAATAATCAAAGACAATTACCTTTCCCAACTGGTTCAGGACCCCACTAGAGGGACGGCCATACTGGACTTAGTATTAACCAATAGACCTGACAGAACAACAGGTGTGCAGGTTGGGGGACACCTGGGAAACAGTGACCATAACATAATAACCTTCCAATTGTCATTCAAAAGAGCGTTTCTTCAGGGAGGAACAAAAATACCAAACTTCAAAAAAGCAAAATTTAGCCAACTAAGAGAGGCCATAGGCCTAACTAACTGGGAGAAAGTCCTCAAAAATAAAAATACAGCCACAAAATGGGATATTTTTAAAAGCATCCTAATATCTAATTGTGAGAGGTACATACCATACAGGAATAAAATAATAAGAAACAAGAAAAAAACAATGTGGATAAATAGAACTGTAAAGAAAGCAATAAATGACAAAAAGAAAGCATTTAAATCACTAAAACAGGAGGGGAGTGAGGAAGCATTGAAAAACTATAAGGAAAAAAATAGAATATGTAAAAGACACATAAAAACAGCCAAACTAGAGACCGAGAGATTAATCGCCAAAGAGAGTAAAACTAACCCTAAAATGTTCTTCAATTATATAAATACTAAAAAGTATAAACCTGAAGGTGTCGGCCCCTTACAGAGTAATGAGGGGGGAGTAGCAGAGAGCGATGAGGAGAAAGCGAAGCTACTAAATAACTTTTTCTCCACTGTATTCACTGAGGAAAATAAAATGTCAGATGAAATGCAGAGTATAAAAGTAAATTCCCCTTTAAAAGTGTCCTCTCTGACCCAGGAAGAGGTGCAGCAACGTCTTAAAAATATTAAAATAGACAAATCACCAGGACCGGATGGCATACACCCCCGTATCCTAAGAGAATTAAGTAATGTAATCGACAGACCCTTATTTCTGATATTTAAGGACTCTATACTGACGGGGAGTGTTCCACAGGATTGGCGCATAGCAAATGTGGTGCCAATATTCAAAAAGGGTCCAAAAACAGAGCCTGGAAACTATAGGCCGGTAAGTTTAATTTCTGTTGTGGGTAAACTGTTTGAAGGTTTTCTGAGAGATGCTATCTTGGAGTACCTCAATGAAAATAAGCAAATAACTCCATATCAGCATGGCTTCATGAGGGATCGGTCATGTCAAACCAATTTAATCAGTTTTTTATGAGGAGGTAAGTTCTAGACTTGACCGCGGCGACTCAATGGATGTCGTATATTTGGACTTCTCCAAAGCGTTTGACACGGTACCACATAAAAGGTTAGTATACAAAATGAGAATGCTTGGCCTGGGAGAAAATGTCTGTATGTGGGTAAGTAACTGGCTTAGTGATAAAAAACAGAGGGTGGTTATTAATGGTACATACTCAGATTGGGTCACTGTCACTAGTGGGGTACCACAGGGGTCTGTATTGGGTCCTATTCTCTTCAATATATTTATTAATGATCTTGTAGAAAGCTTGCACAGTAAAATATCAATTTTTGCAGATGACACTAAACTGTGTAAAGTAATTAACACAGAGGAGGACAGTGCACTGCTACAGCAGGATCTGGATAGACTGGAGGCTTGGGCAGAAAAGTGGCAGATGAGGTTTAACACTGACAAATGTAAGGTTATGCATATGGGAAGGAATAATGCAAGTCACCAGTACATACTAAATGGTAAAGCATTGGGTAACTCTGACATGGAAAAGGACCTAGGAATTTTAGTGAACAGCAAACTAAGCTGCAGAAACCAGTGTCAGACAGCTGCTGCCAAGGCCAATAAGATAATGGGTTGCATCAAAAGAGGCATAGATGCCCGTGATGAGAACATAGTCCTGCCACTTTACAAATCACTAGTCAGACCACATATGGAGTACTGTGTACAGTTCTGGGCTCCTGTGAACAAGGCAGACATAGCAGAGCTGGAGAGGGTTCAGAGGAGGGCAACTAAAGTAATAACTGGAATGGGGGACTACAGTACCCAGAAAGATTATCAAAATTAGGGTTATTCACTTTAGAAAAAAGACGACTGAGGGGAGATCTAATAACTATGTATAAATATATCAGAGGTCAGTACAGAGATCTCTCCCATCATCTATTTATCCCCAGGACTGTGACTGTGACGAGGGCACATGCTCTGCGTCTGGAGGAAAGAAGGTTTGTACATAAACGTAGAAGAGGATTCTTTACGGTAAGAGCAGTGAGACTATGGAACTCTCTGCCTGAGGAGGTGGTGATGGTAAGTTCACTAAGAGAGTTCAAGAAGGGCCTGGATGTATTTCTGGAGGGTAATAATATTACAGGTTATAGTTACTAGAGATGGGTCGTTGATCCAGGGAGTTATTCTGATTGCCTGACTGGAGTCGGGAAGGAATTTTTCCCCCTAAAGTGAGGAAAACTGGCTTCTACCTCACAGGGTTTTTTTTTGCCTTCCCCTGGATCAACTTGTAGGAAAACAGGCTGAACTGGATGGACAGATGTCTTTTTTCGGCCTTACAAACTATGTTACTATGTTACTAATACTCCAGAAACCCATAAAACCTACTTGGATGCAAAAGCTTTTGCGGATATGTTTGCACATGAAAAAGCTCTTACTGATTTAAATGATCAAGACACAGAATCTTGCACACAGGATCTTATCTTTCCTGTCCCGGCTTGTGAATATGTCTTCTGCACACACGCTGCCACCTCACTGAACCCAGAACTGGCAGATCGTGCACAGAAGACTTATTCACAAGCCGGGACAGGAATGAAAAGATCCTGTGCGCATATGCCGGCAAGGAGGCGACTGTGCAGGCGCTGGATCTCAGCGCTAGACTGGTGGGTCTAGCGCTGTTAATCAAGAGGCAAAGGGGAGGGATTTAGTGGAGGCGGCAGCATTAGGAAGGAAAAGGGGCATAGCTAAAGCAGTGCTCGGATGGAATAAGCCCGCCTCCGAGTGCTCCAATGCCTCATTTGAATATTTTTAAAAGTTTATTTTTCTGTAAAACCGGACATCTGACATCAGAATAAAAGGTATGTCTTTAATCAGCGTCATCAGCCCTACCATGCTTGGTAGGGTAGGTTTGATCTGGTTGAGAGAGCCTCTTTAAAATCCTGCCTGCATTATTTAAATGCCCCTATCGGTATAGAGAAAGTGTTACAAACTATTTAAACCCTAAAACTGTCCAAAGCCCCCAGGTCTGATGGCTTCAGTAATGAATATTATAGGTTGCTTAGTACCTCTGTGTGACCCCATTTGTGTAAGCTATTTAATAACATTATTTCTTCTAAAAGTATCCCCGAAGGATTTAATGATGCCTGTAGAACAGTTCTCCTGAAGCCAGGAAAAGAACAATCTCTAGTAAAATCCTATCAACCAATATCCATTCTGATTTTAAACTCTTTACTAAATTGATGGCCAGTAGGCTGCAGCTTATATTGCCTGATATTTTATGCCCGGTTCAAACTGGTTTCCTTCACGGGAAACCTACTAGATTTAATATAAAAAGAGCCATAGGAACTACATCCTTTGAATGTCCCAGTTACAGTGGAAATAGTGCAAAAAAAAAATGTATGGTCTCTCAAAGGTCTTTCAGTGACCTCTTTGGGACAAATTATATGGAAAATATATATATATATATATATATATATATATATATATATATATTAAGAAACAAAATAAATATAATAAAATACAAATAAAAGAAAAAAGTCCTGGGGGAAATATGTGACAAAAATATATTTAAAAAATAGAAAATTATAAAAAAAAAATGTAAATAATAAAAAAATTAAGGAAAAAGTGCAAAATAAGAGAGTAAACTGTCCCCCCAACAGTATTTTTAAGTATATTAAAAAGTAAAAAAAAAAAAAGAAAAATAATAAAACATATAAAAGTAAAAACACCCACACCAACCAAAACCGTATCACCCCAGTCACATGAAACTATGCATTTTATATAATGTCAGTTTACATATTGAAAGGAGCTATAGTTTGAAAAAAAAATGACTTTTTAAAAATGTTTTGTACAGTTTCCCTCAAATAAAACAAAAATAAATGATAAAGCCCTATGTGTCATGTAAAAAATATTGCAAAAAATATTTTGGTAGTCCAACAAATAAAAAGTTACAACCGTTTGAACTATCATGTCTGCTAAATAACAAAAAAGGGTCTGGTCATTAAGGCTGGAAGATGGAGGCAGCTCAGAAGACCGGAGTGCGGGGAGCAGGTAAGTATAACACTTTGGTTTCAGTGGATATGCTACATAAACATGTTAAAAAATATTTTTTACCCAGAAAGCCCTATAAGCCACTATTACACTGCATGATATTCAGGACAATTACTCAGAACAAGTGTTCATAGGGTTGCTCATTCCTAATCATTCTGCTGATCAGCTGATAAATAAGGAGTCACTGTTAGCTGATTTGCATATTTTCTCAGCATGAAAGATGTACAATTATAATCAGCACATCTCCCAGTCTAATCAAGAATGGGCTGTGCATAATCAATAGCAGTGAATGAGGGTGGAATGACTGTGGTAGTGATCATTGCTCCCCATTCACTTTGCATTGGCTTATGACCGCTGATCGACATTTATTTTTATTTGTGGCCTCTTGAAATAGATTTGACAATGCAGCCCTTAGACCAAAAAAGGTTGTGCACCCTTGGACTATATCTTACTGTCAATAGCAACAACACACTAAGAGTATTCTAGTTAGTCTTGACGCCAATAAGGTGTGCCCTGGGCTCATTTTGATAGGATATTAGCTTATCGTAACTTTGGTTATTTTTTTGTGATGCTGTCCAGATGTACTTTCAGCCAAAGTCAATGATTTGGGAAAATAATACATGTTTCTCCTCTTTTCCTGTCTGTAGGGGTACAAGGCAAGGTTGCCCACTTTCCCCCTTACTAATTAATATATAGGAATAGCCAGTCTTGAGGGCAGCTCAGACCTTTGAATCCAGAGGAAAAAAAAGCAGTCTGGTTTGAGAGCTGCACTTATACAAGCAGACAAAAAATGTGAGTTTGTGAGCGTTCGCATGTTTGAGTTCAAGTGCGTGTTTGTATTAAATGTGTGACTTTAGATTACGTGACTTCAGATTCATGGACTTTTGGAAGGGACTACAGTAAGTAAGATTCTTATCACTGCACTATATTGTATTTTTTCTCTTTTTTTTGTGTAATCCCCATGGACAATGTGTTCCACTACTGACAGCGCAGTCCAGTGCACATCTTGTCTAATGTATGCAGTCCTGGAACAGTCGTTTAAGGGTCCATATCATTGTTCAAAGTGTGAGCAAATTGCCCGTTTGGAATCGCACATTGTGTATCTAACCAGGCAAGTTTCAACACTGAAAAGTGTGAGAGGTTTTTATATATATGTTGTGTAAAGCCTGTACTACTCGTCTTTGACCACTAGATGGCAGCTAATTAGCTATGTGAGTCACGTGAACACTCTCTTTGTTTTAAGGTTTCAAGATAGCTGTAGGGGGAAGGTTGGAATGTTAATTTGCCTCTTTCAATTTTACCAATGAACTCAGTGTTGAAGTTAGTGAACTACACCCTTCTGTCAAAGAACCAATCACTCTGCTTAAGTAATACCCCTTTTTGTCTATGTCATACCTACTATATAAGTGACTGTCTCTTTAATAAACTGGCTCTTGCTTGGGGGATGTGAAGTATTTTCCATGAAACCAACTTGTGTTTTGGTCTTATTGTGAAAGTGGTATGAGCATATGCATACCTATACTTCTAATGATTTGGCACCACACAAAGAAGGCAAAATCGTGAGAATTATGATGACAAAATGGCATCCCTGGGTGGGCGGATCAGCTTGAATATCATCAATTCAACCGTTAAAGAAGGACTTGAGCAAAACCATCAGACGAGGTCACATGCTGCAGCAAGGTAAGAAAGTTTTATTTCTTACATACAGCTCCTCTGAGTTTTTGAACAAGCGTATTCTCAGTGTTGGATTAGGTGGTATTCACTGCTAAGGGTTAGAACGAAAGAACCCTATGAATTCCTTCTTTGTGTGGCTTTTCATGTTGTATTGTTGTGCTGAGCCAGCGGAAGTTTTTTTTAATCAGTTGATAGTTGTATCCTGTGACCTAGAATGAAATCTAGCAAGCTCTGACGAGAGTTTTGGTAGAAGAGTGTATCCCCTCATCGGAAGAACCTAGATTATGTGGTTTTGAGTTTTCCCTAATTGGAAGAGCCTAGATTGTGTATTTTTGAGGTTCCCTTAACTGGATGAATTTTTTCTTTTTCTTTTTTGCTTATTTTATTTTGTGGATCCCTGGTTAAGAAGAGTCTAGGTTGTGTTTTTATGATGTTTCCCTTTTAGGAAGATGTCTAGGTTATATATTTATGCGGTTTTCCGATTTGGAAGCATATTAATAAGATATTAATATTAATTTTAAAAAAAGACAAAAAAAGTAATCATTCTAGTGTCATAGGATATAATGGTGAGCTGTTAACGGCTGTTCAGCAAAAGGTAGAACAGATATCCGGTGGCATCCCGGATATACTATTGTATAAAATTGTTTTCTGGTAGTATCCGGAAGTACGTAGTATTGTGTAGGAGCTCCACCTAGAGGCTGTATATTGGAACTGCAAGATTGAACTGCATAAGAAGGAAAGTGCATTAGATTAGGAACCCATATAGTTATAGCATAGCTTAGAGCTGAGAAATAGCCTGGCTACAAGCTATGGGAGCACCAGTTAGCCCTCAAGAGCTGAGTACAGTCAGCCTTTTTAGGGGAGCTGAGTTGTCAGACCCAATAAAGAGCTAAGTAGGGGAGCTGAAAAAAAAGGGTAATTCTAATGTCACAGGGTGTACAGTCTTTAACTGCTACTTAGAGAGTTAAAGAATGAGAGGAAAGAAGTGCAGTAACCGTTTATGCAGTCGGTAGGGATGCCATCAGGAGGTAGAAATAAATGAAGGATTGTGGAAAGTGTATTGAAGGAAAAGAAAAGTTGGTTGGAAGGAGAATTATAGGCTGGTGCAAGTTGAAATATGGTTGATATTGTTTATGGAAGTGACTGATAGAAAGTTGAAGTAGGTTGAGAAAAATGGGCAATATTTATATTGCAAGATGGAGGATTTTGAATCCTGAGAGAACAATGAAGAAAAAAACATGTGGCACCCATCCCCCTTCTGTCTCAATTTCTGTTACAACCCCTTTTGTGTCTTCTGTAACTTGTAGTTCTACAAGAACCCCTCCTGTCCTCTGGAATGTGCTCCAACAGGAACACCTCCCATCGTGTGTGGTGTTTCTTCATCTCCCACTTCAGGTACTCTTGAAGTAATAGCCCCCTCCTCAGGAATTCAATCCCACCCATATGGTGGTGGTCAGGGGGGAGGGTGGGGGCTGGTAATGCATCTGCAGACACAAAAATTTAGTAACACGTATTATCTGGAAGCTGTCTGCTAATAACTCTTCTAAACTGAATGTCCCACTAGTTAAAAATTTGACTGCAGCGATTGCACCTATGATGCCAATTGGAAGTGTCCTTGGTCCCCTAGTGAAATGTTTGTCATGATGAGTAGAATTCCCAATCAGAGGACTTACCTATGCTGTTCTGTAGGGAGTTAACTAAAATATGGAAAGCGTTCTCTTTTTGATGAGATTTGGAAGGTTTAGTCCAAGGTAAAGCTGGTGAATTCTCTCTCAAGTTATAGCTTCAACAGTGGGATCTCACTTAGTCTGAGAGAAAGCATCTAGGTGATCAGTCAGTCACATTGTCTGATATGCATCAGGACAGAGCAGAGAGTGTGAAGAAAGTTTCCAATAGACTCCAGCAAAGATGGGTAGATTTGGGTTTTGAATAGACCTCAGACATGCATGAGAAAAGAAAATCTTAATTGCTGCCTTTGTGGATGGTCTTGAGAGGATCATCTGGGAAAGCTGGGTATTGGCTAGGCCTGAGTGAAGATCATTATGCCCCTCCATGTTGTTGCAAGTTCCATAAAGGAGGGTGCAGAAACTGAGTAGTTGAATTGAACAAAAGGCCTAGGACGGGTGTGGCTTCTCATCAGTACTTCCCACAAGAAGGGGGAAGGAAGACTTTGTGTGTACCTGCCCATTTCCTTGCCCATGGGAGGAGGCAAATGTTCAGCCCCTCAAGTGCAACGCCCATAAGAAATAGGATATCCTGAGTCAAATGTTGTGTCCTATTATCTATACAATCCTTAGGGACTGCCCCATTGCCTCACAGCTAACATGTTCCATATTCACTCATGTGTAAGGGTTGTATTACATGTGTAGGAGTAGTAATGTGATGGTAAAGATGGTAATGTAGTTCCTACTCCGCCATCAAGGTGTAAACTTTGAATCTGACTACTCTGCTTCTTCTGGAGGGAGGGAGTAGTCCTACCTGATTTTTAAAAATTCACATGATTGTTTCCAACTAATAATCAAATTTTGAGTTTCTTGCAGATGGATCAGTTCGGACAGGATATGCTGTTCCTACCCAAATGTTGTTAAGTCAGAACCACTCCCTCCAGCAATGTCAGTGCAGGAGGCAGAGCTGAAGGCGCTCGCTGAGGTTTGTAAGATGGCTGAGGATAAGTCTGCTAACATTCAGGTATGCCTTTGGTATCACTCATTATTATGGTCTAATCTGGTGGTGCAGAGATTTTGTTTGATCAATGGGTAAGCCCATCAATAATGAATGCTGAGTGTATGAAAGATGTTTGATGCCCTGATGCTACCTGAGGAGGTAAAGGCTAAACTATTACCTGAAGCCTACAGTAAGTGGAAGTATGTGTGATACAGGATAGTTTTGGGTCTGTAGACTTCCAAAATGTTTGAGTCTTTTCAGATATAGGCTACAGAGGCTGAAGAGAAACATCAAAAGGTAGAAGTGATGACTGAGAATGGACTCTGGAAAGGTTGGTAAGAAATTCTTCCCTCAGAGGGCACTCTACCTAAAGAGGATGGATTTAGAACATGGGCAAATCAAGAGAGAAAAGGTGTGACTGGGTTCTGTGGTGGATGGCTCCTGGGTTTAACAATGCTGCCACTAGGTGAGTGCTGTAATAATGATGGGAGAACTATGGGAGTTCCAGGGAGGCATATGCTCAGGTCATCTTATCCATTTCAGAGACTGGATTGACTACATTCAGTTAACAAAGGTAGAACAATGTGAATATGTCCTTTGTATTGATCTCTTTCCAGGATATTCAGAGACCTGGCCTATAGCAAAGACTTCCGCAAAAGATACTGACTGAGGAGAGAATATCTACTCCTGGGGCTCTTCTAACCAGAAGATAGGCCTGAGTCCTTAGGAATGAGAAGGTAGGCATAATCAGAGTAACTCTGACAAAAGAATAGAGAGCGCAAAATAGGGCAGTACAGTTTTCTCAAAAACTCATACATACAGAACTCTATGAGCTCACCTGTTTGAGTTGCGCTATAATAGGCGCAACTCTATTGTAGACGTATCACCGTGTAGTTGTAATTGCCAGAGTGGGATCTGCTGCCATAGGAGAAATGTCCATTGAAGTAGTAGCCACTTACTTCAGGAATTCAGTAGAATAAAATAAAGAAGAGATTTTCTTGGTCACTCCTTTTTTGTTCTCCTTCACAGGTGCAAATGAATCCGATTCCTCTGGTTGTTTATACAATATTAGGAAATTTATTCAAGCCAAGCACATATAAAAAATAATATTATAAAATAAAAAATGACAACGCGTTTCGGAGGACTGCGGCCTCCTTCCTCAGGTCCAGAAGTGCATACCTATAACTAAACCACCAGCACATATATATATAGTACTTAACAAGAGGAGAAACCGCCCCAATTGTGACACAAGGGGGGGGGAGGGGGAACACCCCATGAAAGAACACCCCCATCTCTTAAAAGTCAATAAAACACATAATCTACAGTATAGGGGAATTATCTGACCCCAATCACCAAATAGACATGATTATATCACTAAAAACTATAATTTATAGCATAAAATAAAACATTTGTTCACCTTTGATGACAAAATTTTCAAACAAGTTAAGGGGACCGCAATGGGTACGAAATTCGCACCGAGCTTCGCCAATCTATTCATGGGCTTGTTTCCATTTTCCTAAGAGTATCCAGACTGTGATCCACTTCCAAATCAGTAAAAGAAGGACTACAGGTCTGCATCCTTGGAGGGAAGGATTTTTGTGAGCAAACAGGATGGAATATTTCAAGGATAGACTGGTGCAGCGTGAGCGGTTGATTGCACAATGCATCAAAAACCAACCGGACCCCCTGGTGGAAAAGGACGATAAGATTGCAAAAGACACCATTGATGATAAAGTACTTTTGAAACTGTTTAATGAGCTGGAAAAATTGATGATGGAAGAGATACAACATCACCTTGATGCTACCTTCCTTGAAATATATCTCAAGGAGGGGATCATCCCAAGAGGTTTGCACCTCAGGTTTGAAAGCTCATTTAAAGAGGATCGCTCCTTTTGTGATGAATGGGATAGTTATCTTCTAGATTGTGCCAAGGGTTTAATTATAAGGCTTATGAGAAAAGAAGAAATCTGTATCTAGACATAGGAGAGAAATCTGTAACATACATTCGATACTCAACAAACATACTAGTAGTGCTTCTTTTACTAAATTTGACAGGATGATTACAGCGCGCATTCTGTCACATGAAAAAGAAACACTACAGAAAAAAACTAGAAAACTCTGTAGAGATAGGTTAGACTTTACAACTAACAACATTAAGTTTTGGTTAAAGACATCGAGTACCGATGGAGGAAATAAATCCCAGTTTGGAGTATCAAAAACTGACGGTCCCTCACAACATTCTAATAGAGCTGATGTGGGTAGACCCAAAAGGGGCCCCTATAGACGTCAATTCAATAACATTTTTGTGAACAGCTCTAGAACCCAACGAGCGCAGAATGCAACACCTAAAGAATCCCAACATTGCTCAAGAGCTGGCACTCTGTATGCTAGACATGATTCCGGTAAGATCATCGAGAAAATCTCACATACCCATCCTGTGGACACAGTTTTACCTCCTCCTGTCCCTCAGATACCATCCACAAAAACGTTAGTCAATAATTCTAGTTTAGAATATCATATTCCATCCGCATCAACTGTCCACCCTACAATATCTAACCCTATACCACCTATCTCCCCCATGGTCCCTGTGCTTACAACCTTGTTTGACCAGGATGTTCTAGCTAGTTGTGCTCCACTGAATTTACCTGCTACCCAGTTTTCCATTTACCCACTATCCCCATCTGGGGAGAGCCCCAGTATATCTGTACATACACCTGTTTCTGATGTTGAGGCTGATTCTCTAATTACATTTCATAATACAACACCTCCACCTCCCCTTAACAGGTCCATTGCACAATTGGACACTAACAAACCTTTGTCTAACAATCAAACCTTACACTCTGGCAACGATCCCTCCTTACTCAGAAACCAGTGTCAGACAGCTGCTGCCAAGGCCAATAAGATAATGGGCTGCATCAAAAGAGGCATAGATGCCCGTGATGAGAACATAGTCCTGCCACTTTACAAATCACTAGTCAGACCACACATGGAGTACTGTGTACAGTTCTGGGCTCCTGTGAACAAGGCAGACATAGCAGAGCTGGAGAGGGTTCAGAGGAGGGCAACTAAAGTAATAACTGGAATGGGTGGACTACAGTACCCCAGAAAGATTATCAAAATTAGGCTTATTCACTTTAGAAAAAAGACGACTGAGGGGAGATCTAATAACTATGTATAAATATATCAGAGGTCAGTACAGAGATCTCTCCCACGATCTATTTATCCCCAGGACTGTGACTGTGACGAGGGGCCATCCTCTGCATCTGGAGGAAAGAAGGTTTGTACACAAACATAGAAGAGGATTCTTTATGGTAAGAGCAGTGAGACTATGGAACTCTCTGCCTGAGGAGGTGGTGATGGTAAGTTCACTAAAAGAGTTCAAGAGGGGCCTGGATGTATTTTTGGAGGGTAATAATATTATAGGTTATAGTTACTAGAGAGGGGTCGTTGATCCAGGGAGTAATTCCTGATTGCCTGATTGGAGTCGGGAAGGAATTTTTTTCCCTAAAGTGGGGAAAACTGGCTTCTACCTCACAGGGTTTTTTTGCCTTCCTCTGGATCAACTTGTAGGAAAACAGGCCGAACTGGATGGACAGATGTCTTTTTTTGGCCTTATAAACTATGTTACTATGTTACTATGTTACTCCATACTGAATCTCCCATTGAAGAAGCCCTAGCATATGGGCCCTCTGCATCGGTTTCTTTTTTAGCCCTTCCCCCCCTGATCACACAGACCCCGTTATACGCAATTCGGGAGAATCCAAATCTTACCACCATAAAGGATTTCTTCCATCCATTGGGTCAAGATCGAGCAACAAAAGAAAAAACGTAGAAGAGGATGCAGGGGGGGCAGTAGCCAAAACAAAAAGAAAAATCTAAATCGAGGAAAGGAACAATCCACCTCCAAGAGAGGTATCTTTAATCTTTCAGAGCATTCCCTCTCACAAAGTGAGGTGAGTCTCCTTAGTAAAGGTCTCTCCTTTTGCCCACAGCCCCAGTGGATGAATTTAACCTATTCCTTGACTTAAATAAATATATTAAAAAACTTACCGTCAAAAGGCATTTCAAATTAATAGAAAATGCTCCCAAAAAAAGTGGGCATACCCCTGGAAATGAAGAATCCACTAATATTTATGGGATCCCGTCTGGGTTGAAACCAGTATCCAACTTCTATCCTGTCCATCATAAGGGGAACTTTATAGAAACCTTCTATACAGTTGTCTCTGAGGACCTTCGTCAAATTAATAGGATAAAAAGTAAAGAGGACAAGAATGTAGATAGAAATATGAATAAAAATAAAAATAGAAGGAAAACTAATATAAATTTGACCCCGGTGGAGACACAAGCTCTGAAAGAATTGCAGAAAAACAAGAATATTGTGATCAGAAATGCGGATAAAGGGGGAGGTTTAGTCATACAAAATAGAATAGACTATATTAATGAAGCCCTAAGGATCTTATGTGACGAAGAATATTACCAACCTTTACAAGAAGACCCCTCCAAGATGCATAGAGGTGAATTCGAATCACTGATTATAACAGGTGACACTTTCTTTAACAAGAATGAAAAAGAATACCTCCTGGTTGAGAATTCTAGTCTAGCCCTTTTTTACCATCTACCAAAGATACATAATAGCCTAGTGAACCCTCCCAGTAGGCCTATCATTTCTGGAGTTAATGCACTTACTAGAAATCTGTCACATTACATAGACGTCTTTTTATAGAAACATGTGATTAGGTTAACTTCCTATCTGAGGGACTCCACAGCCCTGATACCTGAGCTACAACCTATTGTATGGAATCCAGATTTCTATTGGCTCACTCTGGATGTCTCTGCACTGTATTCCAATATTGAACATGCAATAGGGATTAAATGCATCTCTAAATATTTAGATAAGGATGAATTAATGCCCGTGGGACAAAAGGAATTTATCATCAAAGGGATTGAATTTATTTTAACACATAATGTGTTCACCTTTGATGACAAAATTTTCAAACAAGTTAAGGGGACCGCGATGGGTACGAAATTCGCACCGAGCTTTGCCATCTATTCATGGGCTCATTTGAGGAATATGAATACAATACTGACTATTGGAAGGAGAATATTGTTCTCTTTCAAAAGATATATTGATGACCTCATCTTTATTTGGCGAGGTGATGAGAATTCAATAAAATCATTTATTAGCCATCTTAACGATAACAACTGGGGCCTAACTTTCACTGGGTCATACGATAAGAATAAAATAGAATTCCTTGATTTGGAAATTAGTTCTGAAAATAACAGTGTGCACACATGAACCTTTTTTAAAAAGTAGATAGCAATAGCTACCTTGATTTAGAAGTGCCCACTATAAAAAATGGAAGGAAAATATTCCATATAGCCAATTTAAAAGAATACGCAGAAATTGCACTACGGAGGTGGACTTTGTGGAGCAGAGCGCAGTAATAGCGTCTAGATTTATAGAAAAAGGTTACCCGAAAAATCTAATTACAGGAGCATTACAAAAAGTATCCTTTTAGATCAAAAAGATTGTCTGGGGACAAAATCAAAGAAAACAAAGACGACAAACTTGCACGGTCTTTGTTTGAGTGGAATTTCATTACCACCTACACTCAGAACCATAAGCATATACAGTCCATATTGGAGAAATATTGGTACATTCTCCAAAAAGACCCAGTGCTTGGTCCGATTATTCCGAAAAGACCCGGTCTTACTTACAGAAGGGCACGGACACTTAAAATGCCCTAGCACCCAGCAAATTGAAATCAGAAAGTATGAATGATGGGGAAATCGAAATAGGGACCAGAAAACCCGGGCAGTAATAAATGTGGCCTACGCCATTGCTTCTGCTGTAAATCCATTCAGGTCAACAGTCATTTCATTAACCTCGAGATAACCTCACTATCACCATCAATGATGGTCTCAACTGTGTTCCTGGTTTGTCATATACACACTAAAGTGCCCATGCAGACTGGTGTATGTAGGACGAACCATACAGACATTGCGCAAAAGAATAAATAAACATAGATCCAATGTTAATAAGCGGTATTATAAGCATAGTGTATCGAGACATGCGGCTGAAACACATGATGGCTCATTT